>CM029603.1:2506424-3106424 GCA_017311375.1 Mytilus coruscus
TACAACATTAGAAAAGCTTCCAAATTTAGGTATTGTCCTTTAAATTTTATTTCGGCTTCAAAGATCAAGTTTATAGTTGTACGGTTGTGAAATGATTGTGTCTGACAATTTTATAACTTTGAACAAGAATGAAATGTTACTTTCATACTTTCCGTATTGAAGTTTGGAAAATTTAATTTGAAAATAACTGCATATGATCCAGTCTTTCTGCTATGTTAATGGCGTTTATATATGAAACAAACTTTAGACCTGCTCTTTAATTCGAACATTCTTTGACATGGTATTGTTAGTTCTACTTGACTGTGTAAATGTAAATGTATAATTCTGATATTCACTGACTTTTATTGAGTCAACGTTTTTTTTTTTTTCTGTTAGATTGTTGTTAAGTTAATCAACAGTTCTAGAGACTGATTAATTGCACAAAAACTATTTTAACACCGCATATGTTATCAGGGTTCACTCTTGGTTTGCCCACATTTAATTATATCTATTATCTATTAGTAAAATAAACAAAAAGACAAAAGGTTTGATGAGCAACAGTAGTATACCGGTGTTCAAAAGTCGTAAATCGATTGAGGAAAACAAATCCGGGTTACAAACTAAAACCGAGGGAATCAACTATAAGAGGAAAACAAAGAACAACAGGAACACTGAAGTGCAACAAAACAAACGCCAACATACATAGAAACAAACTAGTGATAACAACTGCCATATTACTGACTTGGTACAGGACATTTTAAGAACAAATGGTGGGTTGAACCTGGTTTAATGGCTAGCCAAACCTCCCGCTTTATGACAATGTTAAAAATATCGCTAAAATGACAACACTACGTGACAGAAATACAGCACAATCACACGCAAGAACATCCATCACAGAGAAACGCACAAACAAATAATATAATAGTCGACGCAACATGCAAACCGCAGAACAACGAAGAACATATTCCATCAACGACAAACACCACAGGATATCACAAACAATAACGCGCTTACGTAACTAACATGCAATCTCGAACTTTATACAATTATTTTAACAACTACTTTATAGTTTATTTGTTTTCTATATATGATCGAGATTCAATATTTTATTATAGTTTCACCACATACAAACATGCAATAAGATTCACATAATAACACATGAAACAGTTAAAACATGTGAAATGTATGCACCAATCTTAAAAGATTTATGAGATAAAATTGAGAATGGAAATGAGGAATGTGTCAACGAGACAACAACACGACCAAAGAGCAGAAAACAGCCCAAGGCCACCAATGGGTCTTCAACACAGCGATTAAATCCCGCACCCAGAAGAGGGCTTCAAATTGCCCCTTAACAAAATATGTACTACATCAGTAACAAAAGCCAGAGGCTCCTGACTTGGGACAGGCGCAAAATGCGGCGGGGTTAAACATGTTTTGTGAGATCTCAACCTCCCTATACCTCTATCCAATGTAGAATAAACAAACACACAGCAATACGCACAGTAAAACTCAGTTTAAAAGAAGTCCGAGTCCGATGTCAGAATAGGTAACAGAAGAAAATAAGCAAAATGACAATGATACATTAATTAACAAAAGACTACTAGAAGTTATTGACATGCCAGCTCCAGATTAAAAGATCATGTCTTCATCATACGAAAATCAAGCACAATCCCTCTCGTTAGGGTTTAGTATCATACCATCATAAAATATATGAGAACAACATAACCCGTATCATGCCAACAACTGGTTTTAGAATAAATGTGTTTATTTCAATGCAAAGACCCTATGAGTGAATCAATATTAATTCCAAAATATGCCATCTTTAATGACCTGACAGCAGTATCGTAACTATATCCCTTCTGAATAAGTCTGTTTAAAGGTTTGGTTAGCTTTTGAGGTGAATGACGACATTTTTGTGCTTTGTACAGAATATTACCATAAAAGATTCAATGTGAAATATCTTAACGTATAAGATGTCTGCATGGTGATTTATATTTACGGATGATGTCCGTGTACCGATGATAAAATCTAGTAAATGCTTTGACTAGTTTGTGATATCGAAAACCCTGGTGTAATAATTTTCAATAATACAGAGGTTTCTTTCGTTAAATTCAAATACGTTGGTACATACACGAGCGAATTGAAAAGTTGAGATAGATAAACACCATAAGATGGTGACAAGAGAACGTCACCATCTAGAAATGGATAATTAACAATAGGAAATGAAAATTCATCTCTTTTATCGTAAATTTTGGTATTAAGCTTCCCGTTAAAGATATAGATATCACGATCCAGGAAAGGGCAGTCTCTATTGTCAGTATTAGCGTTATTCAAAGTCATTTCAGCAGGATAAATCTCTTTAGTGTACATACAGAAGTCGTCATTATTGAGAGCCAATATATCATCCAAATATCTAAAAGTATTATTAATTTTTGTATCAGATGTTGTTTCGATGGGTTTTGCTTATTTTAGACATACATTGTGATTCATAACAATACAGAAACAGGTCTGCAATAAGTTTTGCAGAGTTAGTTCCCATTGGTATTCTGATAACTTAGCTATATATGTAATCTCCATAGCGAACAAAAATATTATCTAGTAAAATTTCAAGTGCAGTTATCGTATCAAAGCAGGTCCAATTGACAAAGTTCTTTTGTTTGTTACTAAAAATGACCTGAAAGAGTTTGAAAATATATATTTACATTTTGACTTTTTAAATGCCCGTTTACTTAGGTATGTGAATTTTTCTTAACGAAATTTTAAGGAAAAGTTGTATATAGGGTAAAAATAATCAAAACTTTGAAAAGATTCGAACTCACCAATAAAAGCATGCAATTTATCAAGTACTTCAAACGAATATTCAACACTCCAAAAGTAATTAATTCCACTATTTTCAAAGGCCTTATTCAAACAATTTATTACCAGGTTTTTGATTGTACCAAGTGTACTAGTAAGTAGTATAGACAGTTTATTAATGGAACAATGGCTTGAAGAGAAATAAATCTATATTTGTAAGGTGTTTTGTGCAGCTTCGGAAGCCAGTACATAGTTGGAACTTTCATTGTAATTTGGTTCTGCTTGCAAAGAGGTAGCTTAAAGTTTATGTTTGTTACAGATGTCATTTTCCGAAAATGGAGTCAATTGGAATGTTGGTGAATTTGTGATTTCCTTTTGTAGAACCTCAATGTAAAATTTACGTCAAACAATATTGATATTATTGGCAGCCTTATCAGCCGGGACAAAATAAATTCCTTGGCGAGTTCTTTTAGCTTATCTTTGATACGAGGAATAGGGCTATTATGGTTGGTGTTAGGAGTAAAATGTTTTTAAAATGTTTAATACGAATATCAACTATGTTCATTACTGAATTAAAAAGAATCTAAGGATAGTTTGTCAGCTTTTCTCGTTTTATTCATTTCGTGCAGTAAGTACGGAGTGAGTCGTGGATGATGTTACGACACTCATTCCAATTAATCATTGGGGCGATATTTAGGTCCTTTACTGAGGAATGATTTCAACTCTCGGTCATGGACGATGTTCAGGTCTCCTGTTATAAAATGGGAACTGGGGCCATAAATGTATTTGGAATTACTTAAATTTCATGACGTAGGTGTATTGTCACTGATATTAACATCTTTACACTTCCTATAATTAAACACATATTTCCGGGTAGATATTTTGTAAACATAAAAATAAGAGGAGCTCAGTATTATCAAAATAGCCAGAAATTGTTCTTTAACCAAATGATCATCCAAAATACCGGCTATATTTACAAAATCAAAACCTTTATTGACATATTTGATTTTAATAAAATGTTTTTATGATCTTCAGGGCGATCTATTTTGGGAAACAGTTTAGAATAACAATATGCAATTAATTTGGACGATTTCATACTTAGGACTGCAATATGGAATTGTGTTGCAATCTTCTAAAATTTGATGTAATTTATTAACCGGTAAAGACCAGAGCTTGGTTAACAGATAATGTTTGCCGTTGTTTTTAAATAGTAATTAGGTGCGAAATATTTGTATTGTTGGTACGACATTTTCTCTGATAGCGATTTATTATTTTTATCACATAGTCCGTTTCTATATATGTTGGCGTTTGTTTTGTAGCAGTTCAGTGTTTCTGTTGTTCTGTTTTGCTTTCTCTTATAGTTGATGTGTTTCCCTAAGTTTTGGTTTGTGACCCGGATTTGTTTCAGTTAAATCGATTTATGACTTTTGAACAGCGGTATACTACTATTGCCTTTATTCCAAGCCCATGAGAACGGATTTTACGAACAGTTTTAGAAGTTATATCCAAAATCTTAACAGAATCGGTTCTTGATATATTACCAATTCCCATGATATTATCATTAAGACCGAAAGGATAGACTGTCTGTATTGTTTTTAATCGAACTGAATTCCATTGTTTTCCGTGATCGTTCAGACTTTGAATGAGATTCCCAGGCTTGTTATTTTACTACTTTTAAAGGTTGAACTATTATATATTGAATAGGATGATTGTGCTCCTTAAGGTGTTGATAAATGATACTTTTAAATTTATGGGGTCTTCTAAAACGATAAAGGTGTTCTTGGGTGCTTTTAGATAAATGGCGTCCGGTTTCACCTACGTACTGAATATTGGTATTAAGTATTTTTCCATATCTGAGTTTCATTTTGTTATCCGTATTTAAAATTGAAAGGAGCAAAGACTTGCGACCAGAATATGAACCAGCACACAGAAATTGATTAAAGTAAAAGATAAAACTGTTCGGCTAAAGACGTCAAACGCTATCCATCGTCAAGTACCCGACAAAATACGTAAACTACAAAACCAGAGGACAAAAACAAAAGACAGGGTATATCAGGGTAGCGTCTGACGTTTGACTATATAGTATAATGTGGCTGAATAGTGAAATATGAGTTTTAGATAAATATTCCTAAAGTAATGAACATAGAGAAGTTCTCACTTGGACACACACTCCGTTATCTTGTATATATACATATAAAAAAATTACATTTTACATTTGAAATTTACAATGTCCATCTGTACTACATGAATGTAAAACATTTTGTTTCTTTTGAAACTAGTGAAATAAAATACTGTTTCTTCTCAATAAAATGGTATTGCAGGTTTTGGCCATTACAGTAGCAACATTCTCATTATTAAATAAAAATATAAATGTTTCACTATCTGATAATAGGTTAAATTGTTCATCAAAACGTATAGCTTCATGTATTATGATTTGTCTTAAATCTACATATAACGGGCATTTTATAATGACATGAAGTTCATCTTCAATAGTAGAGCTACAGTTAAAACATTTCCCCTCTGACATGAATTTCTTGCATACCTTCCACTTTCTATTTCTAAGGGATCTACCCACATCTAAATCTAATCCAAAGCACTTCTGTGTTTAATTGACAGAATATTTTGCAAATACATTTCAGTACAATAATTAATTTTAAAAATGTGTAAGTCCTCAATTTACTTCCATCTGCATATGTAGCAACTTAGGTACACCAGTCTGACTTAAACTTATTAAATACATCTTCCTTAATTTGTTTAATGCTATCTTTGTTTAATACATTTAACTCAAAATTACAATATTGCTCATAATTACACATTTGTAACATCTCTATAACTCTAAAGCTCCAATACTTAATTCTAGTATTCCATTTTCGAATGAACCATTTAAACATTTTTTAATTTATGCTATGCCTGTCCATTATGAAACACCTTGCCCAAGACACTTGACCACTGTTTAACGCATGGTGGTATATGTCATATATTTAAATATTTTTTATTTTGTAGTTCCGTTTTTCTTTGTATAGAATAATAATAAATAAATCAAATATTTTTTCCCAGTAATAAAATATCCATTCAATCGATTCATTTAACATACCACTAATGGCAAAACAATGCCATTCATTTATAAAGTGTCTTACTTATTCATCAGTTTCAAAATAATTATGATATAAATAAACCAACATAAACCAACATTACATACATAATTTATAAATCAAATTTATACAGGCATTGCATAAGGAAATAAATAAAGCGCTATGGTAAAAATAAGTAATAAGGTGCACTATATGTATAATGATGAAAACACAACATTTTATATATATTTCAAAAGTCACAAAACATTATATTTTACAAAGTCATAAAACATTTTATTCACAAAGTCACAACACATTGTATCTAAAAAGTCATAAACTACAAAATTTCACAAAGTCATTCAGTTCAAATAATGAAGATGGGATGCTGCGTCAGAGTTGTCTATCGCGTTGATGAGTCCTACTTGGTATCTGTCTTTCAGTAGGTTGAGTCTGGTGTCTATAACTCTGTATCGTCGTCTTTTTGGTGGGCGGGCTCCGCCTGCTGCATACTGGATTATGGTACATTCTGTTAGTGCCTGGGTCTTCTTGAGTAACTCGATGATCTCGTAGATGTTGGGGTGGGCATGTTGGAGTCTCTTCTTAATTGTGTTGTGCCATCCTTCCAGATGGTTGGTGGTGTGGGGTCCTTCGTTGAATTAGTGGTTCCGTTAAAAGCGGTATCCTTCAATCCAAAACTCTGTCACGTAATCAGCTTGCTAGCTTGGAGCAGATTACTGTTCAAACTATGTCATACGTAAAGCGTGGCTACTGAACTGTTGCATTTATATTTTATTTGTTAGAATTAATTGTTTGTTTTTTATATTACATTTCAGAACCAAGTATTTACTAAAATTAAAAAAAAAAATAAAATGAATAAATGAATAGAAATTTTAAATGATACTTATGTTTTTTTTAAGTTTCATTATTTTACTTTTTTTACATTTTTTTTTTTTCAGAATGTACCAACAATTTAAAAATGTTGTCGATAATTTGTCAAAAAATAAATATTTTGTATATTTTTTAATATTTGTCAAATTTAAAACATTTTTCTCGTAAATTTATAAAATATTTTTGCACATTTTCCTTGATTTAATACTAGAATTCAATATCTTTTATAAATTTTACTTGGAAAATAATGGTTAAAAATATGACCATTATTCAGAAATTAAAATGTAATTTTTAAAACAACAAAACACCCTGTGTTTTTTATAAACCTGCGGTTAAATGCGGGCAACCAGGATGACACCGTTATTCTGATATCAATCAGTGTAATAGCTCTTTATTGGCTGTTTTAGATATATAAAAGCATTATATGTTTTTGTCATTCAAAAAATTCGGTGTTGATGGCAGATCTTTGATTATCTCTTTTAACTAAAACAATTTGTATGTATACGTTGGGTGATTTAGAACTTGAGATATTGTATATACAATTGTATATTGTTGGAGATCTTATGACGACCGCAAGATGTCTCTTCTGTGTCATTTGGTTTCTGCCTTATTGACATATAACATATACATCATTCTAATATATGCCATAGCAAAAAAATCTATTTTAAAAAGCTCAAACAACACTATACATACCGGCACTTTTATTCTTTTAGACAATGCCCAAACAAAGTATCCTTCGCTACAGGTAGCGTGCAGTCAAGTAAGACAAACAAAACAAGTAACAATCAAACTATAACAAAAGGTAAGATAATTGTATAATTATAAAAATTTCAACGACAAATATGACAGACAGCAACAAACGACAGCCCCTAAATTGCATTCTCCTAGCAAAACACCAAACAAAAAGAATAAAGGGTAAAATGTACCGATCTTAGAGTACTCGCAGTTACTGAAAGCTATTTCAATACCAATTACAGCTAATGAATAAATTGTGTTTTCCAGGACAAAATATCAATCAGTACATATCAAACAGATTTATCGTTAAAAGTCATAAACAATCTCAGAAAAGCATGACCTTGTGCAGTGCATGTTATTCACCAAAACACACATTTATCTACTTCATAAGACTTGTTTCATTACTTTACTTAGGCATCGCCTCACAAACTAGTATGCAGTCGAGTTCACCATCGAGTCTACATATACTGAAATATAGTTTGCAATTCTATTAACATGAAAATTTACACAAATAAACTGAAAAATTTTAGTAATTTATTTTCTAGTGTTTTACTTAATAAACAAGATGTATTATGACTGCCAATGATAAAACTTTCCTACACAGACCAAATAACAACGAGTCTAATTAACGGATGATTTGCTGATATAAGGTAGGATATGATGATAAGATGATGCAAGATGATATAAGCTTTGCTGAGTCTAGCATTGGTGCGTAGTGAATGCTCCCGTGACATCTAATGAGACAGAATTCGTCTAGAACAAATCCTTATTGTTTCACTCGAGGTACCTTGTTTCTGCTGATCTGTTGTGATCATGGCAGACAAGCCACTTTATTTATGTATGTACTCTCCTGGCAATCTAAATTCCAAGTTTTAACTGCTGTTTGAAATTTGTTAACCTCCAACGTCAATTGTTACTTGATATCCTACAGTTGCGTGAAAAACGATAAGCATAAATATATGCAGTAGTTCGAAGTAATCTCATATACGATGCATATTTCAAAATATCAAATATGTTGGTTATACCGACTTATTTTAATTTGGTGTGTCATACCCAAGTTGTTCGATTCTTTTCATTTCCACTTCATCTGCTAGTTATGTTCAATTGGTGCTTTTGCACTGCTTATTTCTGACTATTTAGTACTGTCAATCAACAAGTAAGCCCTATCTGCTAAAGTACAATCTGCTTTAACTGTTCCGCTGTGTTTCCTCGTGTCAGAAGATCTGCTTGGTTGTTATTAGTAAGGAATATCGCCATTCGTATGGATGTGTTACCTTTGTTATTTTCTTTATTAGATTTTTTATAAAACGTTCCAATGAAATTGAACGAAGACGTGAAGCTAAATAGGAACCGATGAGTGCTGATTTACCTTCATGTTCTGGAGGGTTTAAACATTGAAATGTTGGTACTCTGGTTTTGCAATTATTTAATTAGCTTCGTTTTTTGTTGTTCAAATGCGCGGCTGTCCCATACGCTTTTGGACATGCTTCTGTAGATACATGAAATGTTAATGCCGTTTATGTTATTGTCTTGGTAAATTGATAACGAGAAATGGTGAATGCTGCTACCTTTTCCATTTATTTGGTCAAATCTGACAACGTAGTCTTCAAATTATCTGGAATAGGTTTGTATCATTTGAATCCAGATTTCCATAACTCCGGATCCTGTATAAGGAGTTTTGATGTAGATGTTACCGAACTAAATTAGCCAAGTGGGTAATAAATGTCTGAAGATAATTTCAATATTTCAATTGGTTGCATTTTGATTTGGTTGCAGTGTAAACATTTCTCGGTTCCAGTAAAACATCACATCGTTTCGACTGTTCCACAGTATTCCAAGTATTTTTGTTTACTTATGCATATCTAGGACGTTTTGTTTTGTTTCGTTAGCTATTTATAGGAATCTAGCACAGTTGGAACTCCATGACCTGAAGTTGAATCCAGCTCCAGCAACCAAGCTTCTTGTTTCCTTGAAGTAAACAGTAGGCAGGAAAATTCAGTTATGTCAATTCAGGGCCCTTTATAGCTTGTTGTTCGGTGTGAGCCACGGCTTCGTGTCTCATTGGCACTCATACCACATCTTCTTATTTCTATTTAGCCCGCCGCATTTTGCGCCTGTCCTAAGTCAGAAACCTCTAGCTGTTGTTAGTCTTGTGTGTGCTTTTATTTAATTTTGGTTTATTTGTATGTATCGGGTTTGCTGAGCTAGTATGCTGAAGCCCTAATTTGGCTGCTGCGTTTTAAAACCATAGGTGGCATTTGGTTGTTTCCCGCTCTTTGTCGGGTTGTTTTATTTGACACACTCCCTGTTTCCATTCTCCATACTATTCATAATCTTATTGTAACAATATAATTGTAAATTATGTTTATATTTCACAAGGAGCTTTGATTTGTTGAAGATAATTTTCTTTTAGGGAGGGTAAATGTTACTTTGTAAAAATCCGATCTGATTCTGACAAAACATTCTCCAAAACTGACATTATATGCCTGGCCCAAATCAGTAGCCTGTAGTTCAGTGGTTGCCGTTGATTCATGTCTGTCATATTTGTTTTACTAAATTGCTTTGTAATAAATTAGGCTGTTAGTTTTCTCAATTGAATTGTTTCATATTGTTCATATTGGTGCCTTTATAGCCGACCATACGGTATGGGTTTTCTCATTGTTGAAGACCGTACGGTTGCCTATATTTGCTAACATCCACTACATTTGAACTTTGGTGGATAGTTGTGTCATTGGCAATCATACCACATCTCCTTATTTTTATTTTATAAATGCTTGATTTCTTTATTGACAACAAACAACATATTTGTTATGTCCGGGGACGTGCTTTTCAACAAACAATCGGTATTCCCATGAAACAAACAGTATTCCCCTTCTTGTCGACTTATTTTTTATTCACATGAGACAGACATGATACATGAGCTTCTGAGGAAGAATACAAACAAGCTAGAATTATCCTTTAACTCATCAACGTTACCCTGTATAGAAGGTGTCCTCTTACTGAATACACCAAATGTACCTATATTGACCGAATCTATCTCATTGAACTTGAAATAAATGTTACAACCGCTGCAGTTAAGTCTACCTCATCTCTTGACTAACATCTTTTAATTGACAATGAGGGTCGGTTCAGAACAAAACTTTGCGACAAAAGAGATAATTACAGCTTCCCAATTGTGAACTTTCCATTTCTATGTAGCAATATTCCAGCAGCGCCTGCATATGGAGTATACATCTCTCAGTCGATACGATATTCCAGACCATGCATTTCTTATCATGATTTCCTTGATAAAGGGTTATGCCTACAAGAAATCTATTGAACCAAGAGTTGAAGTCAACCCTGCAAACATTTATGGACGCCAACACGAGTTGGTTGACCAATATGTAACATCACAAATGACGACAGAGATGTTCCAATCGTCACCCCAACCCCGTCTGAATGTTATCTACCATATTAAAATGTATCAGCGAGTTTGTACTTACATGAGCAACACGACAGATGCCACATGTAGAGTAGGAGCTACTGACCCTTCCAGCACACCTTCGATAAAACCTGGATTAATATTGGGGCTCGTGTTGCTGAGTTTTTAGTTTTATGTGTTGTGTAATGTAGACTGCTATTTGTCTTTTAATCGTTTTTGCCAAGCCATTGTCAGTTCAATTTAGATTTACGAGTTTGACTATCCCTTTGGTTTGGTCCTCTCTTATGCATGCATAAAATATCTTCGTCCAACGTAACTACCTGATCTTCATTATTTTCATTTGTATTGTTTCACCAAAACAAATTTTCACAAATCATTTATTCATTTAGTTTTCTTATGATTAAGGGAGAAGATGCTAGATATTTATTATGAAATATCTCTCAATGCGGAGCATCTGCGTATAACTTATTACATCTTTATTTTATTTTTGAATAATATTACTCATTATATTTCATTTCCTTTCTCTGCTGTGTAAAAGTTAAGATTTTACAGAATAACTTTACTTTCTTTTTGTAAACATTGTTTTATTTCGACTTTGTTGTTTTAAGATAATACTAGAAAATAACAATATATGAATATAAAAAGAATGAAATGAAAACAGCTCATTTTCCTATGTTTCTAAAAATACTTAACATTCCCGGCTTTAGTTTCGTCTTTTTTGTAGGTTGGTGAAAGAAGTCAAATTTGGAGCGCTGTGATCGGGTTTAAGGGTATAATTTTTTTAATTTATTTATGAATTACTGCAGTTTGTATATTTAGAATATAAATCTTGAAACACATTAGAATATTTTCTTGAGAAATATTCGAAAAGGCTTCCAAATTTTAATATATTTGATGTTAAATGACGGTGGCCATGGATACCATAAACATGCTCCGTTGGAAGATGGTCATGCCACCATTTGACTTCAATTTCTAAAACAGAATAATAAAGTACTATTATCACACTTAACTATTTATCCAGGTTTTATTGTAAAAAGTGACAAATTTAGAAAATGTTAGTATTGTCGCCTAGAGAGGAATAGATACTACCGTCTTCCCTATACACAACTGTTCAGAATCTAATGACAACTTCCGCAAGTTTAAAATACACACATATATGCGACATGATTGAATGTAAACACAATGTTGAAAAAGTTTTCGTTGATGGTTTTGGAGATATGTATATTTCTGTTAACAACATGTAAATACACATGTTATTGATAGATTGGAATTCGCAATAATATCCAGATTTAGATCTACTTATAAGTTTTACGAAACCGAAAGTGTTTCTGACGAAAGGGTTCAGTATGAATTTATCTTGTTTAAACAGGGACTTACAACCATAGAAAAATTGTACATATTATTAAGACACGTAAAATGAGCATCAATTTCTAAGAAAGATAAAGAGTTGTTATCACTTATTGTTTTAATACTCTTACAAGTGATATGCATAAAGTGATGTATATTTATGAGAGAACGATTGATTTTCATGTATTTACGCATTATGTTGAGCAAATAATTCTTCGATGTCGAAAATATTGATTTCATTTTTGTGGTCGATCCGTGATTGATATATTAAGAAATATTGTTTGCTCACACCAATTTTCAAATTTATTTTTGAAGGCCATATTTTACCCCAGAAAGAATAATAGAAGAGCCTGACATAAATGGTTTTTTTTGAAAAATTGGAACTGTTGTTCCAATTCTTTCCTAAGGTACCTGCCTCCCAAACAAAAGTGGACAGCTAAGCTACTAAATCAGTTACTAAATATATACACATGACATATAGTTCCTAATTGTTCCATGTCAGGTACATATGCACAAAAGGAATGTCAGATATTTGGTTACATCTTAATTTAGAGCATTTATCAGGAATAATAGACATTATTTGTTTTTAATTTACTAGCTTTTTTCCCTTTTATTTAAGTAAGAGTATTTACACAATATCAGTATGATCGACAACTGTCATGATCAAGGAACAATGCATTTCTTTAATAAAATTACATACAGATGAGAGTTTTAATCTTTTACCTATCTATAACCTCTGATTTACACTGTATCAAATAAAAGATCGGTAAACTTTGTCACAAAGATTATTGATTAAGGAATAATACAATGCATTTCTTTGAAAAAAGACCCAAAAGAAAACCTGTCTTTTTTCTTGCAAAATCTGTGCAACAATTATCTGCATTTAATCTATAATTTAGATGACATTTATCAGTAGAGGTATTTGTATACTAGTATTCTCATACAGGAAATGCATTTTTGCAATGAAATATCATTTTAACAAAACATAACATAAATTTCTGAAATTTTTCTTCTTGAAAAACTGTTTCTGATAAACATGAAATTAAATTCAATAAAAATTTGGAACATTCCTCTTTCTTTCCATTATGTCATAAGATTTTAAATATCAGTGAACCTTCTAAAATTAAAATATTGAAAGAATTTGCCTCAAAATTTTAAATTCTCCATCTTTGGACAATAGAAGAAAAACATTATGTTAGGTTTATTGATGTACAAATTAACCTAAATGCCACCTTACAATCATGCATCTTTAGTGTCATATATTTTTTGGGGTCAAAATCAATAAGCAATCCTTAGGAGTGAGAAAATAAGGATACATGTTTAAACATAGAAATTCACCTCCCAAAAAAATAAAAAAAAAAAAAAAAAACCCAACCATTCGCAGGGATATTTTGGGAGATAAAACAGGACTTAATTTCAAGTCTCTTTATCCATTGGTCCCAGGTTTACTGAGAAACAACAATGATAATTATTTCTATTAGGTAATTTCTTCTGTTTCAAAAAAATTAAATATTAAGTTAATATGCAAATTTAGTGACCCACCGACATCGACAACTATAAAGCTGTTTTATCCACTGAAAAATTCTTGTCTTTCTAAAAAAACTCCAATGAAACTTACAAATATGCAATAGTGTTATAGCAAGTTGTACTTGTCTACCATTACTTAAATACCAGGTCTAAAATGTGATTGAAATTAAACACACGATTCTTCCAATCTTTTCATCAGTGATTTCAGATCACTTTGATTATCCACGGTTTTTGCAATGGTTTGTCATCCAATATAAAGAATGGAATTTTCATCGTCCTTTTAATGTTAATACCAAATTAAAGATGGGCTGTTATTATGAATTCCACAATTTCCTCTTGAGTGAATTATATAAGTGGGATTCTCAGATTTGCGGTGAAATTCCAATTCTATTAGGAAATCAAAATGACGAATTGTGCATTCAAAACAATATGATTTGAGTTTTTTTCTGCTGAAATAGTAACATATGAGTCGCAATTAGGGTTTTTAATAACATTAACGGTATCAATTTTATTGCACCAGATGCGCATTTCGACAATAAATTTCTTATCAGTGATGTTCGTGGCCAAAAAATCAAAAGTCAAAGTTAGTAGAACTAGATCCGTATTTGCATGCCAGTACTTCGGAAAATACTGAGTTGGTGATACCCTAGGGGCCTATCAGTCTACAAACAAAGGTATCGACCCAGTTGTAGTTATAACATTAACGGTACCAATTTTATTGCACCAGATGCGCATTTGGACAAGTAACATATCTCCTGTCATGCTTCTGATCAAAATATTTGAAATTGTAACACCTAGTTCAAACGTTCAAGATCTGATAAAGCCAAAAGAGCCAAATGTCAAGTCAAATCTGGAAATAGTAACAAACAAAGTAGTTTTGCTATTGCGCTTGAATGCATGACCGAACCGCTCAAATCCATTCAGATCAAGTGTCCAGTTTCGATTCGTCTGGTTCTTGCTAAACGCATTTTCTTGTATACAAGTAGTTTTCATCGACAGTCTTAGGTCAAAAGTGTTTAACCAATAGCAAATTCCTCTATCGTTCCATATAAAACACATTTATTTAAACAATGTCAAAAACTCATTTCAGGTCAGATTTTGATGAAAGTTTTAATATTAAATTAATAAATGTGTACAGCTTTTATTGTTATCATGAAATATTTTTATTACATGTCATTACTGAGAAATCATTATTTGTATACACATATTTAAATTATGTCTAATACTTTCTTAAATAGCCATATGATTTGATTTCAGTCGAAATGTATATTTGCCTTTATAATGATGGTAAATCCCGAACAGCACTTCAGACGCAATAAATTGATAAGGTGGTATTTTTTTTTATCCAAACTGGCTGATTTAATAATGATTACGTACTTATTATACTAGATGGCATACGTTTTGCTGATCGTTAATTAAGTTAGTCGGAAACGTTCGTTTTCATCTTAACAGAATAATCTGAAAAGTCTGAACAATAAATTATTCAGTTATATTCAGTTTTTCAGTCAATGTTCAGACTTATCTACTGTCATGGTAAATTCAGTACTGTTCAGACAGTTGGCGTTCAGTCAATTCAGGACTGTTCAGACAGTTGGCGTTCAGTCAATTCAGGACTGTTCAGACAGTTGGCGTTCAGTCAATTCAGGACTGTTCAGACAGTCGGCGTTCAGTCAATTCAGGACTGTTCAGACAGTCGGCGTTCAGTTAATTCAGGACTGTTCAGACGGTCGGCGTTCAGTCAATTCAGGACTGTTCAGACAGTCGGCGTTCAGTCAATTCAGGACTGTTCAGACAGTCGGCGTTCAGTCAATTCAGGACTGTTCAGTAGCATTTCAAACAATACAGTATGATACTGATGGGTACAGGTAACAGCTACTGAACAGTCTGAACAGATCTTATTTAATTACCAGCGAAATGTAGAGAATTTACCGCAGTGGATAAGTCTGAAAATTACTTAATGATTTATTGTTCCGTCTTGTAAGAGCTTTTCAGATACAAATGACCGTTTCAGATCAAAATTGGTTTACCAATGACAGTTGCTTACATCTACGGTGGATTGCTTCCCATCTGCAAATATACTGCATCTCCTTATTATTACATAAATTTTAATATTACTTCTAATTATTCCTTCTGCATATCTGCTACAGCCCTTGGATGGTGTAAACTTCCAACAAAAAGTGTATGGTGTAATGGTGTATGGCATATGGTGCAATGGTAGAAGGTGTATGGTGCTATGGTGTATGGTGTAAGGAGAATGGTGTAATGGTGTAACGTGCGATCGGGAATGGTGTGAATGAATGGTGTACGACATTTAAAACTATGCAAAATATTGACTAATTTTAATTTTATACATTAATTTACAATATTGTGATCAAAATTCGTTTTTAAAATAAATAAATAATTTTGTAGTCGCACGCATTCTTTGAAATTAAATTGCATTATGGTGTAATTTGTAAGGTGTATGGTGCAAAGTTGTAACGTGTATGGTGTAATGGCACATGGTTTATAGTGTTAATGGAAGTTTACACCATCCAGGGACTGTATATGGATGCGGCAGCCAGAACGTCTTTTTTTTTTTTAATTTGGCACCTGATTAAACTGAATCGATATAAGGTTATTCCATAAACAATTCGAATAATACATTGTACACTAATGCCAATCACCAAATGTAGGCATGCGGTATGGACTTTGCTCATTGTTGAAGGCCGTACGGTGTCCTATAGTTGTTAATTTCTGTGTCATTTGGTCTATTGTGGAGAGTTGTCTCATTGGCAATCATACCACATCTTCTTTTTATATTTCAGTAATAGTATGTTTATTCTTAACTATTATTTATTTAGTTTGTATCGTCAGTAAAAGAACAATTAGATGTTGTCATATAAACTTCCCAAGGGTGACTGGGGAATAGAAATATGGTCACTACAGGTCTTTTCCGACCGGCAGTAAACACTTGCCAAAGTGGGGCGTCTGTTTGGCTGTGCGGGATGTATCAAGTACGCAGCCACGTCCGGTCAGAATGGGAAGGTTAAATCCGATGCCTCGTGTAAAGAGAGTGTCACGCTCTATGCACGTTAAGAACCCTTGCAACAACTCTTTGTGGGGTCCGTAGGTGGCCTGTTGCAAGGCTAAATTTCTGTCCCTATCCAATATACCCTCATTTTCCCTTGGCAGCCAAATTTTCCCGACCTACTTATTGTATTCATTGTTAATTTGTTCTAAACATGGATGAAATATTTGCCACTGGACGTTAAGCATCCAACAATCAATCAATTTATTATATAAATCTTACCAATAACAGATCCGTTTGTATTTTCAGTTAACCGCGTTTATATGTGTTGTTGTTGTTGTTTAAATATTTTAAAGAATAAACATAATACAGAAAAACTATATATGTGAGGAAATATATGTGAGGAAAAACGTTATCGTATGTAATACACAATTTACAGTAAAATATCTAGTTTTGGCGTTTTGTACGTGCAGACTATTCATTTAAATCATAATCATGCTGTGTTAGTAAATCATATGCTAAATATATATATATATATATATATAAATATATTTATATTCATTGAAACATTTTAGAAAGATCTGAAATACTTCCTAGTGACGTACATTTTGCCAAATATGTTTGATGGGATTTTATTGCATGTTAAAATCGATTAAATGTCAAAGGTGTTAAAATGTATTGAAAATTATCCTAACCTGGTATGTGGTATATTAAAATAAACCACAATCAAAATCACTCATTTGTTAAAGCCTGTACACTACTGTTTACAATACAATGACAACTTCCGTAAGATTTAAGACATAAATAGATAAATGTCATGTTATAACGAAAACATAATGGTGGACAACATTTCAATCCTTTTTTCAGGGATGTGTGTATTTCTGTCAATAACAGGTAAAGAAAATGTTAGAGATAAGATTTTGTGGCAAATATTCAGATTTTGAATAATATATTAAAACACATGATAGAGGAAGTAATCAGTGTATATTTCTTGTACAAAACAGGGACCCAAAATATTGCACCGTGAAATTCAATTCAAATACACAAACACACATAAACTGCAACACTGTGTCGCTCACCTAGGTCTATGCGAATCTTCAACAATGGGCAATCTCCACCATAGTTGACTAGAATATAAATCATGGCTAAAATCTCTTTTTTGTTAATCAAGTGTATTGTTGATCATTTTTCTGTTGATATTTTCTCTGAATGTTAAATAATTTTTGCGGATAAAAACACCTAAAAATGGTAAAACAAAAATGTCATTTAAAGGCAATAATTCCTATAATAAGACAACTGACAATTTCAAATATGCTGACCTTTTTGTAGATCTTGTCTTGTTGATCATTTCTATTATATAAATTTTTCTCGATCTATTATAATTTTTCAAAATGGAAGCCAAAAATTAAAGGAAAATGGAAAAATTTGTCAGTTAAGGGCAATAACTTCTATATGAGACGTCTGACGGTTTTTAAGTAAATAGACAGAAGGTAGATCTGAACATTGTGAACATTTTATTTATTTATAGTGGTTTTCAAGATTATAGACAAAACTTGTATTTTACCCTTATGTTCTATTTTTAGCCATGCTGGCCATGTTGGTCGGGCACATCTTTTAAACTAGATACTCCAATGATAATAGTGGTCAAGTGTAATTAAATATGACTCAGTAGAATCAGAGGAGAAGATTTTTGTAAAAGTTAACGGACGACGACGGCCGACGGACGCCAAGTGATGAGTGTTTTAAAATATAAATATAAGGGTTTATTAACAGGCTTGAGATTTCCTCACTGTTAGAATAAAGCTATCGAGTAAATAGCTTGTTCGATGTTGAAAACATCGCCTGTATTTATTGGTTTGTCAACCAATTGATCATTTTTATGCACACACTACATGCATCCATCAGTCTCAATTAAAATTTGGGATGTCAAAAATTAATCAAACACTTGAGACAAAACATAAACGATAGTATATTTGCAAATATACCGATTTACATACATTTTAATATAGGTTGTATCACTTTGCCAATTGTATATTGGTTCTATACCAGACAAAATGGGCTGCTGCCAGTACAAACTATGATACTATAAAAAGAAGATGTGGTATGATTGCCAATGAGACGACTTTTCAAAAGAGACCATAAGACGTAGAAATAACAACCATAGGTCACAGTACGGCCTTTAACAATGAGCAAAGCCCATACAGCATAGTAAGCTATTAAAGACCTGGAATGACAAATGTAAACGATTAAGAAAAACTAGCGGCCTAATGTATGTAAAAAACAATAAACGAAAAACAAGTGTGATATACAGCAACACAGGCACATACAGAATGTGGCGAGGTTAATCATGTTTGCCGGCGCCAAACCCTCATCTAACTTAGGACAGTCGTGTAACAGTACGACATAAGAACAAACTTTGAAAAATAACAACTAATATAAAAAATTAATGTATGTATATAAGACTAAAAGTTGAAAGTGCGATTTTTGCGTTTTAATCATTTTTTAGCTCACCGGGCCCGAAGAGCCCCATGTGAGCTTATGCCATCACTTGGCGTCCGTCGTCGTCGTCGTCGTAAACTATTTCAAGAATCTTCTCCTCTGAAACTACTGAGCTAAATACCTTCAAACTTTAACTGAATGTTCCTTAGGGTGTCTAGTTGATAAATTGTATCCGAAATTTTGATTCATCCACAAACATGGCCGCCATGGCTAAAAATAGATCATAGGGGTCAAATGCAGTTTTTGGCTTATATCTCAAAAACTAAAGCATTTAGAGCAAATCTGACACGGGGTTAAATGTTCAATAGGTCAAGATCTATCAGCCCTGACGGACCGAACAACCCGTTGGGTTGCTGCCAGTAAATTGGAAATTTTGCAGTTTTTGGTTATTATCTTGAATATTATTGAAGATAAAGATAAACTGTAAACAGCAAAAATGTTCAGCAAAGTAAGATCTACTTTCACTGAATGTTCCTTAGGATAACTGGTTTATAAATTGTATCCGAAGTTTTGATCCATTAACAAACATGTTACATAGAACATAGGGGTCAAATGCAGTTTTTGGCTTTTATCTCAAAAACTATAGCAGTTAGAGCAAAAGTGACAGATAAAGTAAAGAATAAGTCAAGATCTATCTGCTATGAAATTTTCAGACCAATTGGACCACCCATTGTAGGGTTACTGTCCGAAATTTATTGTTTTTGGTTATTATCTTTAATATTATAATAGATGGTGGGAAAGTGTAAATGCCAAAAATGTTCAGCTAAGTAGGATCTACAAATAAGTCAAATGATCAAAATAGTCAATTGACTCCTTAAGGTGTTATTGCCCTTGAAACGTTTATTTTTACATTTTTTGTGCAAGTCTATTGCTTTTTCAAAATCTTCTTCTCTACTAGACCAAATACTTCCAAACTTTAACTGAATGTTCCTTATGGTATTTAGTTTATATATGGTATCCGAAGTTATGATCAATCAACAAACATGGCCGCCGTGGCTAAAAATGAAACATAGGGGACAAAAGCAGTTTTTGGCTTATATCTCAAAAACTGCAGCAGTTAGAGCAAAAAGTGAAATGGAGTTAAAGTGATAAATGGGTCATGATCTATCTAATATGAAGTTTTCAGACAAGTGCGACAACCCATTGTTAGGTTACTGTTAGAAATAGTTTATTTTTATTAAATTTTACTGTTTTGTGTTATTTTCTTTAATATTATAATAGGTATAGAGAAAGTATAAATGGCAATAAATGTTCAGCAAAGTAAGATCTACAAATACGTCAACATGATCAAAATAGTCAATTTTTTTTTTTTTTTTTACATTTTTGTGAAAGTCTAATTACTTTTTTTAAAAATCTTCTCAGAAACTCCTTGGCCAAATACTTAAAAACTTTAATTGGATGTTCCTTAGGTTATCTAGTTTATAGATTGTATTCGGGGATTTGATCCATTCAAAACATTGCGGCAGTTTCTAAAATAAAACATAGAGGTCAAATGAAGTTTTGACTGTTATCTCAAAACTAAAGCAGTAAGAGCAAACCTTACATAGGTGAAAGTGTTAAACAGGTTTAGATCTACCTGTCAAGTAATCTTCAGACCAATAGGACGACTTATTGTTGGGTTACTGTCCAGAAATAGATAATTTTAGGAAATTTTACAGTTTTGGGTTATATATTATCTTAAATATTATTATAGAAAGAGAGAAAGTGTAAATGACCAAATTGTTCAGCAAAGTAAGATCTACAAATAGGTCAAATGCATGAAACTGAAATTACAGGTGAGCGGTATCAGGCTCTCATGAGCCTCTTGTTAATGAAAATAACTATTGGTAACAAGACTTTAAGATTACACTTATTAAGCACAGATCTATTCGCTCTTTATGCTAGCTCTTCATTGTCAATGAAAATGTATGTCCCTCCTGAGAGAAACATCGTACAAAATGGGTCTGTTATTACCTGGTCAATTACGGAAATGGTATGTAGACTATCCAATTACCATATTCTGAGATTTCAACAAACGCTTTCTTACATCAAATTTCTAAATTTTGTATTCTAAATAATGCATTTCAAAACCGAAAGATCATTTTACCGATTTCGCTTTATCGTTTCACAATTGTTTAAATTTTGTTTTCCGCATTTCTACTTTCCACTTTAAAAATTTTAAAATGATGTCCTTTCCATTGAAAATTTCTCATACCATATCTATTTTCATGTTAAATTTATATAATTTTTTTATACAAAAATATTCTAAATAAGTAAATTTGTGTAAAATTGCAACACAAATATTCCCTTAGTCGTGTGTAAATCCTTATGATAATGACTTGGTCTCGTGTTCGTGGTCCTTTTCTTAATCACACCAAAATTTCACTGGTCGACGGACATATTGTGCAAAAAACATTTGATATAACTTTATAACAAACTAGGTCGGAATTTTAACGTCAAATTGTATTTTATCTTGTATTGTTACTTCTTTTTCTTTATCAAAAAATGCGAACTTTTCCTTGATAGGTGTCAGTTGATCCCGGCCTGCCTCTACAGTGACAAATGATTTATACAATATCGGGCATTGCAATCAGCTAGTCCCCGAAATGTAAAGGTTTAGTTTCTACTCTCACAGAAGTCGTTCTTCTATTGAGAGTCAGAGAGAAACTGAAATACATTAGACATGCAAATGCCGTTATTTACAAACAATGCTTTTCACTTTATATAATAAATGTAAAATGTAAATTCAATAAAGTTTTGATTATAGAATATACAAAACTTAATGATTGATAAAAATCAAATGCCTGGGTTATCTCGCAATAGTTTGCCTTTTAAAGCAAAGGTTTGCGTTATCTCGCAAAAAAAATTGCGTTATAACGCAAAAATTTGAAGAAATATACAAAAAATTATGTGTGGCGCTAATACGCTTCCATACTACTCTTTATTTTTAACACCCCATTATTCTCTATTCTTTATTATTTGGCTCATTATTTTCTTTCTCTAAACCCCACCAAGACCCTCATATATTGCATTGAGAACTACTATACAAGTTTTGATAAGCAGGTATGTTTTATTATGTTCAGTCAAATTACCATCAGACTTGTTTTCTATTTATTTCAGATATGCAAAATGTTCAACTACAAACAGTACCAAATCCATGTCCTGATACTACCACTCAATCAACAATAGGTAAGTAATGATAACAGTGTTGCTTTTGAAAGATAAAAGAGAGGCGGAAGTTACCAAAAGGATATTCAAACTCATAACTCGAAAACAAACTGACAATGCCATGGCAACAAACGAAAACGACGAACAGACAAACAGTACACAAAACACAAAAAAGAAAACTAAAGACTGAGCAACACGTACCCCACCAAAACCTGGGGGTGGTCTCAGGTGTTCCGGAGGCGTTAGCAGATCCTGCTCCACATGTTGCACCCGTCGTGTTGATCTTGTAAGTACTAATCCGGTGATAAGTCTTATTCGGTAGGTCACATTCAAGCAAAAAAGACGCAGGATTGTGGTTCCGACAATTGGAACCTATTCGTCTTCATTTGTGAAACAGATATTCAATAACGATCAACTCGTGATGGTGTCCGTAAAATATGCGAAGGAATCATTTCAACTTCACCACTTGGTTTAATAGCTTCTTTGTGTGCAGCAACCCTCTATCAAGGAAATCATGAAAGGAAAAGCAAGCTTTGGAATATCGTACTAATTGGATGATACATACTACATACGCAGGTGCTGCTGGAATGTTGCTACATAGAAATGGCAAGTTCACGATTGGGAAGCTGAAATCATCTCTTTTGTCGTAAAGTTTTGTTCTCAGCCGACCATCAATGCAGTAAGACATTTTGAATAAAATGCACTAGTTTTTCTTTTCTTGTTTTTGTATATTTAATTGTACATTCCTTAATTATTGCAAGCGGACATGTGCACCTCAGATTATGCAACAGAAGAAAATAATAACGGTGGAACAACAGCCGATAGTGTAGCATTACGTGTTATGACACAACAAAATGGATGTGAATGTGAAGTTACATTACAAAATCAGAAGGATACATATACTTTAAATATGAGAAAGTATGATTTATTGACAAGTGCAACTCCAGAACAGGTTGCATGTGGGCTTGTCATTGATATAGAATACAACATTCCTAATAATCTTCCAGAGACCAAGGATCCAGTAGAATGTACAAAAGGAACAAATGATCACTCAATTTCACTGTCCAAAAATGGAGTTCTTATTCTCAGGTCTAGAATTATTGACGGTACTTTCAACAGAGGATACTGCATGCAAATATATCGAAGTATGTATTGGTACAAATTAAGTTTCTTAATAAGATATGAGATAAATAATGAAATTTGAAGTAACTGTTGGTTTTTAAGGACACACACACTTTAATTGAAACATGTGCATTTTGGTAATAATAATCATTTTGGATACATTTCATGTTTCAAAATGGAAGAAGATGCCGTAAGGTTAACCAAAAAATCAGTTGAAAAAAATTAAAGAAAAACAGTCACACAAAACACAATACAGGACCCTTGGCATGTGACAGGTACAAATCTTGAAATAAGTTTCATTTGGTCATTCTATAAGATAAACTGTTTTTGATTTTCAACTTAAATATTCAACGATACTGTTAAAATAATAATAATAATAATAATAATAATAATAATAATAATAATAATAATAATTTAAAGAACATTAAACAAAAGACATCACGAAATACCAAAAATATAGGACTGTACAACAGACCACACGAACCAGCTACAACAGATTCCTCTGAGAAAATATATATTGAAACACATGGTCCAGATAGCCTGACTTGTTACAATCATAAATATAAAGTGATGTTTTAGCAGTTATAGGTGCGATAGTATGTAATTACAATTGTCGTTCAAAATCCAATAGAAAAGTTATATGTAAAAATCTACTTCAAAACCAAATGAACCTAGAACTGATTTTTAGAACACAGTGTTGGAGATAACCTAGGTATACAAATAAATTGCAGTCATCCTAATATGCAAACAACACAACAAATGACCGATGCTGCCATTCAAGACACGACTGCATCAGGTAAGGAAGGCTTAACGTGTTCACATGGAAACATGTAAATTACTAGATCTAGAATATTATCATGGTTAATGATTGCATTTATGAATCCCTTTCCTCTCTGTCAAATGAAAAGGATGCATTTTGCCCTCATGTGACCGGAAATGTTGTTTTTTTTAAATATATTATGAAATTTGATTAATTAATCATCCTAAGACTAAAAACAATTATTTTGTGTAATCAACGTGTGTAGTAAGTTGACACCAATATAACTATAACATAAGTTTCAAAACGTAAATGTGGGAACAGTTTTAGCACTTTGGGCTTGATATCAGCCGCTGTTATTTCTTGAGGTAGCTTACTTTTCTTAATGAAAATATTTAATGCGTCAATGCATGTCGAGGCAATTTCTAACTTAAAAAATGTAGCAAATAAACCTCGGAGAATCGACAGTCCATCTTCCAAAACTATACCCAGTAACTGGAACACGGAAATATTACTCTACTACAGGAATCTTGCTTCAGCTAGCCACCGCTGTTGGTTGTATTTTATCTCAAGAAACAAAAATAATAAACACTCATTACATGTTTCATGAAATCTAATCATAAAATTTAATTTAATGGGCAGTAATTCGTATTGGATTGTATATGTTTAAAATTGTCGTTCAGAATCAAATAGAAAGAGTTATATGTAAAAGAAATGTATGTCTACTTCAAAACCAAATAAATCTAGAAACTGATTTTTAGAACATAGTACAACACAAACAACACAACAAACGACCAATGCTGCAATTCAAGACACGACGGCATCAGGTAAGGAAGGCTTAACGTGATAGGGAATATTACCAAGGTAAATGGTTGCATTTATGAATTTTTCCTCCTATCAATTGAAAAGGGCAACAGTTTGCCCTCATATGACCGGAACATTTTTTTTTTTTTTTTTTTTTAAATTTAGTAAGAAATTTGAAATATCTAACATCCTAAGACTAAAACAACTAATTTTCGCCATTAACGTGAGTTTACACCAATATTACTATTACAGCTTTCTTACAAGTTGACGAAAGGTGCATATGCTTGACGAGTCGTACGTAAGACCCGTTTGAGAGTTTTTTTTTTATTTTGAATTATTCTTAAAATTCGACACAATTATGTAAACTTAATCAAGGCTGTCATGGGACTAAGATGGCGCTTCGCCTCAATGTGTGCCAATCAAGGACCAAAATACTGCATGCAACGATATTTGTCAAACTTGATATTCATGCAAAACAGGAATTTCGTGACGTACGATGTGAAAATATATTAAATAAAAAACAGGGTGAAGGAGATAACTCAACAAAATTTTCCAAACACAGACTCTCGTCATAAGAAGAAAAATTGAAAAAAATATATTACGGGGCTTGTTTAATCATCCAGATGTTCAAATGTGTATGTAAATGAACAAAACAAGATCTATAATTATTTGACCTATAACTAGAGCTCGAGTGCGGATTTAGGAATGGGTGCACCGATCTCTCATTTACGCATATTTTATTCGTAATGACACATAACAAAAGTTCAGACACAAGTTATCACAACTTAGATAGTCCTCTCCTAAATATAATAAGTTATAATGTATAAATATAAAACATGCAACAACAACATCAGTTAATTATAGATATGTACAATAGTTATAGAAAAAGAAAGTTTACAATTTTCCAAATAGATAAACAACAGTCCTACGTCAAAAACTTATTCATCTACATACTAAACTAAATCAGTTCAAAAAGAAAGCAAAATATTTTTCTAATGGTCAAAACGTTCACTTTTCCGAATACAATTCAATAGAAATAAGAAGATATGGTATGAGTGCCAATGAGACAACTCACCATCCAAGTCACAATGTGTAAAAGTAAACAATTACATGTATAGGTCAAAGTACGGCCTTCAACACGGAGCCTTGGCCCACACCGAACAGCAAGCTATAAAGGGCCCCAAAATTTCCAGTGTAAAACAATTCAAAAGGAAAACCAACGGTTTATTCTATATAAAACGAGAAACGAGAAGCAATACCTAGAAACAACAAAATAATTTAAGTGAAGCTTTATTATAACTATTGACATAATCTCACCAAATACAAAATTGTTTCTTGGGTGCGCACATTCTTTGGCATTCTAAAATATACTTAAAATTTTATGAAAAACAAGGAAAATTACGAAATGCTAATAAATATACTAAATTCCGTTATGATTTTTTGCCTAGGTAACTCATTAAATGTGAAATTTGTTTAAATTATCTGATTACCTTGTACCTCAGTCTAGTTAGGATAAATTTAAGAATATGTATGATAACTTTTAATTTGCACAAAATTCAGGCCAAATAAGGGCTTTATTGTCCTCACTCGTTTCGATTTAGTAAAGTACCAAGATCTAAAGACGATACAAAAGTATTTTGTCTAAAAGGTGAATTCTGACTTGTACATAATGCGGACATTCAGAGCAAAATGAAATCTGTCTTCAGGCAGTTTGCCGCAACAACAACTTTGGTAATTTATTAAATTGAATCTAAAAGGTCATAATTTAGAGTTGTTCATGAATGTCTTAGTCTTAGCTTGTAAATATAATATTTGCCTTACGTTCTCAAAAATAATAGTGTTTAGAGGCTTTGGATTGATGTGATTTCTTTCGTAGGCAATACTTAAATTTGGAAATGGATTACGCTATCGATTGTATTCCATTGACTTATAGTATTGGTAAAATATGACGTATTGTAATTTCTAATCTACAAAATGGTACTATGGGGTCAGTGTTCCTTCGAAGATCATATCTAGAAATAGTTGATACAGGAGGTGGTATTAGTGTTCGTAAATAATTAGGAGCTTGTCCATTATAAATAGTGTACAATAATGTGTCTCCTCGGCAGACATATTCCTAGCCATGGTCTATTCTATGCACAACTATGCCAGAGACAGAGTACTAGCTTGGCTGTAATCTCATAAATCGACACAAGTTGGATATCATAAAAAGAAGTGAAAGGAAATAGTTGCATCTGATATGATGGCAAATATAGTATACCAGTATTATATATATATTATAACAATTAATTTATACCGTCAAATTCAGAGTGACAACTGAAGCACCGCATGAGATATATTTCTAATTATGAAACAATGCTTAATATAAAGTATGGTGAAGTTGTATATTCGTGATTAAAACTGAATGCTACATTTCAATAATGCACCAAACATTGTGAAAAGTTTAACTGCATCCAAAACGAGATACCATTAAAAGCTCCTTTTGGTTATCTATAAAGTAAACTTTACACAACATAACAAATTGAAAACAACACGTTTAATAATTTCATGCGTAAAAAACGGTTCCTTTTCTAATTGCTATGTCAACTGCGTGTTTTGTGAATTTGTGTCATCACTTTACACAACACATCCTTTTTTAATCAAAGTTCAATTCAATATCTGCGATTTATTTCATAAACATGTAGATTTAAAAAAAATAACAAAGAATGTAGAAATAGTACAATATTCAAGTATGTTTTGTAGATACAGATTCAACACTGTATATTGCCATCGGTGTAGGTTCTGCTGTTGTGGTTATCGCTTTGTTTGTAGTAGTAGCTATTATAATTATCAGGTAAGAGGAATAGGAATTTCATTAGAGATGTTACATTTTCGTTATCTTAAAAGCCATGTATTCCCCTCAAAAAATGAAATTTAAAAAAAAAAAACATTGTTTTATCATTTTGTAAAACTTTTCCATAGATCTGATACATTATTACATTATTTGTAATGTTTACATCCGAGTTCCAATTTACTTTATCGAAAAGAAAATATGTTCAGTTATAATTTGTGAAAATTGTTGTCGAATGGTTTGTATGGTTTCAGTATGTTTATGTTTGCAAACTATTTGACTACACATCAAATTTTGATTTGAGGAATTATTCGTTGATTTCTAAAAAGTAGTATGAGGTAATTCCATCATCGTGATCATTCGAAATTCCAAAAAGTCCTAATAAACTTTTAGTGCAACTTATGTATACAAGATCATAAAGCTTGTTCATATAAAAATACAAAATGTAAAGAACAAAACAAAAAACAAAGGCTACTACTGAATGAATGATTCGAGGCTTTGAGCATGTACAGTTTAATACAGCGGGACCATTATATATCATATAGTCTCTAATGTATTATGATTAAAACTTGATATAAATTATAGGATATGTTAGATATACATCAATGAAGCAGCTACTCAACGAAACAAAAACAAACCAAATGACATCTACAGTCCTACAAATTGAGTAGAAATATAGTCCGTTTCTATGTATGTTGGCGTTTGTTTTGTAGCAGTTCAGTGTTTCTGTTGTTCCGTTGTTTTCCTCTTATAATTGATGTGTTTCCCTCGGTTTTTGGTTTGTGACCCGGGTTTGTTTCAGTTAAATCGATTTATAACTATTGAACAGCGTAATACTACTATTGTCTTTACTATACACCGATTTGTAATGAACAACAAATTTCCCAAATGACAAAGACGAGCTCCTTGATTTTGCACAGGGACATAATCACATAGTAGGTTAGACTATTTTTCTTAGACCATCTCCCTTTTAATCTTTTCTATGTTTATTTAATCTGTAGAAGTAATTTGGTAATGAAGACATAATTGTTGTGTCGTTAAACTGATATATTTGTTTAATTCATGTTTTACAAATTTTGTAGGCGAAAAGTCAATAAAAATAAGGATAATACCGAAGTTCAACCTGATATAGATTGCATTGATTATGATTCTGACGGATTGAAATATAATACTTTATACAATGCATCTGAACAACAAGACACCATGGAAGGGGATTATCATACTGTTGACGGAGAAGGGAATCAAAATAGAAATGGGATACAGAACTTAGGTAGCGACTACAATGCAGTTGATGGAAACTACAGCTCCATTGATAAAGTTAATATGACCGCGAAGGATGGTTCTAAAACCGATAGTAAAATTAATTCAACATCTGACACTGCGCCTAGATCAGAAACACAACGAACTGAAGAAGAGACGAGTAATAATTTAAAACATGTGACTCCAATGGCTGATAGTAATGTAGAGTATGCCGTTGTGGACAAAAGAGGAACAAGTGATAAAAAAGTAAAACACGTGACTGCTCCAAATGATAGCAATGTCGAGTATGCTGTTATTGATAAAAATAAATAAATCTGTTCAAAGTTTGGATTTTGCTACCCTATATACCATTTTGCCTCATAACCTTATTAAGAAAAATTAAAACACCTAATTAAATGGGCATTTAAAAGTCAGAATGCGAATATATATGTTCTAACTCTTTTAAGTCATTTTAAGTAACAACAAACAAAAGAACTATGTCAATTAGACCTGAACTGCCGTTAAATTTTACTAGATAACATTTTTGTTCGCTATGGAGATTCTGTATATCGTCAAGTTATCAAAATTCCAATGGGGACTAGCTGTGCACCACTTATTTCGGACCTGTTTCTGTATTGTTATGAGTTACAATTTATGACTAAAATCAGCAAAGACCCATCGAAACAACATCTGATACAAAAACTTAATAACACTTCTAGATATTTGGATGATATATTGGCTCTCAATAATGACGACTTCAGTATGTACACTAAAGAGATTTATCCTGCTAGACAGACTTTAAATAAAGCTAATACTAACAATGAACACTGCCCTTTCCTGGATCTATATCTATATCTTTAACGGGAAGCTTAATACCAAACTTTATGATAAAAGAGATGATTTTCATTTCCTACTGTTTATTATCTATTTTTAGATGGTGACGTTCCTTGTCACCATCTTATGGTATATATCCCAACTTGTTTGATTCGCTCGTGTTGTAACAATGTATTTGATTTTAACGAAAGAAACCTCTGTATTACTGAAAATTATTACACCAGGGTTTTCGATATCACAAACTAATCAAAACATTTGCTAAACTTTATCATCGATACAAGGACATCATTCGTAAATATAAATCAACATGCAGACATCTTATACGTTCAGGTATTTCACATCCAATATTTTATGGTAATATTCTATACAAAGCACAAAAATGTCCGCAATCACCTCAAAAGCTAACCAAACCTTTAAACAGACTTATTCAGAAGGGATATAGTTACGATACTGTTGTCAGGTCATTGAAGATGGCATATTTTGGTATTAATATTGATTCACTCATAGGGTCTTTGCATCGGAAATAAACACATTTATTCTAAAACCAGTTGTTGGCATGATACGGGTTATGTTCTTCTCATTTATTGTATGATGGTATGATACGAAACCCTAACGGGAAGTATTTTGCTTGATTTTCATATGATGACGACATAATCTTTCAATCAGTTTAATTGAGGTCTGGAGCTGGCATATCAGTAACTGCTAGTAGTCCTTTGTCAATTTATGTATCATGTCATTTTGCTTAGTTTCTGTTGTTACCTATTCTGACATCGGACTCGGACTTCTTTTAAACTGAGTTTTACTGTGCGTATTGCTGTGTGTTTGTTTATTCTACATTAGCTAGAGGTATAGGGAGGGTTGAGATCTCACAAAATGTTTAACCCCGCCGCATTTTGCGCCTGTCCCAAGTCAGGAGCCTCTGGCCTTTGTTTTAGACTAGTATGTTTTTAATTTTAGTTCATTTATATGTTTAGGAGTTTAGTGTGACGTCCATTTTCATTGAACTAGTACACATTTTTGTTAAGGGGCCAGCTGAAGCCCGCCTCCGGGTGCCGGATTTTCTCGCTGTGTTGAAGACCCATTGGTGGCCTTCGGCTGCTTTCTGCTCTTAGGTCGGGTTGGTGTCTCTTTGACACATTCCCCATATCCATTCTCAATTTTATGAATAAAATAAAACTAACTAGTCTTCCATTCCTTTTGTAGCCTCTACACTCAATACATTATACCGACGAGTGCTATTACATATCAGCAAAGACTTGCAAATTTAACAATTCAATATAAAAATAAGAAGATGTGGTATGATTGCCAATGAGGCATCTCTCCACAAGAGACCAAATGACATAGAAGTTAACAACTATAGGTCACCGTACGGCCTTCAACAATGAGCAAAACCCATACCGCATACTCAGCAATTAAAGGCTCCGAAATGACAAATGTAAAACAATTTAAACGAGAAAACTAAAACAAATATTATATACCGCCACAAACGACAACACTGAATAATAGGCTCCTGATTTGGGACAGGCACATACAGAATGTGGCGGGTAAAACTATTTTGAAGGCACCAACCCTCCCCTAACCTGGGACAGTGGTGTAACAATACAACATAAGAAAAATTAGTTGAAAAGGCTTAACTCATCAGAACGATACAAACCAGAAAGACATTAAACAAAAAACAAAAAACAGACGTACGTGGCAGGGTATGTATGCATACCCACAACAACAACAAAAACTAAGCACATATCTGAGAGTACTCGTAGTTACTGACAGTTAGTTCAAAGCCAAAACAACCAATAAAATAATAATGCATCTAAGACTACAATATCAACATGATTCTAATGACAGAATTTAGTAAGTGGTGAGTCTCCCATACAGTCTACACTGATATGATATCATTTGTGATATATATAAAAAAAACAAGTAAATATAAAAATCAAGTATTACTGATTTTTCTTACATGGATTTGTATTTTGTCTATTAACGTTACAAAATCGTCTCCTCTGAAACTACTGGGCCAATAGGAACCAAACTTTGCCACAATCATCCTTGTGGTATCTTGTTTACAAAGTGTGTCTATGCCTGTCAACCAACTTGGCCGATTTAGCTAAAATAATAAAACATAAGGGTAAAATGCAAATGTTGTCTTTATATTGAAAACGCTATAGAGAGAGAAAATCTGGCATGTCGAATTTCATCATTTTTTTGTGTTTGTGTCTAATGTCTTAAAAAGTAGTAGATAGTTAGACAATGTAAAAGCCAAAATTATCAACAAGACAATATCTACAAATTAGTATAATGGCCATCATCGTCAGTCGACTCCTTTTATTGGAGTAATTGCTCTTTGATGAAGATTTTGCCAATTTGCAGTGTTTTGACTATTATTCCGAAAACTATAAACGATAAATAGACACTTTTGATAGCAAAATGATCAATAAGACAAGATTTTCAAATTAATCAACATGGCCAAAATCGTCATTCAACTCCTAAATGGAGTTGCACTTTAGTGACGATTTTTACCAATATTATGGTTTTGCCTATTATCTTGAAAAGCTATAAAATATAGCTGTAAGCAGAAAATTATCAGCAACGCAAGATCAACATGAAAGAGATTTTGACTTGAATTCTATTCTAGTCTACAATGTAGGATAGCGTCCATTGTTGAAGATGCACATAAGGGTAAAATTATTAGACTTAAGTGTTTTGACTATTATTTCGAAAACTGAAAACGATAGATACTTTTGATAGCAAAATGATCAAAAGACAAGCTCTTCAAATGAATCAACATGGCCAAAATCGTCATTCAACTCCTTAATGGAGTTCTTGCACTTACTGACAATTTTCATCAATATTTAGGGTTTTGCCTATTATCTTGAAAAGCTTTAAAATATAGCTGTAGGCAGAAAATTATCAGCAACGCAAGATCAACATTATAGAGATTTTTGTCTTGAATTCTATTCTTTTCTACAATGTAGGAGAGCGTCCATTGTTGAAGATGCACATAAACCTAGGTAAGCGACACAAGCTTTTTATTGCCTCGAGTATGTTTTTTTAGCAATTATTACTAATAAATAATTGAAATGATGTGAGTTTATCTTCTGACAATGACACACTTAATATAATATTGTATTATTACACGGGAAGAAATTTTAAAAGCTGTTAAAAGGCGAAGAGTAATAAATCGCCTGTGGCAGATAAAAATCATAAATGAATACATTGCTTCATCTCTCGACAGTATGATTGATATATACATAAAATTGTTCGATCTTATTTTTGATACGGGTATATTGCCGGAAGACTGGCTTATTGGTAATGTGATACCAATATTTAAGAACAAGGGTGCAGATTAGATCCCAAAATTATAGACCGATAACTTTTAACTTTATTGTCGTGCTTGGGAAAATATTTATCTATCCTTAATGACAGGTTGGGTTTTTCGTTGATGAATTGAATATATTAAATGAAAATCAAGCCGGCTTCCGACATGGTTACTCTACTACGGATCATATTTTATCTTAATATGCACTTTTTGAACTTCTCTGTGTTACAAAGAAAAGCTATAAACTCCTTTTGAATAATGTAAAAGGAAAGTTTCTTAGAGTTGTTAAAAATATGTATGATGATGTTAAATCACGCATTGTACATAATAAATATTTATCTGACATGTTTGCTAGTTAAATTGGTGTTAGACAAGGGGAAATCTTTCTCCTCTGTTATTCTCTTTATATTTTAACGATTTGCAGCAGTATTTAGAAAATACTAACATTAGAGGTGTACAATCTTTAACATGGGATTCATGAAAATGAGCTGAATATATACCTTAAACTGTTTGTATTATTATATGCCGATGATACTATTTTACTTGCTGAATCAAGTTCAGATTTACAGTTACTTTTAAATAATTTTTCACAGTATTGTATTAATTGGAAATTAAGGGTCAATGTTAGCAAAACCAAATTGATGGTTTTACAAGAGGAAGAATATCAAATAATTTATATTGAAAATGAAGAAATGGAGATAGTTAAAAATTATAAATACCTTTTCTCTAGGAATGCATCTTTTACGAAACGAGGAAATATTTACGAGACCAAAATACTAAAGATATATACAGTGTTATCAAGAAGATAACTTATCGGTTGAATGCCAACTAGAAATGTTTGATGAAGCCATTGTACCCATTCTTCTATACGGGGCTGAAATTTGGGGATAAGAACATTTTGATATACTTGAGCGAGTGCATTTGAATTTTGTAAGCACATTTTAAAACTTAAAACTCGACTCCAAATTTAATGATTTATGGAGAACTTATGAGATTCCTTATTTTCTTTATATACTAAACTACGAATAATCAACTTTTGGTGTCGCCTTCTTGATAACACAAATGAAGATAAATTATCCTGTATACTTTATAAACTATTATACATTGATTATAACAATTATGGTATTGGAAATAAATGGATGTTATTTATTAAGAAAATATTTGATGAATATGACATGTCAAATGTATGGCATTGCCAAGATTACTTTAACAAAATGGATAAAATTAAGTATTGAACAAAAGCTAAAAACCAATTTCGACAAGACTGGTTTGCAGATTTACATCAATCCTCGAAAGGTCTATGTTATAAAATTTACAAGACTGAATTCAAATTTGAAAAGTATTTATAGATTTTGCCTTTAAATTTTTATTTACTTTGTGTAAATTTAGATGTGGAAATCATCGTTTCCCTGTAGATACGGAAAGGTGGAAAACTATACCGAGATCGGAAAGGTCTTGTCACCTCTGCAGCTCTACAGATATTGGTGATGAATTTCACTACATTATGTCATGCAATGTTTTCAACATAGAAAGAGTAAACTATTTACCACATTATTGTAAAATAATTTGCTAACATTATTAAATTTAATCATATATTCACATCTGAAAATGTGGTTGAAGTAGAAAAATTGTGTAGATTTATGCGATACTTATCAGTGAAAGTCTGTCCTCCTGGTTAGAGGAACTGTAATACTATTATATTGTTATTTATTTTCACACATGCGAAACAAAATGTGTATTATATATGAACTGTTATTTTCTCTGTAGCTATGTACTTGTTTATGAGATTAAAATCATTCATCTCATTCACTAAAATAAAAAGAAATCCTAATTGACAGTCACAATATTGGTATGCTAAAGTGATCATTAGTATGGCATTGTCACACGGACTAAGTTAGAATACTCAAACATTCTTCTAAAATAATGTAATAATTGTCGCGTCTGCTTACCTGTGGTTTAGTACATAATCGTACTGATGCTCTTGGATGGCTCTCTGTGCTTATTTTAGCGTCTGCTTCAAGTATCCATTTATCCAAAGAGGGGGATTGTGGGTTCGTCCTAAGATGGTTTGACTAAATACCTACTGGATACTACAATATACAGATCTGGGCTATTAATTGTTCAAATTTATGAGCTTTGTTAAATATTATTGCTTTAATGTAGCAAACCACAGTATTTCTACAATATAATTATTTCTGTGAAAAGCTGATGTGTCAAATTTCTAATCAAAACATTTAAACCGTCATTACCTTTAATTTATAAATTCCAAATTATTGTGCACATATTTATCTTTTGTATCTTGTAGTAGAAATGAAAAAAAAATACAGCTGTGTCATTTAATGGACAACATATATAATAAGAAATCTGCTCAAATTCATGCTAGGAGATATGTTGAACATGTAGTTATGTGTGAGTTTTCCCAATGTCGAAGTCATCACTATTTGGTTTTGGTTTTGTCAAGTGAATTCAGGAAATTGACAACATTAATTAAGGTTGCAAAACAGGATAGCTAATTATATATTTTCGGATGTTCCACACTATATCTCTTCTTTACTATTGTTTGATGGAATTATTTGAGACAAAAGTTATCATCAAATACTAGGAAATGACTGATATATCAAAGCTAGGAAAGCGCGTGTATTTAAAATATTTAAAACTTATATGATCACATCTTTCTGCAAGCGGAAGAAATCCGTTTGCACCAAAAATGCGTCTTTTGCGCCACAACTTTTTCTCCAATGCTACGTTTGCACCACCTGTTTTAAAACTACATAGTATCATTTGCGCCAAAAATAAAATGTTTGACCAAGATGAAAACGACATGCCTTGATGATAATGTCTGGGAAAAACTCTTTATCGACAACATGCATTTTCTCCTCAAAATCTACATGCATTGTTTCAAAATTCATTTGAAGATTAAACCTTTCACAACATTCTTTAAGAAAACATTTTCTATAGCAGTCTCCTGATTAATGATACTTCATAAGCCAAAAATAAGAATAAATATAGGAAGATGTGGTGTGAGTGCCAATGAGACAACTCTCCATCCAAATAACAATTTATAAAAGTAAACCATTATAGGTCAATGTACGGCCTTCAACACGGAGCCTTGGTTCACACCGAACAACAAGCTATAAAGGGCCCCAAAAGTACTAGTGTAAAACCATTCAAACGGTAAAACCAACGGTCTAGTATATATAAAAACGAGAAACGAGAAACACGTATAAATTACATAAACAAACGACAACTACTGTACATCAGATTCCTGACTTCGGACAGGTGCAAACATTTGCAGCGGGATTAAACGTTTTAATGGTACCAAACCTTCTCCCTTTTTCTGAAACAATAGTATAACATCACAACATAGAAAACACACGATAAAACATCAATTGGAAGGCTTAACTCAATCAAAACGTAAATTAACACACTATGAACGAATAAATTCGATCTGTGATACCTGAAGTAAATACATAGTTAATAAAATATTAGGGACAAACATTCAAGGCCAAAAAGCAAACAAACAAGTCCAAATAAAGCCATGGCAAAACACTACCGCGAAATATTAAACCCTTAGAAAATAATCACTTTTGAAAAACCGGTTTTCATAATATATACAGGTAAATGAAAAATAACTTTGTCGTTTTAGGTATACTTTTCTGTAAGTATATATTAATCATTAATATGTATGATAAATATGTGTACAGGTAAATTGGCGCAAATGAGTTCCGAATATTGGCGCAATTGATATATTTGGAAAAAAATTGGCGCAAATGATACCCTGAAAAACAGTAATTGGCGCAAAAGGACTCCTGCCCTGCAAGCTGTATAGATTGCCTTTGGCATTGCCAACATATTGATTATCACAACCCACCACCTGATCTAAGTTGTATGTCATTCTTACTCCAACTGCACTTTACATTGCACAGGTTTAAATCTATTCATACCTATACCATTATGTCAATTATACCACACAATTAAATTTCATTGTAGTATTTAAAAGGTAAACTTTGTAAATGTGTTTACTTTTGTCAAACGGAGACTTCCGGGTTTGGACATTCAAATAAGATGAATGTAAACAGAATGGAGATTAATGTGAAGCTTCTTTTTATGTGGATTTCATTCACAATAACAAGTAAGAAGCATTAGTTAGTAGGTGCAGATAAAACATTTATTTTCTGTGAAAGCGTCTGGACAACAAATAAAGTATGACTAATTACGATATTTATGTTATAGAATCGTAATTATATTCCAAAGTTAAAGGTCTTTTGTTTTCCCACAGAACGACCAATTCTGCCATAAAATGTACTCTCGCATTTTCAAACCAAGTTGAAACAAATATCATTACAGAAAGAAGAAAAGAGCTCATTGTTAATGGTTTCTATATAATTAAGCATAACAAAAGAATCATGTAAATATGTCACGTGAAATAACTTTTAGTTCTACATGTATGTCCTCCGTACAGGAGGCTAATACATGTACATAGAATAAATTATGCCAATAATGGGTCTAGGAGCAGATAAAAATCCCGTCATCACTTCCTCTTAATCCCTTTCTCTAATAATCAGATTTTAGTTGTTATGAGAAAAAAGAAGTGTCACAATTGAAGTACAAACCACGTATCCTCAGGGGTCCATCTCGGTTTAAGATGAAATTCACATTAATTATTTAGTCAATATGATATTGTCCATTTTATTTTAGTTTTCTGGACGATGGTTTGTATTACACTTTTTATACACCGGTGACGTATAAACAGCGACATATTGTTTAACTTCCTTACATTCGTATGTTCGTCTGTCCGGCTGCTTACGGGGCAGTGTTTGTGCACTCAACTCGTCTTTTATTCTTTTTATTTACAACATATACTAATGATGTATATGCCTGTTCGCTTGTTTTGACTGTAATAAATTAATCATCAACAGACGGGTAGTTAAACATGTCAATATTTGTTCAATTTTGAATGTGTCGTGGGATCCGAGCATGAAATAACAATATTTGAACTATACTAGTATATGGTAACTCCCAGGGTTTATTCAGGTGATACAGCAAATTATACACAAAGTACAGTAATAATAAACAATCTGTGCAATCAATATATAAAATCATTGATACATGTGGTTGAAGTGATGATTATGAATGTGTAATAATGAATACGTCATCGGTTCATAATGAGATACATGTATATAAAACATTGACTGGTTCAGTACTATATATATTGGTGTTCAGCACCACAATAGTCTTTGTTAGTCTTGTATGTTTTTTAGATTTTGGTTCATTTATATGTTTCGGAGTGTGACGTCCATTTTCGCTGAACTAGTACACATTTTTGTTTAGGGGCCAGCTGAAGCCCGCCTCCGGGTGAGGGATTTTCTCGATTTGTTGAAGACCCATTGGTGACCTTGGGTTGTTTTCTGCTCTTTGGTCGGGTTGTTGTCTCTTTGACACATTCCCATTTCCATTCTCAATTTTAAGACAAGGCAATACTCGACCAAATTCCTCCAGTAACAACGTATAAATATATAAATCATTATTACCTCAAATTACTTTTCATCTTAAAATGATGACAGATTTTCCCATCTTACTAATACCTTAAGTTTAAACTAGGTTTTCATATAATCTGTTTGATTGATATACATCATCTTTCAGTTTGGGTATAAACACTGAATATAATACAAAATTAACTTAACTCCATGGTATGTTTTATTATGCAATATATAATTTAAATAGTATTTTTAGTCTTCCATTTAATATGTCGATTGTCTTACTCTCCGACTCAGAGTGCAATGTGTTTATGGTATTATGAACTAACTGTTCGTATCTATTTTTCACTGCTATTTTCCCGGAATCTCAGATGCTTCAATATCATCTTTCATATATCACAAAACCTAACTTCAACTTGAAGTTTTACTAAATATAAATAACAATTTTGTACAATAAAGTACTATTTTGCCAAAATATAGTACCACATGATACTTCCTTTGACAAACGTATACAGCAGCTACATACGTTTAATATTTATTTTCGGAAGAAAGAAAATCGCTTTTCAAACAAGGGATACGTATATTTTATAACTAAAAAAGACTTATACATATGTAGCAAATTACGAACAACCAGAATATTAATCGTAGCTTTTAATAGTGATTTGTTCATCTGTCATTGTAGCAGTGCGGCAGCAGACAGTGCAAGATCCATGTCCAACTAACGCACCACCCACTTCAATAGGTAATTTAATGTAAGAAATAGCAAAGAACACAAACATACCATACAACAAATAAGTAAATAAGTGGTATGTACTCCATGAACTAGTACTAAATTGCCTCTAGTTTGGAAAGTTTAAATGAAGAAACAGATGACAATGACCTTTACTTTAAAGATTGTCTTTTTTATTGATTTATGGAGATATGACAATAATTATTCCATTAGAATGTTTCAATCGCATATGACATGTATCTAACGATACATTTTTAAAAGTATACAGCGTTAACTAACTTAGACGAAAACGTTAATTTTGTTGTTTATCATATTGCTTTCCTACTTTATATAATCAACAACAGCCAATATGTGCAAGGGAGAATTAGGAAAAGAAGAAGATGCTGTTGGATATCCGAGGTTGGACAGTGTAGCATTGCGTATTACAACAAAAAGATAATTGTGTTTGTCATGTTTATTTATTAAACCAAACTAAAGTCCATACAGTTTTATGTCGACATATGATAAGAAGACAAGTGCAGCACCAGAGCATCCCTATTGTGGGCTTGAAATAAATGTTAGTTTATCTGCGGGACCTGACAACGATAAATCACTCGAAACATTTGATTGTACTAATGGAACTTTTGTCTTACCTGTACAGTTAAAAAAAATGAAATGCTCAGATTTACATCAACATTAATTGAAGGAAGTTTTACAAGGGGATACTGTTTGCAGATCTTCAGACGTAAGAGTTTAAACGTCTAATACTAGTACTAAACTGGGTTTTATGAAATCAAAGCGAAATTGAAAATAATAGTAATTGGGAAAAATCGGTTAAAGAAAAGTTTTTAAAAGAGAAAATTGTGCATTATAGAAACACGAATTATTAAAACTTTACTTAACCCTAATGGTTGGTGATGACTCCTTTTGTAAACATTTCCATATTTAATAGATATTTGCATGCATGTGTCTTTGCTGTAGAATTTCCACATGAAACGAGCATAATATATAAATTTATTTCTGGAAAAAATAGATATAATTACATTGCATACAAATATCATTAAATGACAAAAAGTCTGTAATCATATTAATTGCGGCTGTATAATGCAAATCCTATTTTTCACTAAGCTTTAATACTCACATCAATTTTAAGGCAAACAAATTTAGAAATTGTGCTTCTAACGGTTTTAATGATTTAACGATGAAGGACATTGTTCTCAATTGTTAAACGATTGCGTCTTTTATTTTTACAGCTTGAAACTAGAAAAAAAACTTGCTTTTATACTTTCTTGGTTGCAAATTTGTTGAATTTACTTTAAATATAATTGTGCATATTGGTCGAGTATTTCAGCACTTTGAATGACGTTTCTGCACGACACCTTCATTGAGCTTGCTTGCAACTTCCATTTTTATTCGGTTTTATTAGTGTCTCGTGTGTCAGTATTTTGTTTGCGTGAGATACCGATATATAAGAAAACTGAAATCATCACCTTTTCATAGATTCTGGTTGCTTCTGTCTACAAATCTATCTCAGAATATGCCAACATTATGTCATACATATCGATGACGTTTCTTCTTTAGAAACTGACCAAACAAAGTATGACCCTTCACTACAGATACAGTGCATTCAAGGGATGACCAACAAAACAAGTAACAGTCAAACTATTATAGAAGGTAGGACAATTCTATCAGATTAGAAAATAAGACAAGTCGACTGTAAACTGTCATAACATTCTGGACACATTACATTGATTGATTGATTCGGCAATGTTGGCTATTTCGTGGCGGCCAGTTATTAGTGGAGGAAGCCGGAGTGCCCGAAAAACCCACCAATCTTCGGTTGGAAAACTGACAATCCTAGTCAATTAAGATTGGAGTCGGACGCATCTGCCACGTACAGGACTAGAACTCACAACATCAGTGTTGACAGGCTAGTGATACAGTAGTTAGACTACTATAAGAGGACACATAACACACATTTGAATGATGTGTAATTGACCAGGCTGATATCCAGTTGAAATTAAACAAAAGAAATGGAACTCTTTATTAGATAATGTAAAAAGGCCAAGTTGGTATATTTGAATTGTTTACGTCTGTTGATATGGGCTTTAAAAGTTTAAAGGAGCATTAGCTACGACATATAAAAAAATTAAAATATGATTTCTTTTTGTTCAATCCATAATGAAAGTGAAATAGTGAAATAATAATTCGCTTTTAGCGGTCAGTTTTGTTCAATTTTGTCAAAATAAGCTAAGAAATATCAATGATGTTTATTCCATTGCAAGTGAATAATTCGACCTCATTCAATCCGTATTCATGTGACCTTCAATTTAACCCCTTAGCTAGAGATGGATTGCGCATGAATTAGGCGTGTTCAGTTATTAAAAGGAAAAGAATGTCAACATTGAAAGTGAAACAAGGGTAAACCATTTGATTGACTGATTCGATCCACAAAAACTCATTCTTATACAGATAAAACGATGATAAACATATATTTTTAACCTATAATATAAAATCAAACAGACCTAGACAAATCCAATTGCACGAGTTCGCTATCTATTTATATCTATATTTATGTTTATATCGGGTTATATGACCGTCGGCAGTCTTCGGAGGTCACCTCGATAGTTAATTCGATGGCGTCTAGGCTAAAATACACACGAAATGCTGATACATATTATCGAGCCCGTGCATTGTAAATTGTTTATTTTAGACTTTTATAATTTGAATATACGTTTTAGTATGTTATAAATCAAATATGAGAATTTGAGTCAAATCGGTGAACATGAATTTGACAGCTAATGCCCCTTTAATGTAGGTGCATAATTTAGGATTTTATACAACTTATATACGTGTTTTTACTTAAATTATAGTATGGATCTTTGAGATATTTGTAAACTTTTAAATTAAAGACAAACTTCCAAAAATGTCGATTGTGTTAGGTGCAATACACGTGGATATTTTTGTGCATAAGCATTAATTTTCCTGAAAACAATCCAAAAATAGATTAGATTGATCTTTTAAAGGCTGTAATTTGCAGCTCTGCCCTCGGCGACAATTTCTTTGGAAAACAAATCCTAAAATTGGCAATAATTTCATCGAAAGAGAAAGTCGAGTACACCTTTTTATGTTCAGGTGTTATTGAGTTGAGTATTTTGTCTTTTAAACGTATAAGGAAAAAATGTTTTTGTTACAAATGACAATGTATTGTTTAGTGTGTATACATGTCATGCTGCCCATCAAGGCCCTTGATTTGAATAACAAATAGTCTTATTCTTATTCTATATTCTCTATTCTCTTATAAGGTAAAAATATTTGATACATCATCTCGCTACGCCCCCAAGGGTGACTGGGGAATAGAAATATGGTCACTATTGGTCTTCCTTCGACCGGCAGTAAAACCCTCGCCAAAGTGGGGCGTCCGTTTGGCTGTGCGGGATGTACAAATTTGCAGCCACGTCCGGTCAGGGACGTTAAATCCGATGCCTCGTGTAAAGAGAGGGCCACGCTCTTTGCACGTTAAGAACCCTGCAACAACTCTTTGAGGGGTCCGTAGGTGACCTATTGCAAGGCTTAATTTCTGTCCCTATCCAATATACACTCATTTCCCGTGGCAGTCTAAATTTCTCCGACCTTAATACCGGACGCCTCTATTAGGGACGACCATTTGATATTCTGGGGGCCAGAAGGATTTGTTTTGGATCGGTTATTTATTTTTGTGGACTAAAAGGACAGATTATTTATTTCTGCACTGTGGAAGCATGATTTTTCATCTTCATTAAAACAAGGGACTGATTATTTATTTTCACAATTATATTTATAATATTTGAAAACACACAATTTTTAAATTCATTTTTTTATTCTTAAATAAATAATACATGTATAGTCAAGTCATTATGTACCATTAAATCAGAATTAATCCTCCTCCTCTGGTAGTGAATCTTCTGAGTTCCAAACTGCATATATTGCATACGTACAAGGTATTAAAGTTAGGCTGTAACTAGCCTCTTTTAAAATTAATGCCAAACATATTTGCAGAGCAGAGCGAGGCGAAAAAATTTCGGCAAAGGGTTTGGGCGTCGCAGAAGGCCCCAAGAAGCTATAGAAAATTGATGCAAAATCGTGCATTCTACGCGTTTCCCAGACCCTTTCTTAATCTGAAACACAAGTTCTGTTTTAATTATTTCTTCAACAATATTTTGGTCTTAAAGCAAAATATATAGATTCAGTGTAAGACTTTTAGTTTTTAGGGACAACATCAAAAGACCAATATGTGGGATAAAGCAAGTATTGTGGCTGCTGATTTTTTTTTTTTGGTGTTTCTGCTTGCAGAAAATCTTTTATACCTTTGAATTATGTGGTTTTTTAAATTAAGTTAAGAGGGGCTGATTATCATTGATATAACTTTGTCAGGTAAGTTTTCATAACACATTTCAATTACAACTTGATGTAGTTCCTAACTGGGATACAATTTAAAGAAGTTTGTAAAATTAGATAAAAGTCCTTAAATAAAATAAAACTCAAATTTAAAACAGAATTAATAAATTACAAATGGAATGCAACACTAAGAGAATAAAGAAGGGCAATCAATGAACAAAAGACACACCCTGGAACAGATAAAACACAAAACAACAAACAATAGACAAATAACACTGAAAACTAACTAGAGGCTCTCAAGAGCCTGTGTCACTCACTTGATTCTCCATTATTTTTGGAAATCATGAAAAAATAGATTTAAATCATAACAGATACCCAAAAAATTATTGAAGCCAAATTTTGTTTGACATTGGCCCTTTAATTCAATCAAAGCCAGAAGACTTTTGTAAATTTTACAGAAATTACCAATAAATTCATTGAAATTGTAGAAAATTACTTTATAAGGACAATGACAAATCAGCTGCATAGTAACAACACTTGGTCAGCACCTCAAAAAACCATTCATACCACTTTTGGTTTCAATCCATTAAGTGGTTTTCTAGAAGAAGATATTTGTATATATTTCCCATAAGGGTCCTTTGTTAAACTATTAAGTCCCCATTGGCAGCCATCTTGGTTGATGGATTTGCTACAAAGTAATAACACTTGGTCAGCACCTCATAAGGAACATTCATGCCATGTTTGTTTCATTCCATTCATTGGTTCTTCAAAAGAAGACTTTGTATGTATTTCACATCGGGTCCTTTGTTAAACTAAGTTCCCCGCTGGCAGCCATCTTGGATGATTGATTGGCTACAAAGTAACAACACTTGGTCAGCACCTCATAAGGAACATTCATGCCATGTTTGGTTTCATTCCATTCAGTGGTTCTCTAAAAGAAGACATTTGTATGTATTGTCCATAGGGTCATATGTTAAACGAAGTCCCCGATGGCGGCCATCTTGGTTGATGGATCGGCTACAAAGTAACAACACTTGGGCAACACCTCATAAGAAATATTCATGCCATGTTTGGTTTCATTCCATTCAGTGGTTCTCTAGTAGAAGTTTAAAATGTAAAAGTTAACGACGGCGACGGACGACGGACGCCAAGTGATGAGAAAGCTCACTTGGCCCTTTGGGCCAGGTGAGCTAAAATGAATTAGAAACATGGATCCCGAAAACGGGGCTACGTCAGAGGGTGAACAGAACTTGCTTCTTGTAAGACCCTCGCCGTGAAAACAATTTGATATGAAGACAAGCATTTGTTTTGAAATTTCCTAAATGAGGCATTTGCCTCAATGTAGTTACAGCCCTGTAATAAAAGGGAGGTAAATGTTCCTGAGACAATATACCTCAAGTTAAATGAAACCAATTTTCAGACATTTCAAGTACATTAATATTTATACATTGTATTATTAAAAGATTTGGGAAGTTTTCCCGAAAAAATATGAAAAAGACAAATTTTGGAAGAATCTGGTATCATCTCATACTTTCGAGAAAGCATTTATAAAATAGCTTAAAAGACCTGCCAAGTTATTTATTTTCAATACATTGTAAGTCAGGTTATTTATTTTCAAACTACCACAGAACAAACCATTCATTTTTGTTATTTTCAAGGCTGAGTTATTTATTTTAAAATCCTCCTCCTCCCCCTCCCCTCCCCACCAGAATATCAAATGGTCGTCCCTTACAGAACCTACCTATTGTATTTATTGTTAATTTGTTCTCGTCCTGAATATGCATGAAATATTTGCCACTGGAATTTAAGCAACCAACAATCAACAATCAATCTACAGATTCTATTATTGTTATACATTTAGGCTAGAAGTTGATATTATAACATTACAAATTCACAGTACTAAAGATGAATTATATGGGTCAAGTGAAATACCTTTCTAATGAGTCATAACAACAGAGTAGGTGTGTTTGAATAACAAATTTTACTAAAAGTAATTGACGACAGACTGTACTTGTGGATCCTTTTGTGCATAGCTTAAAAAATCATATTTTTGTTTGTGTTATCTAGGATAATTAATCATCAACCTCTAAAATTTTAGTCTGCCCTTCCACAAAACATTTAATTAGAATTTTTGAATGTTTTTGAACTTTCAAAATTCCCCTGATAACCGAGTAGGTAATAGTTTTATGTTGACTCAAGGCCTAAAAGTACATTAAATTGGGCTAAATAGCTAGTAAATACATTTGTCTCTTAAGATACAACTGTTATTGATATAAGAATCGTAATGAATCTATGTGGATAAATTAATCGGTTTTCAAGAGCTAAATTGACAGCGCGTCATCCCTACAATGGCTTCAATTTTACGATTGAAAAAATAGTGGAGACACTTTGACGAAGTAGAATCCTGACTGTTTAAGGATGTACTTAGTTCGGGTTTAGGAATTTTGTTAGATGTTCGGACTCCTTGGTTTTTTCCTGCGATACAGAGTAAAATATTTAGCCCCATAACACCCATTTTCTTTTCATATAAGACTTCAATAGCTCATAAAGGTCATTTACGAAAAGTTAAACAGATTCTAGTTACTTTTCTTTCGATTTGAGACCTAAATAATACCAATGCAAATATAAGGTAAAAGTCCGAGTCAGTTTTTCCCGCCATTTTTAAAATTAAATATCTCGCAAAGGAGCTCCATAACCTATCAATATTTTTAGCTTATTTTGTTCCTCAACTAATGCTCTTCTGACTTCTAGTGTCAATTTTAAATTCTAGAATTTTTAATTTCACCTCTAAGTACACCCTTAAGTAACCAACTATAATAATGATTGGTATATGACACTCATAATTTTGCTCTTTTTTTCCAGATGCTTTCTCTACACAGTATGTTATCATTGGTGCTTGCGTTGGTGCTTTTGTGTTTTTATAACCCTAGCAGTAGTTTTATGTATACCCGGTGAGTACACATTTTCGATATATAACACAAGGACAACCAGACATTATAGATACAAATTTAAAAAATATAATGAGCTAGAAAACAGAGAACTAAAACTAAATGAAAAGCAATCAGATGACCCTATATAGATATCTATGGTGGCCGGTTAAGGCCATTTCGCGTTTTCGCGTTTTCGCCTTTCATATTCTATAGGGCGAAAACGAAAAAATCTGAAAGTCGAAAACGCGAAAACGCGAAGTCGAAAACGCGAAATCGGTTTGCGTTTTCGACTTCGCGTTTTCGCGTTTTCGACTTCGCGATTTCGCGTTTTCGCGTTTTCGACTTTGCGTTTTCGCGTTTTCGACTTCGCGATTTCGCGTTTTCGCCCTATAGAATATGAAAGGCGAAAACGCGAAAACGCGAAATGGCCTTAACCGGCCACCATAGATATCTGAAATAAGAAATGTTACAAAGTCGTTAAATAATGGTAAAAGTGCTGGACCAACTGAACCAGATTAAATTGTTATGAAATAATACAGTAGCCAAGTGATGTAAATTACATTAGCTATATTCTTTCACCTATTAGATAGTTCAATTTATCCAGATGAATGGAATAAATTGTATTTAATATAAATAAGAAGATGTGGTATGAGTGCCAAGGAGACAACTCTCCATCCAAGTCACAATGTATAAAAGTTAACAATTATAGGTCAAAGAACGGCCTTCAACACGGAGCCTTTGCTCGCAACGAACAGCAAGCTATAAAGGGTCCCAAAATGACTAGTGTAAAACAATTCAAACAGGAAAACCAACGGTCTAATCTATATAAAAAACGAGAAACGAGAAACACTTATGAACCACACAAACAAACGACAACCACTGAACAACAGGATCCTGACTTAGGACAGGTACATAAAATGCAGCGGGTTTAAACGTTTTAACGTTTAATACCTATTTTAAAGGGCATATGACATTTGAGCGAAAATATAAAAATGCACATAGGGTCATTTGAGCGCCGGCATCATATGACATTTTAGCGCCGGCATATTAACCTTACCTGGGTTTTCAATTAGGACGTTTGAGTGAAATTTTCTGTAATACTTTTATATAAATTAAGAAAATATTTCTAAAAAGTAAGAAAAAGAGTAATTTTTGAAATAAATAAATTTTATTTGATTTTACACCCGAGTAATTCGACCGGTTCTGGCTAGTTAATGGTATTGAGTCGTGAGTTGATTTCTACTTACCAATTAATTCTACTATAATTCATTTAGCTCCAGAGGAAGTAGCAGACTGATTTGTCGAGGATTTCATGACTGTTTTACCAAACGAGAAGCCTTTTTTTGACGATTACTTGACTAAAACTTACATCACAGACGAATCGGTTTCCCCTTATCTCTGGGCCGCATTGCCAATTATGATGAGCAATTTTATCATAGTTACCCATCAATTTATACTTTCCTTGACACCATTGTCAAATTACAATCTGTGACTTACATCTAAATTTGGAGTTTGAATATTGATGCACCTCAGAGCCGAACAGACAAGGAGAAGGAACAGAATCTGCTCGACTCGCTTTCGCGTTACTGTCAGCAGGAAACAACGAGGATTTTTTTTATGTCAGAAGCCTAGGATATAAATTTCGAGACCGAACTGACTTGTAAATAATGCCATTGCCGAGTTTTAAGTTTTATGACAGTGCTTTTTTTTTTTTTTTTTTTAACAATTAAAACATGTTTTAAACTTTGTGCGTTATAAACTCCACATTTTATTAACTATATCCTGCTCGAATTTCTACTTCAACCATTCCGTGATGAGCAGGGTAACAGATTATATCTTGCAAAAGGAAGAGGTAATCCTTTATCATGCTTATTTTTTTTTTTTTTTCGCTCAAATGTCCTATGCCTAATTTTATTTTTAACTAAAATGTCCTAAAATTTCGGTGCTCAAATGTTCTATGCTTTGGCGCTCAAACAGGGCGGTATACTGGTATACTTTAAAACCCATCTAATTATAGGGTATTTCCTAATGAATTATTTAAGTAAGATATTCAATTCGGTTATAAATAGTACACTGTTATAATTTTTGAAGAATAAATGAATCCATCGCAATTTGGATCCAGAAAAATAATAGAACTTCAGATAGTCTCTTTACCTTAAAACAATTATTTATAAATATATAAAATTTTTAATAAAATCAAAAAATATTGGGATGTTTTGTAGATTTGAAGAAGGCATTTGACTCAGTTTGGAGACTAGGCCTTTTCTATAAATTGATTAAGACTGATAATATTCAACCTAAACTGTCTAAAGTGTTAAAAATATGTATGAGCACACTGAAGCTTCAGTTAAATACAAAGAAAACATATCTGATTCTGTATTTATAGAAAGAGGCTTAAAACACGGCGACAGCCTAAGTTCTAATACATAAATTACCTTCCAGAAATTTTTGACAAGGACTGTAAACCAGTCACGCTTAATAAGATGTCTTTCAAAACCGCGGTGAAGTACGTCCATTATTCATTTTTCATTATTCAAAATTCAATAATGAATAATGAATAGTTCATTATTCATTATTCAACCTTTAGTAATGAATAATGAATAATGAATAGTTCATATTTCACTATTCAAGTTGAAAATGAATAATGAAATGGAAAAATTATTTTTGACTGTGACACTATATCCAGTATTTCTGAATTCGTCATTTTAATGTTATTTAACAAATATTCAAATTAATATAAGAAAAGAAAATCAAAACACTCTTCGAAATTTTTATCTTTATTTATTTATTTAGTTTCGAAGGATAAACTAGTGGGTTTCCCCAACTATTTTAACAGAAATTCCTGGTTTTAATGTATGGACGACCTGAATACCAAAACATATATAAAAATTAAAATATTATACATTGGATTTTTTTTAAATTTTCACTGGACCTTTGCTATTCTTCATCCCTGATTATAGATATAACTTTTCAATTGCGCCGCAATGCCCATTAGAGGGTTACGGAGGACCTAAATGCCAAAATACGCGTGAACATTAAGAAATAGCCAATTTTGAATAATGGAATGGATATTTTGAATAATGGAATGGACTGCTGCGACCCTTCAGCCTCTAATTACAGATATACCTTATACGTCATTCGAAAGCTTATCAATAGAGGAACAAAAGTATATAGTCAATATGTTCCGCAACGCATATTAGAGGAGTTACGGAGGACCTTAATGTCGAAATACGCGTGTACATTAAGAAATAGCTTATTTTGAATAATGGAATGGACTGCTGCGACCCTTCAGCCCCTAATTACAGAGAAACCTTATACACCATTCGAAAGCTTATCGATAGAGGAACAAAATGGTTATAATCAATATGTGCCGCAATGCCCATTAGAGGGGTTACGGAGGACCTAAATGCCAAAATACGCGTGAACATTAAGAAATAGCCAATTTTGAATAATGGAATGGATATTTTGAATAATGGAATGGACTGCTGCGACCCTTCAGCCTCTAATTACAGATATACCTTATACGTCATTCGAAAGCTTATCAATAGAGGAACAAAATGGTTATAATCAATATGTGTCTCAATGCCCATTAGAGGGGTTACGGAGGACCTAAATGCCAAAATACGCGTGAAAATAAAGAAATAACATATTTTTGAAAAATTAAATGAACCTCTGCGATCCTTCATTATTTGAACTTACAATAACTTTTGACCTGTAAACCTCAAAATTTATTCCTTTCATCAACCATATGTATAAAGGACAAGGTACGATAAGGGCATTTTTGTCCCTCTCCAAATAAGTTTATATTCATATTATTGATAGCCTTTGAATAGAAACTTGAAAATAATGATTTGTTTATGTTCCGGTGGATGGATGGTTGTATGATGTTAATTTTACATTGTCAGTGTCGTCGTCGTCGCCATCGTCCAAAAGACATTTGGTTACCAGACAATTACTTCATTATAAGTGTATAGATCTCTATGAAATTGTACCAAAAGGTTCCATACCACAAAAGGAAGATTGGGATTGATTTTGGGGTTATTATCCCTACTGTTTAGGAAATAGCGGCTAAAAAGGAGCCATAAAGAAGAATGTTTCTTGTCTCAGGACAATTACTTGTGTATAAGTGTATGGATATTTATGAAATTTTATCACAAGGTTGTATACCTCAAAGGAAGGTTGGGATTGGCTTTGGGGGTTATTGTCCGAATTGTTTTAAAACTAAGGACCAAAAAGGAGCAAAAAAACAATACTTTTCTAATACTTTGTATAAATTGTTTATTTCTTGACCAAATTCAATAGGGTGTAATTCAAAGTCTTGAATTGTCGGGGTTCTTTAATATGCTGAATATTACCGTGTTTTTAGATTTTGGATTTTGGGCCCTGTTTTAAATTGGTCCACATTGAGGTTCAAAGTGTCAAAATTTAACTTAGTTTGATTTCAGCGAAAATTGAAATCTTGGGATTCTTTGATAGACTGAATCTAACTGTGTAATTCAATTTTTGATTTTGGGCCTGGTTTTCAAATTGGTCCACATTAAGGCCCAAATGGTTCAAAATTAAACTTAAATTAACAAAATCGAATTCAAGGTTATTTTTATATGATGAATCTATACGTGCATTTAATTTTTAGCTCACCTGGCCCAATGGGCCAAGTGAGCTTCTCATCACTTGGCGTCCGTCGTTCGTCGTCGTCGTCGTCGTCGTCGTCGTCGTCGTCTTCGCCGTCCGTTAACTTTACAAAATCTTCTCCTCTGAAACTACTGGGCAAAATTCAACCAAACTTGGCCATAATCATCATTAGGGTATCTAGTTTTAAAAATGTGTCCGATAACCCCGCCTGCCAACCAACATGGCCGACATGGCTAAAAATAGAACATAGGGGTAAAATACAGGTTTTGGCTTATATCTCTGAAACTAAAGCATTTAGAGCAAATCTGACGAAGTAAAATGTTTATCAGGTTGAGATCTATCCGCCCTGAAATTTTCAGACGAATCAGACAACCCGTTGTTGGGTTGCTGCCCTTGAATTGGCAATTTTAAAGAAATTTTGCAGTTTTTAGTTATTATCTTGAATATTATTATAGATAAAAATAACTGTAAACAGCAATAATGTTTAGCAAAGTAGGATCTACAAATAAGTCAACATGACCAAAATTGTCAATCGACTCCTTAAGGAGTTATTGCCCTTTATAGAAAGTTTTTAACAATTTTTCGTAAATTTTTGTAATCTTTTACAAAAATCTTCTCCTCTGAAACAACTGAGACAAATTTAACCAAACTTGGCCACAATCATCCTTATGATATCTAGTTTAAAAAATGTGTCCGATGACACCGCCTGCAATCAACATGACCGACATGGCTAAAAATAGAACATAGGGGTAAAATGCAGTTTTTGGTTTATATCTCTGAAACTAAAACATTTAGAGCAAATCTGACAATTGGTAAAAATGTTCATCAGGTTTAGATCTATCTGCCCTGAAATTTTCAGACGAACCAGACAATCCGTTGTTGGGTTGCTGCCCCTGAACTGGTAATTTTAAGGCAATTTTGCAGTTTTTGGTTAATATCTTAAATATTATTATAGATAGAGATAAACTGTAAACAGCAATAATGTTTAGCAAAGTACGATCTACAAAAAATCAAATGATCAAAATTTTCAATTGACCCCATAAGTCAATTTTTCGTAAATTTTGTAATCTTAAAATTTTCAATAGGGTATCTTAAAATTTTCAATAGGGTATCTTGATTGAAATTTTCAGAATAATGGAATGGACTGCTGCGACCCTTCAGCCTCTAATTACAGATATACCTTATACGTCATTCGAAAGCTTTTCAATAGAGGAACAAAATTATATAGTCAATATGTTCCGCAACGCATATTAGAGGAGTTACGGAGGACCTTAATGTCGAAATACGCGTGTACATTAAGAAATAGCTTATTTTGAATAATGGAATGGACTGCTGCGACCCTTCAGCCCCTAATTACAGAGAAACCTTATACACCATTATTCAAAATTGGCTATTTCTTAATGTTCACGCGTATTTTGGCATTTAGGTCCTCCGTAACCCTCTAATGGGCATTGCGGCGCAATCGAAAAGTTATATCTATAATCAGGGATGAAGAATAGCAAAGGTCCAGTGAAAATTTTAAAAATCCAATGTATAATATTTTATTTTTATATATGTTTTGGTACTCAGGTCGTCCATACATTAAAACCAGGAATTTCTGTTAAAATAGTTGGGGAAACCCACTAGTTTATCCTCCGAAACTAAATAAATAAATAAAGATAAAAATTTCGAAGAGTGTTTTGATTTTCTTTTCTTATATTAATTTGAATATTTGTTAAATAACATTAAAATGACGAATTCAGAAATACTGGATATAGTGTCACAGTCAAAAATAATTTTTCTATTTCATTATTCACTTTTCAACTTGAATAGTGAAATGTGAACTGTTTCATTATTCATTATTCATTACTAAAGGTTGAATAATGAATAATGAACTATTTCATTATTCATTATTGAATTTTGAATAATGAAAATGAATAATGGACGTAATTCAGCGCGGTTCTTTCAAATGTCTTATGTTTGCGGATGATATGCTTTTGTTGTCTGAAAGTGCCGAAGAGTTACAGAAGTTATTAGAGAATCTAAGTAACTATTGTAAAAATGGCAGCTGTCAATAAACATAAATAAAATCAAAGTGATGGTATTTCAACAAAAACATACCATACACCAAAACAGAGCTTACCTTGGTTGGATGTTAATTTTTATTCAGAAGTATAACATATACTTAATCAACACAGCTCGATGCAATCAATGAAAAAGAAATCTAGCGAAAATCAAATTATAAAACAAGATTCTTGCAAAAGAGGTGAGAAAGCCATATACTACTCCACAGAAAACCAGATAAAAAGAAAATATATGACCCTCCTCAACAACAACAACAACAACAAAACAACAAAAACAACAAGTTAAGTGCTGCGTAAGGTAAAGAAGTTCCTGTTTTACCAGTATCACCATCATGAGACCAGCATTTATCAAGACCAGTAATTATTCGGTACTTAGTCACTTTTAGTAAAACGAAAGTAGAGGTAGTAGGATTGTGGCTACAATACCTTTTGCATAGATTTGCTGTAACGAAACAAAGCCTTGGCACTTTCCGTAAAGAGCCCATGGAGTTTTGGTTTTACAAATGCATTTTCCCTTTACTGTGGAAATCCTGTTTGGAAATGAAATCTTTTGAATAAGGTATACACTGGGATATAAATAGATATAAGAAGATGTGGTATGAGTGCAAATGAGACAACTCTCCATCCAAGTCACAATTTATAAAAGTAAACCATTAAAGGTCAAAGTACGGCCTTCAACGGTCTAATCTATATAAAAGACGAGAAACGAGAAACACTTATAACCACATCAACAAACGACAACCACTGAACATCAGGTTCTCCATATAAAGACGCAACAATAAAATTGTGAAATTGGGATTATTGAACATAAATTCCCTGAAAAGTTTCGATGACCAAAACAAAACACAATTTAGTACCTAGTATCACTCATAGAGAAGAAATAAATGGTCTGTTTACAAGTAGGAGTCAGTCAATGTACATTAATCTCTAAGTAATTAAAACACGCTAACTAAGCTCATTTAATTTGCCAGAATTTCAATCTAGTGTTAAAATTTCTTTAGCAATGCATATATTTAATAAAATAATGATTGTACAATGGGTTTTGCTGTAGGAGAAAACGAAAGAATGATTCAGGAAATGAAAAAATAATAAAGAATCTACCCAAATGAAGTCAGATAACGATGCTGGTTATGATTCTGAAGGATTGAAGCGTAACATTCTGTACCAAACAAGTGAACAATGTGATATTACGGATGGTAATTATCACACAGTAGAATTAGAAGAGAGACAGGTAGTGAACAATATGCAGAATATTGATGGCGATTACATTTCAATTGATGAAAACTTTGGTACAAACAGAAAAAACACACCAAATCCAGGAATTCAACCGAAATGTAAGACACAAATTACAAAGGAAAATTTAAATAATAAGATAGAACATGTAACACCGGGTACTGTGAATAATGTAGAGTATGCCGTGGTAAACAAGAGAGATAGACTTGGTGAAAATACAGAACATGCGACTGCCCCGAGTACAGAGTATGCAGTGGTAGACAAGAGTGGTAGACTTGGTAAAAACATAAAACATGTAACTCCCGAAAACGGAAGTAATGTAGAATACGCTGTGGTAGAAAAAAATACACAAATCTAGCAAAATACACTAAGATTATTCAGAAGATTTCAACACTACTGGTATTATAATGAATATATAGCTTCAGCCGAAACAATAACTTATACAGAAAGATTATAACAAAAGACATCTGAACTTTTTAAATGTTTGTGAAGATGATCATAAGAAATGAAAATCACCGGATAACCCCTGCTGTATATCTATAGGATGAACTGTTTCACATCACGAATTCGAAACACTTGTCTTTAGATCATTAAATATATCTTAAGGTCTTTTATGTGTTATCACCTAAGCCTTATTTTTTCATTGTTGTCATGTAGAATCCATTCATATTAAATATTTTAACACAACTCGCTTCAAAACACTCCTAGTGACCAATTTTGAATATAGATTTGTATCATATCTGTTGAAATAAGGCTTTTTGTAATTAAATGTTAACAATTAAATAGGAGAAAATTACATAAAAAAAGAAACTGCTTTACTAATATTCACAAAGCAAACACATTTTATTTTAAATTCATCAGTTTGCTATTGTATTCGTTTAAAAACAACTAACATTAAACATTGATATTTCATCTTAAACTCAGGGCAGATGGAGATAGACTTAACTAAAGACAATAACTTTAAAGTCAAATATTTTTACAGGAAAAATTATTAAAATGCACAACAGTTACTGTAATTTGAAAACTTTTAAAATTATTAAAATGCACAGCAGTTACTGTAATTTCAGTACTATATTATGTCCTATGTAAAAGGGAGGTGTGAGGAGGGCGGGGCAACCAAAACCATTAGTCAATAAAAAACAGACAACACTTTGGCAAAAGTGAAAGACGAATAGAAGACAAGCTATAGTCCACAAAACACAACACATACAACTAATTATAATCGTGGTGAACTTAGATGCTCCGGAAGGACCTGTTCCACTAATGACAACTAATTATAATCGGGGTGAACTTAGATGCTCCGGAAGGACCTGTTCCACTAGTGACAACTAATTATAATCGGGTGATCTAAGGTGCTCCGGAAGGACCTGTTCCACTAGTGACAACTAATTATAATCGGTGTGAACTTAGATGCTCCGGAAGGACCTGTTCCACTAGTGACAACTAATTATAATCGGGGTGAACTTAGATGCTCCGGAAGGACCTGTTCCACTAGTGACAACTAATTATAATCGGGGTGAACTTAGATGCTCCGGAAGGACCTGTTCCACTAGTGACATCCGTTATGTTGATCTTTAAAAACACATTGGTGCGTCATATACAGTAATCAGGCAACTTAAAATAGCAGATTGATAAATTTCTTTGACAAACCCTGCAATATCATTAAAAACAAAAACAAACATTAGTTCATGCAAATCTTCTCACCCTAAAGCTTGAAAAAATGGGTAAGCTGGAAGAGAAAATATCTTTTTGTCCGCATATCGTTTTAAAATATTTATCTGCAAATTTCTTCTACTTTATTAAGATCTGGGTTATTCGATATACTGTAGATGGATTGATATTCTTAACTAAGTTTTGTGGATTTCGTTTGTAGCGGGATAAAACGAATTCAATTACTCGACGAAAAACAATGATATGAGCATATTGTGAAACCTCGAAATAAGAAACCATAAAACACTAAAAATATCATATATTTCTCCAACCACGAAATTATGCCAACAAAAAAAAATCCACTGTACGTCTGAAACTATGATGTTTACGACAATGAAATCCAATGGATTCCTATACCAAGGTTTCCATGGGTAAATGTTATCGTGAAATAGTTTGTTTTCAATTGCACTATATAACTGACGGATCAAATGCAAAACCGATCATGTTCAGGTTCTGCCATGCCCTCATTTGTAGCATGAACGTCTTCCGTGGATGGATATACGCTGTAATATATTGACGTAAATTTTTTATCAATATAATCAAAATAAGTAGACATTTAATATATCTTTATTGGTAATGTTACCAGTCTAATCTTCCAACGCCCAAATAAAAACTTCTTAGTGTCCTTGTTTAGTTCTTGAACTGTATAATCAAACACCGCTGCTGAAAGCATTATTCCGTCCCATTTAAATAAATCGCTTTGCTTTTGTTCCATTAAAATTCCAAAGTATCTTTAAAAACGAAGCAGACTTCCGTTTTAAAATGTTCCTTTAAAATACGAATGAATTTATTGTAAAGTGACTTAATGACACATTGATATCAATTTAGTATTATCTGTAGTAACAACATTAGCGGTACCTATTTTTACTGCACTCGACAATTAATATCTTTTCAGTGATGCTCGAGATAAAAATATTTGAAAATCCGAAACCAAATACAAATGATAAAAGCTGATAAAACAAAAAAGGACCAAACGTAAAGCCAAACCCGGACTAAAAATCAGAGATATGCACAAGGAAGATATGTTCCTTAATTAAAAATGATTTCGTTATAATAGCAAATTTAAAAAGAAAAACAAATATGCGTATGTTCATGCTAGTGCCAAATTTCTGGCTACTGGGCTAATAAAACCCTCAGGAACTAACAGTCCACCAGCAGAGATATCGACTAGGGGTATCAATTACATAAACGGTACTGGTTGGACTGCACCAGATGCACATTTCAACAAATAATGTCGAGACCCGTTTACTAAGTTTTCATATCAAATATCAAAACATTTGCCTTGCAGCATGAAAGAAAAAATTCAAAGTTAATTAGAATAAAAAAAATGACTGTGATATTTATGTTTTATCAAGTCGACAATAAATGGTAATAACTGTCCTATCCTAAATTTAGATATTTCAGTTTCACACGGAAACTCTACGCTAAAATTTATTGTTAATTTTCCGTTTTTAGACGGTGATGTTCCTTTAGCACCATCTTACGGTGTTTATATATCACAACTCGTTCGCTATGCCCGTGTCGGCTGTGACGTTTTTGATTTCAATGAACGTAATCTATGTATTACTGGTAAATAATTAGGTCGGGGATTTCGTTACCCCAAATTACTTAAGACCTTTACTAAATTCTTCCATAGATATAAAGATTTGATTTTGAAGTTTGGTTGTACCTGTAGAAAACTTATTTCAAACGGGATAGCACATCCTAATTTTTACGGAGATGTTGTTTACCGAGCCCAGAAATTTAGAAACGATCCGAGTAAACTTCTCAATCTTTTAAATAAATTTATTCTAAAAGGTTACCAATTCAACACTGTAATTAGATCTTTTAATATTGATTTTGTTATCAGTAAATTAAAAGCAAACTTAATATTATTTGTATATACATATGCATATGCATATTCATGGCTATACAATCTGTCGATACCTGTATCTTGGCATTGCACAAGGTCAAGCATGTTTTTCTCTGACTGTTTATGACGTCCTTACACTAAATCCATTGGATGTTGGATGTGTACTGATTGACATTTTAGATGCATGATTTTTTTTTATTAGTTGTTATTGGCTTTGAACTAGCTGTCAGTAACTGCGAGTACTCTTAGATCTGCACTTAGTGTCTTTTTGTTGCGGGGATGTATAAGTACCCTGCCACGTCAACTCTGTGTTTTTGTTACTTGTTTTTGCTTTGTATCTATCTGATGAGTTAAGCCCTTTTCAACTGATTTTTATAATTGTTTATATGTTGTACTGTTACATTACTGTCCCAGGTTAGGGGAGGGTTGGGCGCCCGTTAACATGTTTAACCCGCCACATTCTGTATGTGCCTGCCCATAGTCAGGAGCCTGTAATTCAGTGGTTGTCATTTGTTGCTGTATATCGTATTTGTTTTTCGTGCATTATTTTGTACATAAATCAGGTCGTTAGTTTTTTCGTTTGAATAGTTTTACATTTGTCATTTCGGGGCCTTTTATAGCTGACTTTGCGGTATGGGCTTTGCTCATTGTTGAAGGCCATACGGTGACCTATATTTGTTAGTTTCTGTGTCATTTGGTCTCTTGTGGAGAGTTGTCTCATTGGCATTCATACCACATATTCTTATTTTTATAATAACTGTAAACATTATTTTATATGAAAACGACAACGTCGTGGCAACAAGCAACTTAATCTATTGCCAGGAATTTCTCTAGTATATCTTCATCGATATCGTTTTCTTGAATGAATGAAAAGAAAATCTACGTGACACCGTTCATTGACATGCACTTTCTTTGTACATGTATTATGAATCATGAGGTGCAAATTGCAATCATTAAATTTGCTGACGGTTTGAAGAATCAAAATAATGAATTCGTTCGAAAGAAAGATATTTCGATGGAACAAACCCATCATTATATTTTAGGAACTAGATAATGTGACTTTCCACATGTCGCCTACCAAGGTACACATCATATACCATTGTATATGTCGAATTTATAAACAATCATTCAAAGCTTATATTTTTTTAAACAAAAGCCAACCAGAGAATGTCGTCCTCATGTACTGGTCACTACGAATAGTACCTATAGATCCTTGACTTTGTGATCTAGAATGTCGTCCTCATGTATTGGTCACTACGAATAGTACCTATAGATCCTTGACTTTGTGATCTAGAATGTCGTCCTCATGTATTGGTCACTACGAATAGTACCTATAGATCCTTGACTTTGTGATCTAGAATGTCGTCCTCATGTATTGGTCACTACGAATAGTACCTATAGATCCTTGACTTTGTGATCTAGAATGTCGTCCTCATGTATTGGTCACTACGAATAGTATCTATAGATCCTTGACTTTGTGATCTAGAATGTCGTCCTCATGTATTGGTCACTACGAATAGTACCTATAGATCCTTGACTTTGTGATCTAGAATGTCGTCCTCATGTATTGGTCACTACGAATAGTACCTATAGATCCTTGACTTTGTGATCTCGTGAAGGCAGTATCGCCTATACTAAGCGTATGTATGACAAATCCACTTGAACATTCCTCTTCTCCTACTGATCGAGATTCAGTCCACATTAACCCATGGACAATGTTATTGATCACTAATTCTATTCCTACGGAAATATCATCACCAACAGCGCATGTTGTCCAGCGATAGTAGTAAATATTCCCGTTAAAGTACTGTACCGACGTTGCACTCGGTTTTATCATAAACCAGTTCCCGTTGTTCTCCGAAAGTTCCAGCGTTAAATGAAGAAATTTGTATGCTGAAAATGCAACACCAGAGTCTGGATTGTTGGTTGGGAGCAATAGTCTTATATTACGATTCTGTGTTTCTAAAATTCAAAACAAGACAAAATCATGGTTGAAAATTGGATATGACATTCCATATTTCATATATAAAAGGCTTATTTTTACCGTGGTGTTGTTTATCGAGTCCGTTAGTTTAGATACGACCCGTGTAATCCTTTCGATCCTTTAAATAAACTTATTATAACATGTATACACGGTTACCAATTTAACACTGTAATAATCCTTTGAATGTTGTTTTTATCGGTATAGAAAGTGATTTTGTTATCAATAAATTAAAACATAACTAAATATAATTGCTTTACAGCTATGAACATTTACGGTCCTACATTCTGTCGATACAAATGTTTTGCATTGCACAAGATCGTGTTTTCTCTCTGACTGTTCATGACGTCTTTACACTAAATATTTTGGATGTGTACTGATTGATATTTTTGTCTTAGATACATGATTTTTATTAGTTGTTATCAAATTTGAACTACTTTTCGTAAATGAAATGGTTCTGACATATAATAAAATCGTTAAGTACTGGTCGAGTTAAGCTCAAGTACAAGTTCAGACTGTTAAGTATGGTTCAGACTGCAGTCGAGTAATATCGAGTAAATTTCAGACTAATTCAGACTGGTCGAGTAAAAATCATTTCAGTCGAGTACTGGTATAGGCCTTTTTAGACTTTTACTGGTTTTAGTGTTATTAATGGATTTAGATTGCGGTATTCTGACCTTTGACGAACACATTTCAAAGAATACTGTTATTGACAATTTTACAATTTTACTAACATGTATATGTATCATGGCAAACTTGGTAATATAGCATGGTGGTATTTTCTGGAATTTTCGATTTGAAATCGACAATGTTGATATTCTTAAACACTTGAATGTTTGTATTTTCTTTCTGGATTTAATGTGGCAAAGAGACTAGCTTTAGAATAAAAGGGAAATATATACTTGTACGACTAATGTATGAGGAATGATAGCACTTAAATAAAAGAAATCACGACAGTTGTTGGTAAAACTAAATTTAAAAAAGAACATTTCATGCAAATGCTACTCGCGATATGCTTGGTATGCTATAACAAAGGAAAAATATGTTCACTAGCAGTTATATCAACTTAGTCAGGGGCGGATCCAGGATTTTGGAAAGGGGGGGCGTAGTATGTAAAATTGGCCGAGCGGAGCGAGGCGAAAATTTTTTGGGACCTTTTTGGGGCTAAAAAAACGTAAAATAAGTGTAAAATGCACATTTTTAACGGTTCCTGACGTGGGGTATGTATATTTCATAGTTAAAGTGTAAGCTTGGGTTGGACATTTTTGATGCCGCATTCTCCCCATTAATTGTCTATTATAAAATGATTGAATGGATCTAAAGCTATGTTCTAATATATTTGATGTGGGATTTGTCAGTAAAAAATGGACATGGAAAATTCTCGTTTGTTGTATGGTTAGTTATCATAACCTCGCAGATTACTTGTTGTAAACATCATATACGGCTATTCAATGAAGTTTATAATACGACCGACACGAACAAAGACAAACAAGCAATTTTCATCCAAATGTTTGGTTGAAATGTTTCATGCACCCAACAAGGGAAGTGAGGGGTTCCAAATCAACCAAAGGCTACGAATGAGTCTGAAAATCAAATGACAACGAAGTTGTGAATGACGGTCGACAAATGGAGACATAAAGGCCACACCCAGCAGGCAGGTTGCAGTTGGGCCTTGAAAAAAGTATTCAGTATATCAGTTCGGCGAAACAGACATTCCGGTCAGATATGGGATTTACATGCAACCCCACCCCAAAATTACGCCCGTTTTTATTTATCATGTTCATTTAATGCTGAATAATTCTGTAGGATTTTTTTCTTATAGCAAAAAGGGACACGATAATTGTTTTTGTTGAGTGGAATTATGAAATAGAAGTCAACACATTCTTGCTCAATCCTTTGTCACTTTGAAGGCGTCATGCTTGTCATCCTCCGCCTAAGCAATGTGTTACTGTAATTTGAATTTAAAATGACTGAGTGACGTTTTTCGACGTACTGATCAACTCCACCGTAGCGAATCACATGACTTTGACATAATCAGTAATATATTACAGTAAATACGAGCGAAAATATCTTTATAAGTAAAGAATTGTCGCATAAAAATTAAATACACGACCGGGAAATGGCAAAGTTCACGAAGTCTAGTCTGATTCATCATTTTACAAAAAAAAAAAAAAAAAAAAGTTCAAGCAAAGGGGGGGCGTACGCCCTCTACGCCCCTCTGGATCCGCCACTGCTAGTAGTAGTTTTAAAATCTACAAATGAACAAGTGAACAATTGAATGAAATAGTCTATATTTTCAACGTTGGATTTAAAAAGCGTTGATTGCAGAAAAAGAAAATGCTGTTAACATCGTCTAACCTATCTGATGAGTTAAAACTTTTTCAACCGAAATTTATAGCTGTTACAACACTGTCCAGGATTAGGCAAGGATATATTTCATGTTTGAGCTGTTTTTCTTTTGTATTATATGCATTGTAATTGTTTAAATTAAAAATAATCTCTCGCCTAACCTGTGAAAGTGTTGTAACAGCTCAGTATAAGAACAAACTATAAGATTCGGTTGAGAAAGGTTTAACTCATCAGATAGGTTAGACGTACTTTGTTAACAGCATTTTCTTGCAAACATTATTGCCAACTTCTGTATGTGCCTGTCCCTAGAAAGGAGCCTGTAATTGAGTGGATGTCGTTTTTTTGTTGTATATCATATTTGTTTTTCGTTAATTGTTTTGTACATAAACCAGGTCGTTGTTTTTCTCGTTTGAATAGTTTGACAATATGTCATATCGGTGCTATTCATAACAAATTGTACAGTTTGGGTTTTCCTCATTGCTGAAGGCCGTACGGCGACGCAAAGTATTATATTTATCTTACCATGATGACTTGTACCGGCTGAAGATTTTAACTGTTTATGGAAACGCGCACAAGTTTTATTAGATTGTGTTCCGTTATCTTGGATTTAAGTCGACTTCGCTACTATAGCTGTACATATGTACATAGATACCTCCGTTATTCGGAGCACTCCTCGAGAGCTGCGAGAGTATCCGTGTATATTCCCTATTGGGATTAATTGAGATGTGTTACTAACATATTTACTACAATATTTACAACAACATTTAAGGACAATCTACACTCCATCACAAAGGGACTGCTAGGACACCGAGCAGTCTGTTATTATGGTTGAAGAAGCCTAAGTACTCGGAGAGAACCACCGGGCTGCTCGGCGGGAACAGACAAACCGAAGAGATACCAGCAGATCCAGGTCCAAGTAATTAAAGGGTTTTATCTGCGGGTAAAATCATCTTCATTAATATATAAAAAGTTGAAATGAGCCCTTGATACGAAGGAATTTTAAAGACTAAACATTATTTTGTACAACCATGCTGGATGTGAAAAAAGATTAACATCTAAATTAAATGTAATATTGTGGTTTTCACTCATGGAAAACTATTCTGTTTTATTTTCTTACTGTTCAAAATGAATAATTGGAATTATAATCACCGTTCATGGCTTCTATCGTTTCTTTCCATAGATTCAAATTGTTTCTGTCATCTGGCTTTTTTCCTTCAATCGCATTTTAGCAACTTCCTGGTTTAGTCTAGAAATCTCGTTCATCATAACTTTTTCGTTCGCTTCATACAATTCCATTTTCGCCCAAAGAGTTTGAAGATCATACCCCTGCACACACACAGTAATGAAGTTAAAACATAAGAGAAGACTTGCACAAGAAAACATGTGAAAATCAACAACGTATCTAGTTTTAATGTCAGTTTCGTTCTATAGATAAAAGTGTGCTATCTGAAAAGTCGGGCAGGCGATTCAAAGTATAGTTCATCGTACAGGCGTAAAGAATGAGAAAAACCCATACCATGAAGTCAACTATGAAAGCTCCGTTATCACAAAATGTGAAATAAATACTAACGAGAAAACCAACAGCCTGATTAATGAGAGAAATCAAATCACAAATAAAGTAGTTTATAATGAAAATAGGCTCATTTTCAATGTGTAGCTGTAATGTTTACGTTTTTCATGTGTCAGTTTTCTCTTATCGGTCAGGGTTATGCAGATTGGTTTATTTTAAAGCTGCCACTACGTCATGATACGATAAATCATGACTGATTTAATCTTGAGGTGTCATTCAAAGACATATGTACGGATTTCGTCGAATATATTCCTGAATCTATAATATTTACATAATGACCAGTATATAATAATTTGAGTATCTGCAGTTCAAGTCATTAATATCTACTCTTACAATGATTAACCAATATGACCATTTATTTGAAATTTAATAACTTTATTTATTGTCTTCTGCATGAAAATCGGTACAAAACTTGATACTGCTTTGGAAAGCCGTATACCCATGTTCATCTTTTGAACTTGAAGTTGCCCCACACAGGAGTAAGTAATATTCGCACGGCGTTCACAGAAGGAAATGTGGTATATTCATCACTTTCTATTTTTGAAGTATTAGGATTAACTGCTAAATGCAGCAGTGTTTGATTAACAGTTCCTCTGGGATCTAGGTCAACCAGTCGGCACACAAGATTGACGAACTTTTCACGTTGGATTGGATCTGCTTTGAGACATTGATACAGGTGAATACAGTGTAATGTTAGTTCCATTAGATACTGGTATTGTTCAAGGTCTGCTATGTTTATTGGGAACACTCTCAGAAACCGCTTTCCGCATTTCATTTGGTTAACTAATAAGTCAATAGTTGCTATCAAATCGTTTATGTCTAGCTAAAAAATAAAAGTAATCAATTTGCAAAGCGTACACATTATGTAAAAAGAAAATAAAAGTAATCCATTTGCAAAGCGTACAAATAATATAACGAAGAACAATTCGGTTGATTACTTATTTAAAAGTTTAATACCAACCTTTACATTGTGTAAGAGAAAGAGAATGTTCAGCCATTTGCAAAGCGCACAATAAAATAAAAAAAGAATGTGGCGGGGTCAAACATGTGGGTTAAGTGTAACATCACAATATATGAAAAAACTGTTATAATTAGTTGGAAAGGGCTGGCCTCGTTGCAAAGCATTACAAACAATCGGTCGAGATTTAAAAAGAGGGATAGAGATTGCAAAAACGAGTATGACCCTGTAATATGTTCGTCTGTCTTGTCAATGTTGTCTTAAGTCATATCTGTTTTAGTTTATTTTTTGAGAATCTGGTATTTAATAGCTTCTATAATATGATAATTATATAATGGATTCTTATTGCTAGTAGTCCTCTGTTATTATTGTAATTTTGCTTAGTTTCTTCTGGACTTGGACCTCTTTTAAACTGAATTTTATTGTGCGTATTGCTGTGTTTTTTTGTTTTTTTTTTTACAATGGCTAGAGGTATAGGGGGAGAGTTGAGATCTCACAAAACATGTTTAACACCGCCGCATTTTTGCGCCTGTCCCAAGTCAGGAACCTCTGGCCTTTGTTAGTCTTGTATGCTTTTTAATTTTGGTTCATTTATATATGTTTCGGAGTTTAGTGTGACGTCCATTTTCGCTGAACTAGTATACATTGTTTTAAGGGGCCAGCTGAAGCCCACCTCCGGGTGCGGGATTTTCTCGCTGTTTTGAAGACCCATTGGTGGCCTTCGTCTGTTTTCTGCTCTTTGGTCGGGTTTTTGTCTCTTTGACACATTCCCCGTTTCCATTCTCAATTTTATCTATTACTTATTCAAAAGTTTTTGCTATTTAGATTTTGGCATACTTGTATGATTTGAACACCTGTCTATTGTTAAAGACTTTATATTGATCTCACGATGTCTTTTGGTTATATAAGAATAAAGAGATGTGGTATGATTGCCAATGAGACAACAATCCACCAAAGTTCAAATGAAGTGTATGTCGTTGGGTTTCTGCCTCAGTGAGATTTACTAATTATCTCATTTTATTCATGTATGGTATACCTTGTCCGTTGTCGAACTGTTTTCACATGCACGCTGCATTTCACAAAATGCATATATTACTTTACGAGCAGAATAAATAGAATTTCTGTCTAATGGATCTTCTTCTTTGAACCTTAACCTATATGCATATTTCCATAGATTTATACACGTTTGGTAACAACCGTTTTCTAAATATACTTCTCCACGATACATAATTTCTGAAGATGTATTTACATGATTTTCTCCGTAAATGCGGTAATATTTAAGTAATGCCTGCATGTGAAAATCATTTGGATCCGTTAATTTCTGAACTTCGTCTACCGTCAACAATTCGTTTGCATTCTGAAATACATCTGGATTGTTTGTAATACAATTCAAATGTGTTACCCCAAGGTCTGATCGAGAACGTATTTCTAAAGCTTTCGTCCATACTGTTAAACACTTAGAAATATCATCATCTACATGAAAAGCACCTAATAGGTCATACGCTTCAACTATCTCTTCTCCTGAGTAAGAACCAATGTTCAACAAATATTCTACTATGGAATCACGGCCTATATATGCTGCAGTTCTGAGTAAACTTTCTCCATCGTTTGCTTTACAGTAAATGTCCGCATCATATTTGATTAATACTGTTACTGAATCTAATATATTTGCGTGTACAGCGAAATGTAAAGCGGTATTTCCATAAGAATCCGTAGATTTAACATCGGCGCCATTCCGAAGGAGATACTCGCACAATTCGGAACTTCGTACAGAATTCATTAAACATGTCTGATTCCATATATTTGTTTTGCGTACGTCAGCGCCATTTTCAACTAAATACCGAACAAGGGTGATATTGTTTTCAAAACACGCCGCTCTTAACGGCGTAGATTGGGTATCAGAATATCCATTTATGTCAGCACCGTGCTCAACAAGGAATCGAACGACATCAATTCCATTAACTGGGACGGTCGCACACCATAACGGAGGTGCTTCAATTCTTGTATTTTGTGTAGGTTCTAAGTAAAATCCTCTTTGTTCAATATCGGCGTCGCATTCTGTAATGAGATACTTAACGATGCCTAGTCGGTTATTTAAGCAAGCAAAACATAATGCTGGATTACTGTTAACCTTGTAAGTAACAACTGACTTTCTTTGTTCTCTTGTCATCATGCACAAAGAAGTTATAATCTTATGGGGATTGTCTTCTTCTATACACCTGTGGATTATATTGGCGTATTTAACGACAGTCTCGCTAGCATGCTCGACCATTGTTCTAATATGTTCAAAGTTTGAATTTTGCTTATTTTTTTCTCTATGACATCTGATTCACCAGCACTGTAAAAAAACAAATATTAAGCTAACAAGTCTGACAAAAATATTACTATTATATTCACAACAATGTTTGAAATAAAACATATTCAAATAATGTTTCAATTTAAAAAAAAATCAACATTTTTCAATCTGTTTGTGGTAGTTTTTTTAGTCCAGTAGCAGTTGGATCGGTGTTGAAATAATTCAAAAGATACGTTTTCGATGTAAAGTTTCAGTATTTGAAGATTTGCCGAGGTGTAAAGTGGTTATTTGATGGTATCATATTGAATTTAATGTGACCATCAAATAAACAACTGACGCCCGCACATCTAAATATATAATGCTGATATCTCCATTTTAATTCCACTGAAAACAATCCTTCTAAATCATATAGTTGAAAATCATTCTAACGATGTCTGTGCTTGCGTACACAGTTTCACATAAACAAGTAGTTAAACAAAACGAAAAAGACATTCTTTATCAAATGTAAAATCATATTGGAAGCAAAGCTATTGGCCCGAGTACACAGTTTTTTCAAAGTACACTTTTTTAAGACTATAAATGCTAATTTTAAAAAATCGCGACTGCGCTTTCTCAATAGTAAAACAGTGTGATGTACTACTTTAGGTACAAATTATATCAAAATTATAGAAAAATTAATCAGCTCAAACTCAAAATATGGAAAATTTTATAGTGAGGGGTCTTGGGTTCAGTTTGACAGCTTCAGACATGTTACTTTTTTCAACTGAATCGAATCACACCTTTAATACTTTAAAATTCCTGACTCAAATTTATTTATAGTGTACTTGCTTTTGAGGCATTAAACATGAGGAAATAAATAATGGAGGTGAATGAAAAAAAATGCAAGTGAATACACTGTCCACACTATAGGGACTATATTTGTTAAGACAACTAAAACAAAGGACGATAACTGTGATCCCGGACCTACTGTTTTGTCCGTATTGTACATATCCAGTGTTAGTAGACATTTTCGAAAAGTCGTCTACACAAACACTTACACCGACACCGATACCTACACTGACTACAAAAATAGAGGGACCGTATCAAAATGTCGAAATATACTGACTGAATGACCTCGTAAACTTGGTTGTAGAGGTAAAATTATATTCTGTATTTTTTTTATATAATTTTCAATCGAAAATAAAAACGAATGCTCTCATTAGTTTTGGATTATTTTAAGTAATGAATTTGTGAGTGATCTTCCTTCTGTTTTTTTTTTTTTTTTTTTTTTTTTAATTGTCTCCGTTTGCAACCATTCAAGCGGAATACAGTGTACGGTAGAAAATACAATTTGCAAATTTAATTGTTAGAAAACATTCGGAACATTGTGGAGACTCCCAATGAACAAATTATCTGCCATTAGTGATATCTGTGTAGGCTTAGTTTATCGACGACGTCAGTTTCTTTTATGTTATGAAGCAAGTGTATATTATCATACTTTGAGAATTTTGATGAAGGTTCAAGACCTATGTACAATCATGGTAAAACACCACCTGTGACTAAACCATGAGTATGCCCAATATACAAAATAGTTTATATTTGGTTAAGGGTGTTCGATGCAAAAGATGCAGGGCCAAATTCACCAGAATTCGTTTATTAACAGGGTCGAAATACACAATTTCTTTAAAACTACTGGAATTTTAATATTAAATACTATATATGTTACATTTCTTACTATTTTTTGCGATATTTACTTGATGCTAATGACTTCCCAAAATCTACCAAAATTGCAACAAACTTGAGTTCAAATTTGGTTACATGTTCAGAAATACGCAAATTTAGAATTATTACAGGCATGAACCTGTCATACTGGGAATTTGAATAAATATTTGAAAATTTTCCGTAAATGGCCCTGGTGTGAACAATATTCAGGGGGAAATTGGTAATTGGTACTACGTACTTCTTTACAAAACATGTACAATTTACCATATTTGAACACAATTGTGTTATTTTATGTAAGGCAAAGCACAGTGTTGTTGCATGTGAAATTATTGTGGCAAAATCCAGTTCAGTCTCTTAAATATCTGATTTTCACCGGGGTTTGAAGCCACGAGTGAAACAAATTCACGATGAAATGAGACACAGTCCTTACTTTGTTCTTAAAAGGTGAAAATGTTAATGTAAAAAGTCAAATTAATTTTGAAATGCTTTGAGTTCTTGAATTACTTACGTTATCTTTACGCTCCATCATTACAATCGCTAGATGTAAACAAAACATAAACCTATATCACTTCCTGTTAGATACGTAATCGATAAATATAAACTATGGAAATTACCAGGACTTGGATCGAGTAGAGGTTCTTCTATCGTTGAAAATACGAATTGCTGAGGAACAAACATATACGTATCAAATAAGTCTGTGCAAATACAACATGTTGAAGCATTATTTTCACTTAAATACATTTATTTACTATTCACGTGAAATAGTTAAACTGTCAACGTATATTTGTTCCGCCTTCCACTTGGAATTTATATTATGAAGGAACTTTTATTTCATGACATTACTACGAGAAAAGCAACATATACAGTTCCTCTTACATTACATCTCTTGGTAGACCTGAGATATGACCGGATCCCTAAGAATTTGGTTCATGGAACAAAACCAGAAAGACGACGAACCCATGACAATGGAGATAAAAGGAAGAATCGAGTATTCGAATTTTAAATTCTATCTAAAAGACACTTAAATTTTAATACTTGATGTAATTTGAATAGTATATGTATCAAAATATGCCAAATGCATGTTTGAGCAATCTTTCAGCATTTATTATATTGTTATGATTATGTTCAGATATGACATACAGTCTTATAGCCTCATAGTTGACACAAGAACTGTTGACATTGTGTATTCCAATTGAAAAGGCCGATATCGAAGAGACTTTTCGAATCATTAGTCGAAGAAAACAGATAATACCATCAGAAGACGAAAAGCAAAAACAATAATAAACGAAACGTTACACAGAAAACTAGAAAATAACACGAACTCCAAATACAACGGTGAACTCATTTGACCCAGTGGGATTCGTTAGTGATACCCGTCGTTTTATACGTATTAAAATTCGCTAAGTTATAGTTAGTGATGATTTTCATATCATATTAAAGCTAGCCTAACCATATTCATTAAAATTCGGTAAACGTAACCTTTCTTATCATAACACTTGGTTGATTTTTGACGAGCAGCTTTTCGTGAGAGACATAAAATATTTAAAGAACACAAAACAGTATCGGATACTTCCCTCGTCAAACAAATTGATGACATCTCAGATTATTTTCAAGCTCTGAACAGTGACCTCGACACGTTGAACACATGGTCCCAGCAATGGTGTGTAACTTTCAATGCACATAAAAACTGAGTATCTTATAATTTCTAAGAAGAAGAATATACCCCAGTACCCTCCATTAATCTTAAATAATGTAACTATAAAGAAAGTTACACACCATAAACATTTAGGTCTTATTTTGAATGATAAACTTTCTTGGACCGATCATATTGCTGATATTTGTAAGAAATGTCACAGTAAACTAAACACTATCCTGAGGATGCGACATTTATTACCTAAATAGTGCATTGAAAAGTTTAAAATTTTATAAAGCAGTTGTTCGTCCATTACTAGACTATGCATATGTTATCTAGGATAACTGTTCTAGTGCTGATTCTGCAAACATTGAACAGATACAGAGACGTGCCTGCATTATATCTACTGGGTAATCAGGGTCACAAAACATGTCACTTTATTGAAAGAGGTTGGACTTGAGCTTCTTAAAACACACCGTAAAGTTCATACCTGGACTTACATATCTGTACAAAATTAAAAATCATCTTGTTCCAGATTATCTCTGTAATTTTCATCCATTTATTCACGTGAGAAGATTCATATGAACTAGATTACGATTAGGGCTTAGTGCCCTTAATGACCATTGGTACAAATTTAATCTTACATTAAATATGTTTTGCGATTTCTGCCCAGGTAACCGTATTGAAAGCACCGAGTACTATCTAATTCATTGCGTCCGTTGCACGAACTATCGGATTACTCTTCTACTTGGTATTAAAGATCTGATTTGTCCAGATATGAACATAGCAATGTTGCGTGATCTATGTCCTAACTACCTGAGCAAAGTTTTAATAGAAGTTAGTGACGATTTGTCTGATGATACTAATTAAGAGCTGTTTGAGTGTGTTTTTCGATATATTAAATCTTCAAACATGTTTTCTAGATAGATCAATGAATTATTTGTATTATGTTTTTTCCTTGTAATAAAACATATTAGGTTTGAAACACATACCATGGGCGGATCCAGTCATTTTAAAAGGGGAGGGTTCCCAACCTAGGATAAAGGGGGTCCAACTATATGTCCCCATTCAAATGCATTGATTGTTAAAAAGGGGTTCCAACCCCGGACCCCCCCCCACCCCGGATCCGCCACTGCATACATACACTTATATGTATCTACTATTATATTTGTTTTTACCTGATTGTACTCAAAATCGTCTTTCCTTAACCATTATTTTATATTACTGAGTTCAACATGATTGTAAAGTCGTGTGAATTTGGTTAAGAATAGGTGAGTGATTGGATTGGTGTTAAGTTTACATCCTCGTGCCTTTTACATATTGATTTGTCTTGTGTTAAAAATGTATTTAAAACAAACCTCTTGTTTAATTGTGAATCTGTATATGCCTATGTCGAGGAGACCCACACGTAGCTGTTGGCTATCCTCTTTAAATAAATAAAGAATTAGAATTAAATTAAAAACAACATCAGAATCAAACAAAGTCGTGAAGGCATAACAAGTCTATGTTATTGCCTAACGCTTTTAAAATATTCCAAGTTTTTTTTCAATTACTTCCCTTTGCACGTAAGAAATTTGTTCGAACAGTTTATGCTAATCAGTAGTGTTCACTGCCCAGAAACATATAACTAGTCAGGTTTTTACGAGTCTGGTTGGTTTACGATATTGTCATCTTGAAGAATTTAGCGTTGATAGAAGACTCCGGATGATTTAGAGTGTGACATTTTGTATAGACACCAGTATATTACTGAAGACCGTATGTTGACCACTAGATGGATTTTATGTTGACTTGCCGGTTTGCTGTCGTTTAAGTATACCTCATATCTCCTGTTATGCAAACTAAACATGCTTTTTGTTTTGAGTAATGTGGCAAAGACGTATGACATGTCAAAGAAACAATCTGAAAACGTGACCGGTAATATCATTGCTAATATAGATAACGATTTTACCCATTCTGATTTGTGTACATGTACCTCATGAATTCAAATTGAAGTATGATATTGTTTATATGTGCCTTAAAGAGGTTCTACATGTATCAGTCATATGTCTGTAGCCGGAACAAAGATCTCTAAGTTTGATTACCTTTTATATCTGTACTCATCGTCATTTAAGCAAGGACATTTAGATTCATGTTCGGAGTACAAGGACATTTAGAGTCATGTTCGGAGTACAAGGACATTTAGATTCATGTTCGGAGTACAAGGACATTTAGAGTCATGTTCGGAGTACAAGGACATTTAGATTCATGTTCGGAGTACAAGGACATTTAGATTCATGTTCAGACTACACGTACATTTTGATCCATATTTGAGGACGGGAAGATATGATATAAATAAGAATCCTATTTCATGCCAGATCAACAAACGTGGCTGGAGTTGTCGACGAATGTAGTTTTATTCCGTTTGACATGTCACTGTAACCAACTCTGGGCAGACTAGTCTCTGTATTTACTAAGCACAGCGTAATCTGTGGAAAAGCGACACAACTAAATTCACTCAATATAACACAGAACACATACATTATGATTTCCAATGAGAGAAAGACAATGATGTTTATGGTTAGTAAACTAAAATCAAGGTTTCAAATACCAAATGCAAAATTGATATTCTCGGTGTAAAAATGAAGGTTCTTGCAAGAGACATTATAAAATGACTGTGTCTAATGCGATGAGACTTGTTATTATGACTTTATGAACGAATACTATGGTGAAGCTTATTGCAACGTTTTATTTTTCAATATCACAGAACGGTGCTTTCATAAGAACTATATATGCATAAATAGCATGTAAATAATATAGAAAACTAATATAGGATATATAAACTTCTCTAAGGTATAAGAATTATAAAGTAAAATTTTCATAAACTATTGAATAAATGCATACAAAATGGCAAGCATTTAATAATTGAAACAAAATGTCGTAAAATGTCTATTTATGTGACACTAAATCTCCAACCAGTTATGATTACATGAATATTCATGAAACTTCAATGTATTCAAAGGATTATTCATTTTTCAATGGTAAATAGGTAATATGAAATTTAAGCATTGATTTTATATAACAAAATTATGTTTATTTCTAATAACCAATTTCATTAAAAGGAAGCCATCAATGTATTCAAATTACTATGATATAAATTAATCGTACATGTATACATGCAAGGGTTTCTACAATTGTATAACTGTAATGCCTATTAAAGAGTGTATATCTACAAGAGCAATGTTCTGTAGAGACAGAAACTGTAAGACTAGTTCTGGTATCACAGATAATCAGCACATCTAACTCTATGGTTCATAACATCCTCAACTTAATGTCTCAATTTCTCCTGAAACAAATGATACAAATATAAATATATTATTTCAATTATATTGAGCATTGTGTACATACGATGGAATATACAGACTTCTCAACGATTGTGTAAATACATGGAGTGCAATAATGGAACAAAAGTGAAATAGCGCAACTCTCTTCTATATTATTTTGTACTGATACATGTCGTTTTAAAGCTTAGAAATTGCACAAACTACGAACTGGAATGTTCATAAAAGGCATGAACTAAATCTTGATTAGTGCTAAGATACGGACGATTGAATCTTTGGCGGATACACTATTAGCAATAACGACCTCAGCAGCATAACACCATGCACCAGTAATGCAAAAGGATGTGATTGTAGATTTAAGTGAAAACGGAATTTTCTTGAGTCCACTGAACCTGTTAAACTTTATCTGACACTCAGACACAACAGCTTGAAAACTACAGATGCATTAACTTGTCAAAATGATTAGTAATGGCTTACATTTTCAATTAGTTATTGTTACAAAAGATAGGCGAAAGATACTTTAGGGATTTGTTACAAAATGTACAAATGCATAAATTCTAGTAACCAAACCCAAGCATTGGGAAAAAAGATCAGAACAATCAGTTGTACCAGGAAATTGTAAAAAAGGTAAAGTTATTCAATGCATTCAAAATCATGAAATTCGTTTTCTCACTGGTGCAGACAAATATTGTCACGTTGTCATCATTGGCATGTTAAAATTGACACATTTGACCTAAATTGTCTATGTTACGTATTTTTGTTTTGTTTTGTAAAATAAGTTCTGAGTAACAGCCATATCATTTGGCCTACAAATATTTTTAATTCGAGCGCCAATGTCGAGTCCTATGTAGACGAAACGCACGTCTGGCATTACAAATTATAAGCCAGGTATCTGTGAAAGATTGTATTAAAAAAATGTTTTACTTAAATATATGTCTTTGTATACATGTACCCCACATTAAAGCAAAATACATTTTTGGGTAATTGTTGCTAATATACAAAGCGAGGCTAATATTTTGTCAGTTTTTGCACATTTCGTTTAATGCAAAATTTAAATGCTTAAAGAAAATTTATTCATAAGCAAAACAACATAACAAAATTTATTTGTCCTGTTTAACAGACTAGCGTCTTGTAAAAATCTAAAATATTTGTGACACTTTTTGATTTATGAATTCAAGGGACAAAAATTACTAATCATATCATCTCCTGTCAATATACCTTACTGTTAGAATTCAGGACAAATGCCTGCACCAGAAGCGTATAATGAAAGCAATATTAAACCCATCAAGTAAGATTAGTGAGGTTTTTAATTTATGATTTTGAGCACAAACAAAGGAAAACCTTCTCTGTTTTAAGCATTCATCTGTTAATACAGAAATATTTTGAAGCCAGTCACCAGGAAGGGAGATCACTCGGGTCCATTTCATTGTTAAGAGAAAGAAATGAATACATACTAATCCTCTGTGCTGCAAGTTTCCTCTACTGAAACTAATTGGTGTCAAGATGGTAAGTAAATAATCTTAAATAACGGAGACTTTGAACGGTTTTGTGATGATTTTGTCACAAAATTTTGTTATTAGACTTGAGTAATATCAGATGTTTAGTCACCAAAAAATTATCAATCAATCATCAATAACATAATATTTAGTCACCAAAAATCAATCAATCAATCGTCAATAATATAATAATAAGTATATCTAGATAATCATTAATATTTATCAACTATGTCGTCATTAACTTTCTACAGTAAAATATATTTTTGTTCATATTTTGATCATAGTTGAATAACTAAAATTCATTTTGTATGAATTACATCTACAAAATAAGATAGAAAAAAAAAATTTGCTAAATAAATCCACGAGCATAAGTTCGCTTAACATATTTCATTGTTAATCCATGAAAACTGCTTTTTGATTTGCTATCCTGCCCTTCTTTGTATGTTAAAAACTTTGACCTTATTATAAATTGTACCAGAATTGTTTGTAAAACTTACGCGCTAACTGACGATATCGACATTTTCTAAGGCGATCTGTTAGTTGATGGACGGAAGCCTGTTCCCCTACCACTGATTGCCATATCTGTAAACTCTTGAAGCACTTTTCCTGAACAGATGGTTTACTTTGATCTATAGTTCTTAATTGGTCCTCAGCCACTCCAAGACGTCTGGCAATAATCATCCAATTCTTGACGGCATCCGGGTTCTGTGCCACTTTCACAAATGCTCGTTTCAAAAGTGTATCTTAAATTATCAATACAAATTGTATGTTTACATGTATACTAAATTCAAATTATCTTAACTGTCTTCTATTTATTTTGAAAGAGAAATTAATGTATTTGTTAAGTTAACAAACAACTGTCCGTGTTAAAGATTATTAGGTGTACAACTTTGTTCACAGCCGCAAAGTCTTTTCCTTTTACACATCCATATAAAACAAAAACCATTTGTCTACCCTTGTTGTCTTTAACTTAGCTCCGTTTGCTATTATATGAATATTATTTAAACGTAAAAAGATCTGTAGACCTTTGTACCTTTGCTTTAATTAGTCTATTATCTACATGCACAAATTATTATGTATACTGTTGTTGCTTCAAGTGATGTTTCTAAGCTACATTTATTTATCTTTTGCATACTTTTATTTGCTTTGCCATGTTTCGTTTGTATTCCAGATCTTTATCCCTCAGTTCACCAGCTATGTCACTTCGTCCACAAGATGTCAGTGCTGTTGCTAAGATGTCAAGCTAAAATAAAATTGGCCATTTAGACATAATAGTAAATGAATTGATTGATTGATTGTTGCTTGTTCAACATCATGTAGCAATTATATCATGCATATTCAAAACGATAACAATTTAACAATTAATACAATACATAGATTAAGAGAGGTTGGTAGGTAAAAAGAGGTAAATTTGGACTGCCTCTGGAAAATGCTTGCGTTTTAGATAGGGACAGAAATTTGACCTTGCGACAGGCCATCCACGGCGAGTTTTTGCAGTTGTTTAAACATGCATAGAGTGCAGCACTCTCTCTCTGCACGAGGCATCGGTAATTGGCTGAGTATCTTTACATCCCGCACATTCAAACGGACGACCCAGTGTTTAAATGCCGGACTAGGTTGGGAGAAGTCATTGATGATGATAGTAGATACATTAAGTTTATATAGATATAATAGAGTCTTCCGATTATCTGCATTAACACCAAAATTTTAAACAGCAACAAAACCTATCCCCTTTCCCATACAAAACAATAACAAAAAAAACCTATCCCCTTTCCCATACAAAACAATAACAAAAAACAAAGTCTAAAGACAGAAAACAGTTGCACTCCAATAAATTTTAGAAAGAAAGAAAAAAAACATATGAACGAAGAATCAAACAAAGAAATTGAAATAGAAATTAAAAATTAAAACAAAAGGCAACCAACGGTGAGATTCCTGACTTTACACAAGCACATTAAAATGTAATGGTGTGTTTTTAATGACAAAGTCTCTAAATTAAAAAAACACAAACAAAAATATTCATTTCAATAAATTTTTAATACAAAATTACAAGATTTCTTCTTAGTATGACTTATTGCACAATATGCGCAATGCGAATGAAATTCATTTTTCATCAGTGGTATTCGAAACAAAAGGAAAGTTAACCCTCATCAACATGTAAGAGATATAACAGTAAGACAAAAATAGAGGCTAAAACTTGATAAAGAACAAAATAATGTATATCGGGATGTTAACCTTAAATTCTACACTTTAGGTTATACATGTATCTATTAGCCGACTTTTAAAAGTTATTTATATTAATTTCATGTCTTTACAACTGCCTCTCTCCCGGGCTAATTCTCACCTTGTTTGCACTTCTAGGAATTCGCTTCGCCCAGGATACTAACATGTCATAACGGATCTTCTTTGGATCCGGATTAGCTGTATTCTGTCGGAGTATAGCTTGGATGCGCACACTTTTAAGGTTCAGTAACTGTGCTAACATCTTCCATTCGTCTCCCAGCTCGTTCGCAACAAACTCAAGGACGTCCTTCGTATTGGGAGCTATAGCAACAACAAAATAAAATGGTAACCATAGTTATAAAGAAAAATAATAAACCAGGCACAGCTATAGTAACAACAAAATAAAACCACAGTTATAAAGAAAAATAATAAATCAGGCACAGCTATAGCAACAACAAAATAAAACCGTAGTTATAAAGAAAAATAATAAATCAGGCACAGCTATAGCAACAACAAAATAAAATAACAGAATAAGATGGTAACCGTGGTTATAAAGAAAAGCAATAAATCAGGCACAACACGTCTCGTCTATAGAAGACCACGAAAACGCCATAGTTTCTTCGTGAAGAATATGGCTGTTGGGTCCCAAGTCTTATATTTTCTGATTTTGAAGTACATTTAGTCTATCAGACTTTTGTTTGAATTACATATACCCCTCACCCCTCATTTTCATTTACTCATACGAAGTAGATGTTGACTATATGTACATGTCAATGAAACAATAGCCCAACGATAAAACAACACCTATATTTGCATATGTATATTTTTATCAAAAACATGTAAGTGGTTTGAAACAACATAAGAATAACTTTTCATTGTTCACTCCTTCATTTTGCACAGAAATTTCGATAAAAGGAGACTTCGATGAGATAGAATTAATATTTAAAAAAAAATCATATAAAATTTTTAAACTCTAATTCCATTTTACAGGATGTTATCTAAAGGATTAAAAAGAAAGAATTTAAAAGAAAAATCAAGGGTATAATGACAAATATGAGAATCTTCAAGTTAAAACAAAAACATTTCAAGTTTTTCAATGACCTTGCCATGACTTAATAAAACAAAAACCTAATGTATATGTAGAATCGCATTCATTTTAGCAATTTCATTAATTAGAACTTCTTAGTCTGTCTCAAGAATTTTAAGATGGTTTTCTATTCCAATTTCTCAGTTAAATTTTAAAAGTGCGTAAACTGTATTATATCCTCGCTAAAAGCCTCTTTCTTGTTGAGTTTTTACAGAAACATAATATACATAAATATTGTTATTATTTACATTTAAATAAAACAACAATTTGTATTTCTACTTTTTCTTAAACACATCTGTTTAAATATTGTGTAACTATTAAAATTTTGAGATCACACGATATTTTAAATGGTCTGTCTGTTTAAATGGCAAAGGTTCGTCTGCACCGGGAACCTCTCTTACAACAACGCATAGCAATGAATTTTAAAAAATAGTTTCATGGTTTTCAGGCAAAATAATATTGAAATAATTACTCAGTACTATAGTTTTAATGTAAAAACCTTTGTTACGAAGGAATTAACCAAACACTAGTTCATATGTATTGTAACCCCCTTTTTTTTGATTTGCCACACGGCGCTAATAGGAGTTGAAAGTTCTAAGTTAACTAGGTAAAAGTGTTATGCATATACTATCTTTAGTGATGAGAAATTGAATATATTCTGCGTTTAAATATACATACTTCAAAATATATACAACTTGAAGATAGTGATGTGAGCCACCATAGAGGGTGCTGCTCGAGTAAATACGATAATTGGGATGCAAATTATAACTCTTCTAAGAAGTACAGTGTAATCTTTTTTTCTCTCGATATAAACATATCTAGATCTTATACCCAAGGAACTAAACATATCTAGATCTTGCACCCAAGGAACAAAACATATATAGAGCTTATACCCAAGGAACTAAACATATCTTTACCAAAGGAACTTAACATATCTCGATCTTTATACCCAAGGAACTTAACATATCTAGATCTTATACCCAAGGAACTAAACATATCTCGATCTTATACCCAAGGAACTAAACATATCTCGATCTTATACCCAAGGAACTAAACATATCTAGATCTCATACCCAAGGAACTAAACATATCTAGATCTTATACCCAAGGAACTTAACATATCTATATCTTATACCCAAGGAACTAAACATATCTAGATCGTATACCCAAGGAACTAAACATATCTAGATCTTATATACAAGGAACTAAACATACCTAGATCTTATACCCAAGGAACTAAACATACCTAGATCGTATACCCAAGGAACTAAACATATCTAGATCTTATATACAAGGAACTAAACATACCTAGATCTCATACCCAAGGAACTAAACATATCTAGATCTTATACCCAAGGAGCATAGATATCTTCAAATCCACTACTTATGCATACCCAAACCCTATGAGGTGTTAAAGTTAAGAGAACTGAAACAGGGATGGCTAAGTTGAACGAAGTTTTTTACCATTAAATTGTACGGATTTATCCTTGTACCTGAGACACCTTTTAGTAGTCACTGTGGATAATAATCATGCCTAGTTTCATTACCCACAGTAAAGGGTTTGACAGTTGGAGAGAGGTACTTATTTTGTATATATATGCACATAGAGGTTTTGACCATGACTTCCAATATACAGTTGTCATTCATTTACGCGCAACACCTTGTAGTAGTGGCGAATAATCTTACAAAATTGCATTCAAAAACTTCAAGGAATTTGAAAGTTAGAGAACGGAAACGATTTGTGACAGATGGACGGCCAAGGTCATTACTATAGGCCTTCCGCGCCGATTAATCGGGGACCTAATGAATTCTTATAAGTATCATAAAAATGAGAGGGTAATATAGAATTGCCATAGAATATAAAGAAATATTCACCTTCAACATGTATTTTCACAGGAGCTGTATTCAAAGGCTGTGGTGGTTCTGGATCAGGCTGCAAATAAAACAAATAATGTTACCATGGTTACTATTAATTGTATTTATGGTTGCCTTCTGATCACTGTCTAAACTCGTATACCAAGTCTTATAATTTAATGATTTATTTAGCTTCAGTAATTTGTAGGTGATTCCCTATCGTCAAATAATGATCATTATTCAAGATTTATTGCCGTGTGATTGTGAATTACGTAACGTTAAGTAGAATTTGAATTCAAGTAATAAATATGCAAAGTAATACATGCATCTTCAAATCTTATTCAATTTAATTCAAATCGATGCGAGGATATGAGTTTTGTAAATATTGCAATCAGAATGATTTAAAGTAAGAAAGTTTATAACCATGAAATTATAAAACCTTGGATAATCAGAATCGTTACGTAAACATAAAGTTAAAAGGGATTATAAAACGCAGATAAAACGTAGATAAAAGGCCTGATTTAACCAACATGTCATAAAAGGAAATTTTTATTTTAAATTACCCCAATTATTGATTATTTAACAACACCAATGTCAATATTTAAAAAAACAAAACTTCGCTTCACAACACTATGTTGTTTTAATACTCAAATCAACTTTCAACATGCTTGTAAGACGTATAGATCCTCGTCGGTTGCCTTCACATAATATAGTCGATGTAAATAATGCTTTTTGTTAAATATCGTGATATAAATCCGACGGGCACCTGTTTTAAAATTCTTGTTATACTGTCATTTTCATATTTTGCCAACAATGGTTTTTATTCCAGTAACAGTGAAGACGTCAATTATCAACAGAAAACAATAGAGCCGTTGGGTTGCTGTCTTGTTGACGTATATCTCATATCTTCGTTTATCCATCTTTTTTCGTTAAAAACGATAAGCTAGAAAAAAAAACTGAGGAACACAAATGATAAAAAATACGATCAATTAAACTGATTATTGCTAAATAGTTTTCTATAATATAAGACTTCTTTAGCTTGAACTTGTTGTTACTGTAGATATACTAGCATTGATAAAAAAATAAACGGACTGCTTTCCTTGTGCGATATTATTACAAGAGAAATAAAATAGTAAATATTACCTTAGGTATATTTATCAATAGTTCAGTCAGTAATAACCTTTCTTTTGTAACTTCTATTTGTGGGGGTTTCTTTGGAGCTCCAGGGGTTTGATGTTCCATAATATGTAGTTTTTTATGAACAACATCGGAAGAGACTTGTGCAAATCCTCTATACGTGTGGAAACTTTTCTGAGCAAATTTTTCAATTTCTTCAACATTAAAATCCAACCTGCTTCGAAAATGTGTGTTGAATATAAGTCTTAATTTGTCAGCTTCCTTTGTACATTGAATGTTTCCTCTAAAACTGATGTCTAAAATTTGTCCTTCTTTTACTATAAGATCTTTACTAGGATTTGGTCCTTCTTCGTAACCTAGTTCTCCGAACTTGCGCATAGCGCGCTCAGTTCTGTTTGATTGCTCGCAAGATAGTATCACTTCGTTTGGATCGTCGTTCTTTTGGCGTAAGAATATTTGAATAGTTCTATACATAATTGAAATTTCCAACATAAAAGCTATCCTTTCAACTTGTGCAGCTGTCATCCCTTCCTTTGTTCTCAGGACGAGATATCTGTAACGTATATTTATAAACAATCGTAATTTAGACAATGCATGTGTTCTACATAAGGATATAACTGTACCAAGTCAGGACTATGATAGTTGTTTTCCATTCCTTTGATGTGTTTTGATTTTGCCATTTGATAAGGGACTTTACATTTTGAATTTTCCTTGGAGTTCGATATTTTTGTTAATTTATTTTTTACATCGCAACAAAACAAAATCAAGAGAACAAATGTATGGATGAAAATGAATGTGTAATTTTTTTTTTCGGCTTTATTCATAATGAGATGTACACGTTCTGTACCATATGAAATGAAAGAGATGTAGGATCCCCCTCTGTAGCAACCCAACAACACATTAAATCTAGAAAGGACATCAAGAGGTCATTATGCAAAAGACAAAGATATACACACAGCAATTGAAGACATAATAAAACTTGGAATAGTGCAACTTGTTGTTTTGAGGAATCAAATCTCTCATTTTTTCGTATTATTAGAAGGGAACAAACAAAATGCACAGCAAAACAAGCGATGAAAACAGTTAAGTGTAAGTACCCTATTCGCTGACACAACAAAAACGTAAAAGAGCAATAGGAGGTCCGTTAACGTGTTAACAACACCTCGATTTTGGCAAAAACAGTTAACAACAAATATAAAACGCTGATAACAGTTAACACCAACTTTAATTGTGACTTAGGGAATTTTTTATGAGAACCACAGGTTTCAGAAGTAAAACAAGCACTGCTTACTCTTCCGGAGCACCTGAGTCCACCTTGGTTTGGGTCGGTTTCGTCAATATTTAAGTTTTTTGTTTGTCTTTTTTTTTGAGGATTAGCATTTTTAGTTCCAGATGGCGGGACGCTTACCCTGGCAATACGTCCGGTTTTGCTCATTCTGAAGATCCTGCTCTTCCTTCAATTTTTCCCTTAATTTATACCTTTTAAATTGAACATAGGAAAACTACTGTTGCTTCCATTTTGGCCATGGTGTTATCTATATTTCATTTGAACTACGGTTTTTGATTACACCCTCGGTAGGTATCTTCTTACATTTCTAATTGCATTCGTGATAGTTAAAGGTTTTGATAGGAGTTCTTCATTTTTTTTTTTTTTTTTTTTTTAAAGACATTTTTCTCAATTCTTTATATTTTTTGTCCATTATTCTCTATTCTTTTTTTAACACCCCATTCTTCTTTATTCTTTATCTTTATTACGGTAACCATAATTTTCGAATCTATATTTTATTTGCGGCTTGTCCCTTAATCTGTGAACACCATCGAGACCATTATGATTGCTACTGGACATGATATTAGTATCGTATGACGGGTAAAGAAGACAACAGATACCGATCAACAACACCTTGAAATAACCCAGAACAGGTTAACGATATTGATTTTTAATGAGCCTTTTAATAGTCCCTTGTCATTATACATATTTGGCATTCTGATCTGTCCCCCTGTTTATGTTACTTTGAGGGAGCCCGTAAAGAAAGAGATTGACAGCAATATTAATATGTTTAGTGTGTGAAAAGTTAAACAAAACAGATAAATTGAAAATTACGAAAACAGTAATTTTAACAACACAATTTTAACAGAACAGATAACCAGTGGATTGAATATTTCAAGTAACAGTATTTGAAATAGCCCAGAACAGGTTAGTCTCGTTCTTGTAATTTTCACACTGGTAACCTAAGTATTTCGTTAGTCTCGTTCTTGAATTCGAAAACCATGCCATTGCCTTGCCCTTGAAAACATCAATATAACTCATCTCCAAGGTTTGACCAATGTGGACATACGTTCATTACAATCTTTATTATTTCTAGTCGTTCATTGGTTTCAGTTATCTATATATTTGTCATTGTATATATTACCTGTCACTTGGTTCTTTGATTTCAAAGGAGACAATGTCTTTATTCCTTGCCTGGAATAGAGGTACATCCTGTAGCTTGGTCCATGTATCCTCTCTGTTACTCCTAATCAACAGATGAATTTCCTCCTCTGATTCATCTAAACCACCAAAAAAAAATCATTTTAACTTCTGCAATAATTTGATCGATGTAGATTAATTTACATATTTCAACGCCTAATGTTTTTATACGATATTCTCTATTCTTCAAATTTGGATAACGTTGTACCAATTTTTCTTACTATTGTATTATAGTTACAGATAGTTGTTACCGACCATGTTTAACGTTTCTATAAAAAGGAGGAGTTTTTACAAATTTTATGAATAATGGGTACAAATTTATAAACATTTGCCAACAAATTAAAAGTAAAAACAATTAGGAAAGATTCTGCATCATTTAGATATTATCATGTTTTTTTTAAACGGGGCATCCTTAAATACTTTTCGATTTTTTCACATCAGTGTATGGGCCAATTTAACACAAAAAGAGTCAAATGAACATGATCTTTGGTCGGGTTGTGGTCTATTTGACACATTCCCCGTTTCCATTCTCAATTTTATTACCATTTCTAGCAATAAAAGTATTGTTTTTTTTAATTAGATTACGAGAACTTATAAGTTGTATTAGATTACTAAAGGACACTGTATTGACAATAACATATATCAGCCTATGCCGCAGTACACTTATACTGTCTTGTAAGTCTTTGGTTATATCCTTAATGCTTTGGCTAATAACTGAATCTGAAGGGAACACTAATATTATATACACAACATAGAAAACATGATCACCTTCATTTCTGGAAGACTGAAATGCTGTTGACGGTCGAGCTGTCAACGGTCTGGCATCTTGTCCGCTCTCTGACTCACTTCTATTCGTGGCTATTGCTGTTTGTGGTCGTTTGGGTCGACTGGTATTAGGAGGGAGAGGTAGAGTCATCAATAAAGGTTTGGCAAACTTCCGGTTTGGTATTGAAAATTTAAGGATCGGACTAGCAGCCAATAAGCTGTTACATTCAACCGGACATCGCTGCTTTAATTCTGTTACTGCTGATAATTCAACCGACTGCACCTAATATATTAAAAAGGTTGATCTTAAAAAGTTATTTAATAATTGAAAGGATTACAAAAAGAAAGAGAATCAGCAACGAAATGTCTAAATTGTATTCATACATTTTATTTTAAACTTGTTCAAATCTTTAACTTTTATTCCTTTAAAAATGAAGCACGTTTAACAATTTCAAATAGTACTGGTTTAATGATATTACTCGGCTTATATTTTACACAAATTTTCGTATCCACTTCATCTCTAAAACAAAAACTTTGATAGAGCTGGAAATCTAAAGCTTATCTGACCACACAACACAATGTACTAACCTCTACATTAAAGTTGGTGTTCATCTTAAACATAGATGGTTTACATGTAAAGGATACTCTTGCATCAACTGATGAGAACACTTTGTTTCCTTTCTTTGTAAACGTTAGTGTGTCTCGTTTAAGTCTAAGAACCACCACGTATGTCCCGAATTTTCTCGTTCTCGTTTCAACAAACCTCAGTTCCTGAAACGTAAATTCATTAGTAATTTATTTGTAATCTTTTAGAAATATGTTGCAACAGCCAGTTGGTGAATGGTTTTGAGTATGTTAGGTTGGAAAGAAATATTAATGGTGATTGTGATATTCAATAGTGTAGACGTTGAAACTTTAAAGCTTTAATTTTGTTTATAGATCGCACAAGAAACTGAACTATGTATTAATTTTCAAGAATATTTTTTAATGAACGAATTCATAGAGCATATAATGTTGATGAAACAATTCCATACATTTTGTATCAATACCATAAAAAAGAAGTTAAAATGCGGTCTCCGTATTACAGAATAAAAACTTATTGCAGATATTTTCAATAGATCCCTAACATATCTATTTATTTCCCAAAGACCCCAACAGGGGTGTGAATAGCAATGAACAAATTAATATCTAAATATAACAAAGTACTGCGGTGAATACCAGAAATCATCGTTGAATTCACTTAAGCTATCAATGAACTGTATACGGTTTCTTCAAACCGAACGAGAAACACAATTGCTAGCCATAAGCTCTACAATGTGGATGTACTCCTAGAATTACTGTATCCTATGCTGCGCTAGTAGAAGGGACGAAAAAGTAGAAAAATAGTCTACTTTTACATAATATAAAATTAGTTTGGGGACATACAAGTAGACAGTCAAGTAAATTCTTACTTTAATATCATTTAAGACCAGTTCTGTTGACGGAAGCTCCGTCCATTTCCCATTGGACTGTAAACATTTAATGACTGGTTCCTTTCCTGGTATTCCACGTGGTGCACAGTGAGGAATGACAATAGACATTGCTTGTTCGAACTGTAATAAACAAAATATAAGATGTATGCAAATGTATGCAAATGTACATTTTTTTTAGTAAAATCGCCTTTCAAGTTTTCTCAATATTTTGTTTCCTCTCTGGCTGTTTCATAAGCTATGCATTAAACAATTTGGATCAGTTCTCAATACTGTTGTGAAACTTGCATCTCCAAATGCACTTCTGAAATTCTTTCTTGAGATATTTAGGTAGTTATTTATTACAAGATATTTTTAGGAAAAATTATAAACTATCATTTTCCCGATAGAAAGTTAATTATCTCAGAAACAATCATTACTAACTATTTGCGTTTCATATTGTTAATTTTCTTCTTTTTTTTTTGATGGCATAAAGAGCATGCAAGATGGAGAACATTTGTCGGACTGTTTTGACGTCTTTACACTAAATTCTATTTGATGTGTACAGATATTTCAGTGTCCATTACATTAGGAAAATATTGTATTTCAGCATCGAAAATCCCGAATGCATTATCTGACCGATGAGTTAATTGACTTAGAGAATAGAAAAATGAACATCAACAATTGATACTTTGAAACAAACATTCATTAACATCGAATGATCGATTAATCTAATAGTAACGGTTGAATTATTCATATGTATATGTGTTCTCAAATTGCAATTATGAAAAATCAAATTAAATTATGTGCTACGGAAGTGAAATTCAAATATGAATTTAATTGATAATGTAAACAAATTTTAAATTGAAAGAATTATTTTAAAAATCAATATTAACAATGAGATTCAATTGTTTTGATGAATAAAGTCTGACTGGAAAGAAAATCCTAATAGTCCTGGGTACTTTTTTTATATTGCTCGCAACTTAATCTCAGAAGAGGCCGATTTGTCTTGGAATAGACACACAACATATGCATAATTTTTCTTTTTTATTTATGGCGTATAACTTTCTTAACTTTTACGGACACATACAATTCATAAAGGGTTATTTTCATTTAATGGATCTCTATTACTTTGTCTTTTCAATTTGTTATTACCCCCAAGGATATTGAAGGTTAATCCATGACAAGGGGCTTCAGACACAGGCAGTTATTTCAACTTCTGAATCCGTAAGTATAAATAAGATCATGCGAATAAAGTTTTTCTCGTTCTTGGATTTAATATTTTCTATTACAGACAACTTCTCGATGTCGGTAGCCTATTTGACCAATCCTTTACAGACAACTTCTCGAAGTCGTTAGCCTATTTGACAAACTCTTTTACAGACATTTTCTCGATGTCGGTAACCTATTTGACAAACTCTTTTATAGACAACTTCTCGATGTCGGTAGCCTATTTGACAAACTCTTTTATAGACAACTTCTCGATGTCGGTAGCCTATTTGACAAACTCTTTTACAGACAACTTCTCGATGTCGGTAGCCTATTTGACAAACTCTTTTACAGACATTTTCCCGATGTCGGTAGCCTATTTGACAAACTCTTTTATAGACAACTTCTCGATGTCGGTAGCCTATTTGACAAACTCTTTTACAGACATTTTCCCGATGTCGGTAGCCTATTTGACAAACTCTTTTATAGACAACTTCTCGATGTCGGTAGCCTGTTTGACAAACTCTTTTATAGACAACTTCTCGATGTCGGTAGCCTATTTGACAAACTCTTTTATAGAAAACTTACACTAAATTTCTTCTCGTTGTCTGTGGGTTTAATCTCTATGATATTGCTCACGAGCTCTTCAGTCTCAGTCAGCTCTAGTACACCCGTATCCTGGTCAAGTCTTGTCACTTCAACATCCTCTCGATTTAAGGATCCCTTAAGGGATCTGATGATACACCCAACTCCAGGGTCATAATCCCCAGGGTCAACGCTGTATCTATTTTACAAGAAAATGTATATGTGTATGTTAATATAAACCAGATTTAAAACATGTATGAAGAAACAATAATATAGTTCAGTATCTTCATTTTTGCAGTACCTTTTTCATGTTAAGCAGTTTAACTGGGATCTTTATCAGCTTATATGTATCTTGATGTTCAAATTACTATTTTTCAAGGAAACTTTTCAACCTTTTGTGTATAAACTACTTCCATGCCTGTTGTTTAAGAATCATTCTTAGGTGGTTTAATGTTTTTTCTTTTCTAACGTAATTTTATAGGAACTATTTGAGATGCAATTTATTGGTTTTATGTCTTTGATAGCTACATAATAATTTACTATTGCCTGAGTGCTTTCTCTGATAAGAATGTTCCATTTGTCTCATCTTTTTATCAACTGTTAGCTACATATTAAAATCTTTAAAATATTGATCTGAACTATTCATATATACCACAATATAGGTATAAATTTCCTGAATGACCTCAATCTGAGTTTATTTAAGCACATAATAGTCAAAGAAAGGGACAGACACAATGTGAAGAGGAATGGACATATTTACACTAGCTAAGGAAAAGACAGACTTTTAAAAGAAAGAAAAAGACAGACTTAACAAGGAAAAGACATACTTAAAAAGGAAAATGACAGACTTAAAAATGAAAAGATAGACTTAGAAAGGAAAAGAAAGACTAAAGCAGACAACAGCTTCACCATTGAAAATTGAACAAGTAAAGAGAGGTGATCATATACATTGAAAGGACAGACAAACAATGGCCATATTTTATGTTGTAATGTTACAATACTGTCTCAGGTTATTGGGTGAAGGTTGTGTCATTGATCAACGTTGATTCCCACTGTATGTTTACTTGTTTTTGTTTAAAGTCTTTTGAGCGAGTTGTTCAGTTCAATTGATCGTTTGTAGTGTGGTTCTTAGGTGTTAATGTTTTTGTCTAGATTGGACTGTTTAAACGTTTTCCTGTTTGAATTATTTTACACTAGTCATTTTGGGGCCCTTTATAGCTTGCTGTTCGGTGTGAGCCAATGCTCCGTGTTGAAGGCCGTACTTTGACCTATAATTGTTAACTTTTTTATACAATGTGACTTGGATGGAGAGTTGTCTTATTGGCACTCATACCACATCTTCTTATTTATATTAGATACAGACAGTGTACTTTTATTTATCGTATATTTTTCGATAAAATATACCTACATGTATCTCGGCCAATTATTTGGATTTATTCTTTCTGCTTCTTTTCTGGCTTTTTCTTCGTCAGCACGTTTCCGTTCATCCTGAAAAGTTGTTCCTTTCTTCTTTGCTTCTTCCATTAACCCTTTGTCTTCTACTTCTCTTATTTTTCTCTCTTCCTCTGCCTTCTTTTCTGCCCTTTCTTGCGCTCGTTTCCTAGCTTCATCATCAGCTTTACGTTTCTCTATGGCCGCTTTCCTTGCCTCCTCAGCGGCCTTCAGAGCCACTTCAGCTGATTCCCATGCCTTCTTTGCCAGACTCTCTGCCTCTGCAGCTTCGATCTCTGTCTCATTAGCTAATTGAGTTGATTCTGCTACTGCTATGGTTGCCTTGGCAATGGATGCCCTCGCTTCTGAAGCTTTGGCCAATGCAGATCGTTCCACAGCAATACGCTCTTCACGAATTTTGTGTTTCTCTAAAAAAAATTATGAGTGAAATAATCACTTGGTACCACTATAATCAAGTTTAATTAATGAATATCTCATTTGTTATTAGCTTTAGAGAGATTTTTGGTAAGTGGATATACAACTTAACTGGTTGTTTAAAGTCTAGAGGCTAAAATTACACGACCAAAATTTATTACACTTGAGCTAATCGCATGGATGTGATTGTCTCCAAAATGAAGTGTCTGGTCGGTGTTTATCGATGATTCTTAATGTTTTCTGTTGATCATTTGTATTGGTATTATACCCTTAGTATTTAAAGCAAAATGTCTGTCCCCATCAACCTTTCCAATGGCATTCAAAATTCCCACCTTATCGGAATAAACAAGTATAGCAAAACTATCATTAAAGTAAATTTGATAAAGGTATAAAGTCCGTAGAAACTGACAAAATCAAACATAAACTTTATCAACCAACGGAACGCGTGGAAAACAACTGTCATATTCCTGACTATGTACAGGCATTTTCCGAAGAAAAAGGTGGGTTAAACCTAGTTTGTAGCTAGCTTAACCTCCCACTTGTACGACAGTTGTTTGTATATCCGTTATATTTATATAACTGGGTGAGCACATTAAATGTCATCTTTTCGACCAGATGTGGCTACGTATTTATACATCCCGCACAGTCTAACTGATGCTCCACTTTAGCAAGGGTATTAATGCCTGAAGGGATAAGTCCGAGGATGATCATATTTATTTACCCAAGTCAAACCTGGAGATGAATATGTCTAAATATCAAATATATTATATTTTTTTCAAGTCTTTCAGAAGTCATATTGAGTAATGGTAATCAATTTCATTAATTATATTTATTGTAACGCACAAAACTGAATTTTTGTTTAGATTGAAGGTAAAGATAAACATTTCATACATGTAATCAATTAACTTGCATGTTAGTATTTAAGCTGTGATATAATTTTGTGTAAAGTGTTTATTTTTCTGTTTCTGCATGGGAAAATATCTGAGATTGCTGTTGATTAATATTTTCATTACTTGGTGAAAGTCCAATTTAATTTCCTGTCCCAAATTGATTTTATAAAATGTCAACATCAAATACAATTATAAATCTTTTCAGAAAGGTTTAATTTTAGTAGAATATTTGACAAAAAATCAAATAGATATTCCCTACAGAGATAACTATGGATTCAGAATGGATTTATATAAACGTCAATGTCATTTCAACTGAAGGTTTTTGTATTTCTAAAAAAATTAGTTAATTCACACATCTATAAATGACTTCTCTTACATTATGTTGAACCTTAACTGAATAGGTAAAATAAAATTAATGTACACAAATGTTTGTTATTAAATACTATCAAGTCTACATAGAATATTTGAACAACAGCTTACTGCTTGAATAGAAAGGTATTATAACCCTACACTTCTTGCCTAGTTATTTTCATACCTAAATTAATAATTACAGACGAACTAACGTATTAATCATAAGTCTAGAAGAAGTTTCATTCAATTCTTATCTGTGTATTATATATACTACTATGTGAAATACAAATTACAGTTAGATAATGTTCAAACTGAGTTCATAAAATTAAATAAGAGTTAAAAATATGCTTCATTTAAATAAAATGTAACATTAACCATTAAACATCTACGTTTAGTTTAGGCTTCATTTTTGGTACATTCATTAAACATTTTAAAAGAGTATATTACTATCATATAACAAATTTGGGATTCCAACTTACTGAAAAGAACTGATATAATTATCAATATGAAACATTCGTTTATATTCATAACGTAAAACAAGAAAATTAAATTTGATAATGAACTGATAATTGTTTTTTGATTCGTGTTCAGCGGAAAATATTTCAATCAGAACGTAAGATTTTTAACATAGGACGGGATGCGACAAGGACATAATTTAGCACCTTTGTCGCATTCAACTAATGTTACAAGCGAAGTTGATATACTCAATAAATATAATATTCAAATTCGGGACTATTCAATGTTTTCTGTTACTTGTACTGATTCAGAGATTAAAATCATTAACGAACTATTAATCTATTTAACCTATACAATTACTTGTATAATCCGTAAATTATATACTTTGGAGTGTTATTATGTCATCTTAATCAAGTGAATTCTGAAACTAATAGGCTTAGATTTCTACAATTAAAAATCACCGAAATAAACCATGTACAATGTACAACTATAAAAAATCAGTTTTAATATTCGAGTTTAGTAAGTCTAAAATATTCTCAAGGTGAGCCAATTTGACAGATAATCAAACCATTTGAAAATATTTAAACTTTTATAATTACCTTTTTGTAAAAAATAATTAATAGATAGACCTTAAATGGTGGGGGTTCCGTCCCACATAAACATTTACTATACTGATGTATTGCAGGGTGAGATACCTTTAGTCGTTAAAATTGTCAAAGAACTGATTAAATCTAAATGGTAAATTTCATTCGACCTTCCACAATATAAGTTTAATATGCCTGCACGTTATCTTTTTTTTTTTGTCTGTCAGAAATTCTGTCATCGCTCGATCTATCCTTCCTGTAGAACCTCCCAACAAAAAATATCGTTTCACTTTCATATCTTTTTCTGCATACATATTTGCATTAAAGAAATAAAGTCACAGATTTTACAGTGTAGAACGGCATGATTGCATATCAGCAAGTTTAGTATATTTGGCTTGCTTTCTGTAACTCCGATTGATCGATTGATTGTTGGATGCTTTATGCCCAAAGGCAAATATTTCATGAGTGTTTATGACGACTGTTACTTCGAGCAATCATTGGTAAAGGTATGATAGTTTATAACTGTTGTTATACCGATATTGTTGTAAGCGCATGTTTAGCTTTACATCGATTGGTTTTGTCATTGTGATGTTAATTGCAGTCTCTGGTATAATTCTAAAAACCTTTTCTATACTCCATTCGATTCACAGCTTTAATTATTGTATAGACATTTCTCTCCTGTCAAAGATCTTAGGTTGACCTCAGTATGTCTTTTTTTGTTTGTGTCGTTGGGTTTCTCTATCACTGACATACTATATCCAACACCTCTTTTTATTGATATACAGTGAAACCCCGTCGACGAACCTCGCCTTATGATAGATTTGTCTTTTAATTACACACCGTGTTTTTAAAAGTCACGCTTTAAATAGGCTTTACGTTTTATATTTTTCTTTATAACTTGAGAAAATATAATGTACCCGTGATACAAAAGAATGTTTAATACAAACTGACGTTTGATGTATTGATCGTCATTTATATTATTGTCAAATGTTTTCATAAAACTTTTGAACTTTTAAAATTTTAAACTTAGAATTAACAAGTTATCAAGTTTTGTCACTTTGAGTTAAAACGTCTTATATTGTTATGAAACAAAGCAATGTTTATAGTGTTATAGAGGGAAATAGCAACACAATCTCAGTATTTAAGTTTTAAATTCGTTATTAATTTTTTTAAAAGTAACACAGTATTTTTGGTTGATGTACCCAAGTTAAGTATAAAATAGAAGTTTATGAAATGTTCATTTTTACCTTGCATTCTCTTATCTCAATATTTTGATATATAACAGATAAGTTATACTATTTACACATAACTAGCTATCATTTATGTCTTGCTCTCTCGTTCAAATATTATATCTCCTTCTCTAGAAATATGTACATATATACATTACCTGCTGTGTTCAGTATAGAAATGTAGAAAAAAAAACTCATCCAAGATACCAGGCTTATGATTTTGTAGATCAACGCGACGCGAGTTTCGTCTACAAAAGACTCACCATTGACGCTCGAATAAAAAAAATTTAAATGCTAAATAAAATACAAAGTTGGAGAACATTGAGGACCCACCAATTCCGACAGGTTTTGTCAAATACAGCTAAAGTAATCTCGAAACTCATATTTCTACCGTGACATTCTTACGTACTTTACATACTTGTTTATGCGCCTTGAGGTCGTTATTAACACCTAAAGTTAAAACAAGGAATACTCACCTTCTTCAAACTTTTCTTGTGACTCCATCCATGTGGTTAAATCTTCTTCCCGGAATCGTTTTGCTATCAAGTTGTTCACTTCATCACCAGAAGAACGTAAATCCTTTAAACATTTATTCAAAAGACAAATAAAGATTCATATTTCTTGTATGCATCTCTAAGTGATATAAAATCACCCTTAAATTTGTCTAAATCCATCACAAAATCGGACAATGGTTGATTATTTAACCGTGTTGTATACTCAGACATAAGATCTTTCATGTTTTCCATTAAATCTTGAACCTTGACCTCCAGTTCAGATACAGTCTCTACAGCATTGTCGATTTTTATATTCCTTCGGATTTGTTCAACAGATTCAACACCAACGTCATCTATATTTTGATCACGTGCCTCATCCATGTTTTGGTCGTCCTCTCGTGCTTGTGTATGGTCTTGACCATTTTCCTGTATCTCGTCTTTTGTTGGAACCTCAGAATCAACTGGTTGCTCCGGATTGTTCTCAGTATTTTTACTTTCATCCTGTTCGTTTTCAATCTTAACCTTATTGTTTTCATCATCAGTTTCATGTTCCTTTTTAAAATCTTCGTTTGTTCCCCAATCAGATATTTTTCTTTGTCGGGAATTAGATTCATTTCCATTCGTCAGTTCTTCATCGTCACCTCTATCATGATTTTCCTTCCCTTCAATGTCACTTTCTTCAGAAAACACCCCATCATCGCCGTTTGTAAGGTGCACTGGCTGTTCCTCGCTTGCCTTTGTGGTATTAGTTCCTTCCATTTTTTCAGTTTCGACGTCTGAATCAGAGTTTTTAACAGCTTGTCTCACAAATTTCTGCTTTGCCATTGGCTTGTTGTCTTTATTAATTATTGTTTCACTATTTATTTTGTCAGTATCAATGGGCAATGGAGCGACTATATTTGAAATGGGTTCAATATCCTCTAACGTATCGTCAGGACTTGAATATTTCCGTGTTTCTCTATTTTTCCTATTTTGTGATTCCCTTTGTGCGTCTGTTAGTGTATCTGATAATAACGTTTTTGTGTCGATTGGAGGTTTTAGTTCGATACCCTCACTGTTTTCAGATTTATGTAACAAAGAAATGGCAGTTTCTTTATTCGTGGACTTATCAGACGTGGAATCCCCGGATGTTCTGACCTTTATTTTGATCCTCTATCTTCAGGAGTGTCACCACCGTTTAATACAACAGGATCTTCACTTCTATACGTTGGAAACGAGTTATCGCTTATTGTAGCATCATCGCTTTCTTGTTCCTTTTTCTTTTCAGAATTATCCTCATCTACACCAGCGCATTTAATTTCTGAATTCTCCGAAAATGAAACAGAAATTTGAGAATGATCTTTTACAGAAACTTCGTTCTGGTCTGCTCTTTTATCAGAATTACTATTGATACTACGATCACAGGATTTTGTGTTTCGTTGTTTACTCTCCTCAACGTGAATATGCTTTTTATGATCGATGCCTACCTGCTGTTTGTTTTTGTCTTGACAATATGACGGCCAACTTGTCTCTGTTAGTGTTGGATCATCATCGTTATCTTTATCTTTGTTGATATCTGAGTTATCCTTTGATTGTTTGTTGACATTTGTATTTTTCACGTCACCTGTGTTCTCAGTTTTCCTATCGCTTAACTCTGTTGCTGTTTTACTGTTCAATTTTGTTTCTAGGTTCTCAATATCTTTGTTATCCTGACAATAAGATGGCCAACTTGACTCACTCAACGTAGCGTCGGCGTTACCTTTTTGATTCCCGTGATCAGAATTACTTACTATTTTTGACTGTACCTTGGTGTCTGAATCAGTTTCGAACGTGTTGGAATATGCATAGTCTTCACTCTTTTCTTGTTGATCTAAATCCTTCCTAGGAGTTGACGTTGACGATGGTTCTTCTTGAATTTTTTCTATTTCATTTCCTTCAAATTTACTTGTAATTTTATTTTCTTTATTTTCACTAGGCACTATTTTCTCTGACAATTGTTTCTTGTTTCGATCTCTTGGTCCCTGTTTTACTGGTTTATTATCTGGTGCACTCCACTTGTCGCCTTCACCATCAGAACTTTCAAATGAAGAAGAATACGAGTCGTTACTATATTCTTCCGACTGTCTCACACCGGTATCCACAACTTTGTTAACTATTATATTATTGAACGAAACTTCTTGTTTATTAGTGACATTTAAAGTCTCGTCACCTTGAGTCAATACTTGGCGTTCTTTATTTGAATCTTTCCGATTTTTATTTAAATCACTATTTTCATTACCACTATTATCAATACAATTTAAAACCTCCGGTGGAGAAGCATTACTCCGTGGATTGGTCTGATCACTAACTGTATCATGATTTAAATGATTCCCATTAAAGTTTAACGGCTGTTCTCCGTCTAATTCGTTTTCATTAGAGGTTGTCATAAAATGAATGTCGTGATCTCTTGATTTTATCTTTGTTTTCTTTTTCCGAATTTCTTTAGAAGCCCGTCTTTGTTTGGTATTATTGTCCTTCACAAAAGATCCGTCATTTTCACGAAGCATTTTAATTAACACTTTTGTTACTATACTTAAGTACCTTCTACAATTCAATGTAAATTTAATATTTATCCATTTTATTTACGCTGTTTTGTATGTAATAGCCAATTTGTACACTTGGAACATGTCTTTACAATTAAAAAGACTTGTAAATAAAATTTACACATACATCTGGTATCGATCAAACTTGCAAGTTTTAAATTATAAGAGGCTTAGAGTAAGAACAATGAAACGGTTATATACCCTAAGTTTAGAATAAAATCTGATTCAATCACTTTGTTTTGAGAGAGTTGTTACGACATACAAACAAACTCTTAAGTACAAGTAATCATATAGTCAGACATACATTGTACTTATTTGTTGGTGTACGTTTGAAGTGTGCATATTACGGGCATATTTATTTGTTGGTGTACATTTGAAGTGTTGTTCATCTGTTTTGTATATTGCCCTTTCATACTATTTTAAACTGCTAGGTTTTCTTACATATATTTCGATGTGCCCCGTGCTGTCTATCATTTGTTGTTTAGTTATATATGTATTGTCTATCATTTGTTGTTTCGAAATTATTGGTCTTTTGTTGGGCAATGTATGACAAATATATGTTCAAAAACCTCGCCCGTAATTATAAATTATGTAATTCATTGACCGCTCCCGACATGTGTAACTTCAAGGCATATTTTAGCGGCGATCGATGTCTTTCAAAATTACTTTATTTTTATCAATAGTACCGCTTAAGTCGACGCTAGGGACCGTCTTGACCTTGTTGTAAGGTATGAATGATTTGTTCATTGTTGAAGGCCCTACATCAACTGTCAAGATGAAGAACAGGAATAAAAGCCCTGTTCATTGATAATTTTCTATGTTTTCTATGTATTGTGTGCGATTTTGTCCCATGTACATTTACTCTATATCCTTTCATTTTCTATTATCTTGAAAAACAATTCGCATTAAATCCATACAAGACAAAAAAGACATGTTAACTTCTTTGAAGAGAATTACAGAATACACTACACGTGTATCAAGAGTGAATCTCTCTTTTTAAAACGGGCAATTACGGTTTGTATAGTTCAATAATATATGTTTCTTAATTAAAAAAAAAAAAGAGGCGGAAGAAACCAGGGGGATATTCAAAAATTTGTTGCCGTTAAAATCAAAATCAACAGGTACACTGTTCATTTATTATTGTTTAAATGAGTCTCGTGTAACAAGGTTGTTCGAATATGTTACCCTGCATGAAAATTGGTGTACACATGGATTGTTTATTTTGTAAATACTTGTATTTCTTTGAATATCTTATGTACACTATCTTTAAAACATTTATTAGTGAAGTTTGCACAGAAAGATTGCAGACTGGGATATAGTTGTCCATGCACCCTTTACTATGGAGCTTTGAAATATTGACCCTTATAATGGTAAAAATATCTACAGGCGTTTTAGCTTCATAATAACTTATACTAGTAACAAAAGAGAGAACAAGCCTATTTATATTTTGTAAATGCGACAGTTACATGTAGTTAAATTATATACTAGCATCAAAGTGATTCGTTGGGTCTTAAGTGGGAATATCCTTATGTTAATTCAAATATATACTGTTAGAAAAAAGGAAAAACAAAATGCATGTATAACTTAACGACAACACAATAAAAAAAATATTAAAAAGAATTCCCAAAGTAAGGAATAAAAGTATTTTTAAACATTTGAAATCAATTATTATTGACGTAGTTTTGGAAAAGTTAGACAAATAATCAATCATGGCTGACGTATAATTAGGATATGTAAAGGGATTATCATATCGAACTCAAGAGATAAGATCGTTTAAAATGTTTAAATTTCCACGTTACGTGACTGTACATTTCAATATTATATTGAATCCAATGATAGCAACTAAATAAATATGTACACCAACCGAGAATTATAACAGATTTTAATATTTAGTGTTTCATTTCTGTCATTCTGGTAATCGTATTATTATCAATGATTGTTGTGGCTTTTTAAACTCTAAACTCGAACTGTAAAAACGGACAGGTTGGATGGACTTCAATGAGACAGAGACCCATCGACACAAAAACAAAAATAGCATCAACAAACGGTCTTCAAAAGAAGAAGAAGACTACCTACTTCATTTGAACGTTTGAAGATAGTTTTTTTCATTGGCAATCAAACCACATCTTATTATCATATAACTTCTACGTCATTTGGTATCTGGCGGAGAGTTGTTTCATTGGCAATCATACCACATCTTATTATCATATAACTTCTACGTCATTTGATATCTGGCGGAGAGTTGCTTCATTGGCAATCATACCACTCCTTATTATTATATAACTTCTACGTCATTTAGTATCTGGCGGAGAGTTGTTTCATTGGCAATCGTACCACACCTTATTATCATATAACTTCTACGTCATTTAGTATCTGGCGGAGAGTTATTTCATTGGCAATCATACCACACCTTATTATGATATAACTTCTACGTCATTTAGTATCTGGCGGAGAGTTGTTTCATTGACAATCATACAACATCTTATCATCGTATAACTTCTACGTCATTTGGTATCTGGCGGACAGTTGTCTCATCAATTTGGCAATCATACCACATCTTCTTATTTTTATAGTGTCTTATAAACATCATGATATCAAGCTCTTAATCGGGTCGGATATAAACACATATTGGTCATCTACTTCTAAAATGGACAGTTACAAATGACAAGATTATAGGGAATCAAATGTGTGTTACTTGTATGCATTGTCAAGCAATACAACATATTTTTGCTACGCATGTGTGCGTATTCTGGTTTTTTTCTTCAAATATTTTGACATTCAGTTCAGCAACATAAATGAAATTTAGAACGTTAGTAACGGGGTCCTGAATAAAAAATGCATGTAATAAGGGGATGAAAACAGTTGACAGAAAGAAGCGTTCGTCTTTACTATTGAATTGAGATTAGTAAAGCAAGAGCTTATCTATACATATAACCAAAATAGGTATTAGCAAAAATACCGAACTCCATGGTATATTAAAAGGTGAAAGTCCATATGACATGAAAAATCAAACGCTAGTCTATATCAACAACGGAACGAATGATAACAACTGTTATATTCCTGACTTGGTACAGGCATTTTCCGCAAAGAAAATGGTGTGTCAAACCTAGTATTATTGCTAGCTAATCCTCCCACGTCTATGACAGTCGTTTATAGTTAGCAAGTTAGCAAGCCAAAAAAAAAGAAAAAAAAGAAAGAAAGAAAAGATGAATCGTGTAGTATCGAATCGGAGAAAACGACACCAGTTAGTCTTACTTCTGCACAACAATACACATTCTTATCTAACAACGTTTTAATACGACGACTAGTTTTGTCTAAATGATTGATCTACACAGTTATACAAGTCTTTTCACAATACTTCAATGTCTGTTATAAAACCTGTGTGAAAATACTGCATGGAAAACTTATATTACATAATATTGTCTGGTTTGAAACATTAATGACAATTGATGCACACACACACACTGCTTTCATCTCATATATATTGTTACAGTATTGATAAATTGAAGGATATAAAGAACACATTCCTTTAGACGTAGTACAAATATAAACAAATGTAAATTGTTTTAGTACACATTGAGAGTAGTTAATGAAACTTGACTTGATTAAGTTTACATAGTCATTGTGAATATAAAATAAAAGTAATCCTCAATGGTTTATACCTTAGATACATGTGATAAGGACATATAAAGGTTAAACTTTCTAGCTTAAAGTGTCAGGTAGATTTCGGGTGCTTTTTAGTACAGGTTTTATCTGGAGTTGTTGATCTATAGAGTTTGATTATCATGTTAAAGCGTCTTAGGTCCGGAAAAGAGGTGGAATCATATTCGCATGTATTAGTTTCACTCACAGAAGCAATATCTAAAAGTTGTTTGAACATGCTGGAAATTAAATAGTTAATAATATGCTTACAAATAGCATTTTAATAGAAGTTGGGTTTTGGTTAAAAACTAATGTCCTTGTACTTTCAGCCATCTGTGATTAGAAACAAGCCACTAATTGCACATAACATACACGGAGCTGTGATGCTGCTAATTTTGTTAAGGAATGAAATTATTTTTGAAAACTGCACTGGTGCGAAATAAATTCAATAAAAAACTTTATTTAATTTTGAAGATTGTTGATCTATGGGAAGTTTGCGATACCTTTTATTAAATATGTTATCTTATTTTCTTGTTTTAACATTGACCGCTGGTGGATTAGTATGCAGTTTTCATGTCATGTAACACGTTATTTATTTACAGTCTACGGCCTTGGGCTGTTTTTGCTCTTTGGTCGGGTTGTTGTCTCTTTGATTCATTCTCCCCATTTCCGTTTTCAATTTTACGATAGAGTATCGTAAAACTAAGATTCCAACATCCAGTGAACAGTCGAATGGAATTTTAGAATCTCAATGCGTTCAATTATCAACATATGGTTATTGTGATATACAAAATAAAACAGGGCTTTCTACAAAAACAGAACAAAACTGTATTACTACTAACATTCAAAATCCCAAATGAACGGCAGTAATATTTATAGTGAAACACTAGTATTTTTCCTGAATGGCTTTCCTGTCATGGCATGTTTCTACTTTTTGATTCTGTTGTGGTGTTTTTGTTTTTCGTTTTAGTGGGTTTTTTTTCTCATGTTTACTTGCACTTAGATAGAAACTAATACCCAACAAGCAGCCTCTATATTGTTAGTTACACAATTGAAAGGTTATAGAAAATAAAACAAAAATCAGCAAAGGTCAACCTTTACTGAAGATATTTTATGATTTGAATTTGAAATAGAATGAATCCAATAATTAATGCGAGGGTCGAAAATTTGAACAATGGATGCATGATACCCCGCCTGCTCTAACTGTACACGAGAAGTACAATGTAGTATTGTTCCAATTAAAGTGAGTTTTAATAATATTATATGCTGATGTAATACTATTCTAGCTTTTGAATGGATTCTTTTCAATACATCACTTGAAGAAAATATTGAAATCTTGTTAACTTTCGATTTGAAGCTGAGAGCCTGTAAAGAGGTGGGTTGTTTAGTTCAAAAGTTGACATTATTTTTCATGTTTATCGGGAGATCGATGCTAATTCAAAATGTAGATATATAGAGAATATATTGTATATGAGAACCCTACTATTTGTTACCTTTTGGTTTATTTAAGTCAATACCGTTAAAGTCATGTCTAGTATAATACCTGTTTAAATAAGATAACAAATTAAGTGGAATAAATATATTGTCTATAGATAAAAGTTCTTCTGGTACAAATGTGATATAATCTTTTCATATGTATATATACTTCATACAAGAGTAAATCAATATCGTATTGTTGTGAGACTCCATGATTTCATTTCTATATACATGTAGTAAGGGACTAGAATTTTGATAGGAATTATGTGATGTAATAAAGATACAAGAAATACCCTATATACCACTTTGCCTCATATTCTAATTTAGAAAAATCACAACCTAATTAATGGGCATTTAAAAGTCGGAATGCGAATACATATGTTCAAACTCTTTAAGGTCATTTTTAGTAGCAACAAACAAAAGAACTATGTCAATTGGACATGCTTTGATACTATATCTGCCCTTGAATTTTTACTTGATTTTTGTTCGCTTTGGAGATTCCGTATATCGTCAATTTATCGGAATTCCAATGGGGACTAACTATGCACCACTTATTGCGGACCTATTTTTGTATTGTTATGAGTTACAATTTATAACTAAAATCAGCAAAGACCCATCGAAACAACATCTTATACAAAAATTAACAATACTTTTAGATATTTGGATGATATATTGGCTCTCAATAATGACGACTTCAGTATGTATACTAAAGAAATTTATCCTGTTGAACTTACTTTAAATAAAGCTAATACTAACAATGACCACTGTCCTTTCCTCGATCTTGATATCTATATCATTAACTGGAAGCTTAATACAAAAATTTATGATAAAAGAGATGATTTTTCATTTCCTATCGTTAATTATCCATTTTAGATGGTGACGTTCCTTGTCACCATCTTACGGTGTTTATATATCTCAACTTGTACGATTCGCTCGTGTATGTAACAACGTATTAGATTTTAGCGAGAGAAATTTATGTATTACTGAAAATTATTACACCAGGGTTTTCGATATCACAAACTAGTCAAAACATTTACTAAATTTTATCATCGGTATAAGGACATCATTCGTAAATATAACTCAACATGCAGACATCTTATACGTTCAGGTATTTCACATCCAATCTTTTATGGTAATATTCTTTACAAAGCACAAAAATGTCAGTATTCACCTCAAAAGCTAACAAAACCTTTAAACAGACTTATTAAGAAGAGATATAGTTACGATACTGTTGTCAGGTCATTAAAGATTGCATATTTTGGCTTTAATATTGATTCACTTATAGGGTCTTTGCATCGGAATTAACACATTTATTCTAAAACCAGTACTAGTTGTTGGCATGACACGGGTTATGTTCTTCTCATATATTTTATGACGGTATAATACTAAACCCTAACAGGAGGGATTGTGCCTGATATTCATATGATGAAGACATAATCTTTCAATCAGTTTAATTGAGATCTGGAGCTGGCATGTCAGTAACTGCTAGTAGTCTGTTGTTATTTATGTATTATTGTATTATTGTCATTTTTTTATTTTTTTTGTTTCCTTTTCTGACATCGGATTCGGACTTCTCTTATACTGAGTTTTACTGTGCGTACTGTTGTGCGTTTGTTTTTCTACATTGGCTAGAGATATAGGGGAGGTTGAGATCTCAAAAACATGTTTAACCCCGCCGCATTTTTGCGCCTGTCCCAAGTCAGGAGCCTCTGGCCTTTGTTAGTCTTGTATCATTTTAAATTTTAGTTTTCTGTGTATAATTTGGAGTTTAGTATGACGTCCATTATCACTGAACTAGTATACTTATTTGTTGAGGGGCCAGCTGTTTGGCGCCTCCGGGTGTGGGAGTTTTTCGCTGCATTGAAGACCCATTGGTGGCCTTCGGCTGTTATCTGCTCTATGGTCGGGTTGTTGTCTCTTTGACACATTCCCCATTTCCATTCTCAATTTTATAATAAAATATTCCTAGATCCCCACCAGCCCAACTATATACCACCAACTCAGGTTGTCTTTGTTTTATTTTACAACTCAGAGTCAACGTAAAGAGGAAAATATCAACTAATGTCGTAATAGTTTATAACTATACCAGAAAAAAAATCATACGCGCTCTATTTTAAAAAGTTGTAACAAATCAAGCAATAGTTCTTTTGAAGCCTTATTAAGTTAAAGTGTTCATATTCGACAATATGAACCTTAAGTGAAATATATATTTAAAAGCCTGAATTCATTTATCAACATCATATCAACAAATCTTTATAAAGACACCAGCAAGATATTTATTTGAATAAGGCATAAATCATATTAATTAAAAGATCTCAAATCAAACTATTATGGCAGTGTTTTAATTTTCCACTTAATAATGAGACAGCAACCCAACGACGGAAAAAAAACATAAAAGACATCTAGACGGCAACACACAGTCAATAGAGGATTACTCATCGGGCGTCGCCTATACAATTTGATATTTACAAACTAACCCCCCCCCCAAACATAATGTAAACAACAACAACAACAAAAACCAAAAAATAATTGCCAATGAGACAACTCTCCATCCAAGTCACAATTTGTATCAGGATCACAACTCCGTACTCTTTTCCTCGATTGTGATATCACCGTAGACAGCTAATCATCGATTATTCACTTGCAATGAATAAACCAACGAGTACCACTTTTGGAACAGGAACTACATATGCACTTACATGTCCGGGGTACCTGAGTTCATCCATTTATTAAAGGAGTTCGTTTTGTTCTTGCTTTCAAAATGAGTTTTTAGTGTTGTATATTTTGCTTATTTTGTTTTCATTGTTTCTACTGGTAATAGTGTTCTGTGTCCTGGAAAGTCTTCACATTCGGTCAATAGAAATAAGAAGATGTGGTATAAGTGCCAATGAGACAACTCTCCATCCAATTCACAATGTGTAAAAAGTAAACAACTATAGGTCAAAGTACGGCCTTCAACACGGAGCTTTGGCTCACTACGAACAGCAAGCTATAAAGGGCCCCAAAATGACTAGTGTAAAACAATTCAAACAGGAAAACCAACGGTCTAATCTATATAAAAACGAGAAACGAGAAACATTTATAAACCTCATCAACAAACGACAACCACTGATCATTAAAAACAGGTTCCTGACTTAGGATAGGTGCAAACAAATGCAGCGGGTTTAAACTTTTAACAGGCGCCAACCTTCACCCTAACCTGAAATAGTAATGCAACATTACAAAACAGAAAGACACACTATAAAATATCAATTGAAATATCAAGTTTAAAATGGATATAGAAAATTTACATGACAGGTTATTTTGATAAGATTTTGTTTTTGTGTGGCAATGATTTTTTTTATGGTTGACACTTTGAACGTCATACACTTGGTTCTGTTCTATTCTCAGATATAGGACTGATGTTAACAACAGTTACTCTTGAACATCATCATTAGACATGTATATAGAGAAGTCACATAATTTTGCAGTATACAAAGCAAGAAGGACAACTCTAGTACATTTACGAGTATATCATTTTTCAGAATAATTTAATATTTTCTTTAGAAATGTTATTCCTCGCAAATACTTAAATGTAATGCCATTTTTGTTATTGATCTTGAAGGTTTGTTGAATCGTTTAATACCACTTTCTAACCTGCTGTTGTTTCCCTTCCTTGGATTATTTTTCTACTACATCTGTTCAAGTAACTCTTTAAATTCATTTTTACTTCATTTATAAAGTTTGTATTTAATTTTGACTTTCATTATGTTTCTAATTTGTCACCAAGAATTGCTAACAGAAGGATTGTGGATTGAAAAAACAAGAATTGCTAACAGAAGGATTGTGGATTGGAAAAAAACAAGAATTGCTAACAGAAGGATTGTGGATTGAAAAAAACAAGAATTGCTAACAGAAGGATTGTGGATTGAAAAAAACCCGAATTGCTAACAGGATTGTGGATTGAAAAAAACAAGAATTGCTAACAGAAGGATTGTGGATTGAAAAAAAAAAAACAAGAATTGCTAACAGAAGGATTGTGGATTGAAAAAAACAAGAATTGCTAACAGAAGGATTGTGGATTAAAAAACAAGAATTGCTAACAGAAGGATTGTGGATTGAAAAGAAGGATTGTGGATTGAAAAAAACAAGAATTGCTAACAGAAGGATTGTGGATTGAAAAAAAACAAGAATTGCTAACAGAAGGATTGTGGATTGAAAAAACACAAGAATTGCTAACAGGATTGTGGATTGAAAAAAAAAAACAAGAATTGCTAACAGAAGGATTGTGGATTGAAAAAAGCTAACAGAAGGATTGTGGATTGAAAAAAGCTAACAGAAGGATTGTGGATTGAAAAAAACAAGAATTGCTAACAGAAGGATTGTGGATTGAAAAAAAAACAAGAATTCGTATTTTTCATTTATAGCCTCAACTCCCCAAAACATGACAGTCACATTACAGATACGATATACCGACATGTTCTCTGAAAATAATATTAACGTTTTTTTTTTTATACTCGAAGAGTACGCATGTTTGTTTTATAACTGATACAGCTAAGTAATAACACAGTGAAAAACAATTCATTGATCATTTTGCAAATTTGGTCAAAGTTTGCTACAATTATAGAATCGTTATATGACACCATTAGTAATTTCTAAATTATTTTCAAAATATGAGAATATCTATGATATACATAAATTTCTAAATACAAAAATGTTATTATCAGATTTATCCAGGTGTCTGTAAAATGTTAAATTACGTCTTAAAAGAGAGGCTAAAGAAAACAAACGGATATTCAAACTCATAAGTCGAAAACTAACTGACAACGCCATGGCAAAAAATAAAAGAAAATCAATCAAAAGACAAACAGCAGTATACAAAACACAACATAGTAAACTAAAGACTGAGCAACAGCAACCCCGCCAAAACCGGGGATGATCTCAGGTGCTCTGAAAGGATAAGCAGATCCTGCTCCACATGTGGCACCCGTTGTGTTGCTAATAAAAGTACAAACTCGGTGATAAATCTTATTCGGTTTGTTTCGTTTAAGGAAAGAGGACGGAATTGTTTGTGGTTACGACAATTGGAACATATCCGTCGTCATGTGTGAAACACATAGTCCATAATGGTCAACCAATTCGTGATGGCGTCCGTAAAATTTTCAAAAGGATGATTTCAACTTCACCACTTGGAACTCTTGAATTTTATCTAATGTAAGTACAAACCCAGTGATCAGTCTAATTCGGTATGTCACATTCAAACGGGCAACCAAATCGTAAAAGGCGTCCGTAAAATTTTAAAAGGGTCGATTTTAACTTCGCCACTTAGTACTCTTTGTTTAATAGCTTCCTTGTAAGCAGCAACCCTCTATCAGGGAAATCATGATAAAAACACTCAAGCTTTGGAATGTCGTCTCAACTGAGAGACATATACTCCATATGCAGGCGCTGCAGAAATGGTTTTACATAGAAATGGAAAGTTCACAATAGGGAAACTGAAATCATTAATGTAATTTAATAATAGGGACTATCACAATATAAACAGAGTGGACATTTATGTAACAATAATTTTTTTTATATCAAAGCAACGAGCCCAGCACTGCAATAAATGATTAAAAATTAATTTATTTAGATACAATAATCATGATAATTACAAATATAAATAATTCAGTATGATGAAAAAAGGTAATACTTTTTTATTTTATTTTGCAGTAAAGTCAATGTTTTGTATGTATAATGATAAATTTACCTCACAAAAGCTGCAATGGGTAACTAAGTTCTTGAAAAAAAAATAATACAGTGTTATCACTTATAATACATTTTTAAACTAGTACTGTTGTCATGGTTTGTTTTCTTCAGAAAAGTACACATGTAAATTATTAGCTTGATAATTGTTTTTAATAAAAAAATAATAAAAAAAAATTCTGCACTACTGTTCATTTTAAGAACATTGAAATAAAAAATGTATTTATTCTTGCTGTAATTGAAGTTGTATTCTGAATAACAGTTTTATGCTTATATCCTTAAATATAAAACATAATGCGAATAAAAATGTAAGTTTGATTGATTTAAAACTATTGTTAACATACGTGGAATAGAATAGGGACGAACATTTGATTTTCTGGGGTGTTTGGGCAGGACAATTTTGAAAATGTATATTCTGGCCTGATAAGAGCTGAAAATAGATGATAAATCCCCTTGCAAAAGACATGATACAAATGTGTATTCTGGAACTCAAATTGCAAAAAACAACTGTTTTAGAAGTGCAAATGAATTTTGCGAAATAGCAACAAGTAAAATGAATAGTTAATCCGCCAAAAAATCCTCCTGCATCTCTGCATAACCGCTCTCCCCGGAATATCACATAGTCGTCAACTTACGGAATATAAACAGTTGCAAAGTACGGTGAAAAATCTGTCTTACAAAAGCTTTACCAGTTTGCATTTAGCAATAATCAAATGAAAAATAGCAACATACTTATTTCTTGAATATTATAAGATAAGTGTTCATTCACAGAAATAGTAAAAAAAAAAAAAAAAAATACCGAAGTCTAAGAAAAATTGGAACCGGAAAGTCCTTTATCAAAAGGCAAAATCAAAAGCTCAAACACATCAAGCGAATGGAAAACAACTGTGATATTCCAAATGATTGATATTGAAAATTATGTAAAATAATCTGATTATGTTGTCACTTGGTATCGAATTATATGCCAACCTGAAAAAAAAAGAAACATATCTATAAGTTACAGTAGATCATATATTTTATATTTCGAGCTAATAAACAAAATTCCAACTTTTTTCCTCATTTTATGAATTCTACTCATGTGTACCGTGTAAACAATACTAATCTAATAATTCCGTTGAAATGTAGAAAGTAAAACTTTCACCATAGACAGTTGGTTTGATAATTAAAAGTAGATCTGACTTCAAATGTATAAGTATTTATTTTCACAAAAATTCTTCAAATATGCGCTGAATTCTAGTACATGTATTCTGATTTTTTGACACGAAATCAATACAGAACTCAATATGTCAAAACCCACAGCAATGGACCAACGATTGTATTGATCTACTCCATCTCAGACATCCGAAGGAAAAAGCCTACAACACAAGTTTTAGATGATTCCTAGCACCGGCATGAAAGGGCGTTAGATTTTGTACGTATATTATTATGTTTTTATTATTTCGGTTTGCATTTATTAATTTAACATTTTAAGTCGTTTTCTATAATTTACTAAATACTTCATCACAAAATTATAAATCACCTTTCATATGATCTATTTAACACTCTCCAGTAATACATACACCTCCACTAAAGTAAGTGCCTGCTGCACACGACATGTGGTATTTCTGTCCGTGTACACAACGGTAGAATGTGGTACAGTTTTTAGGATCCGCGAAAAATCCTGTCTGATCAACACATTCAAATTCACCTGTTTAATAGAGATGTAATATCTTCTCAGAAATTATCTCGGATATTTAGGAAAAGGATTTGGGCCAAATTTTAGAATAACAGGCACAATAATAATATAGCATTTGGTTCACTTTGTTAAATCTCTCATAGGACATCTTGACGAAAACGTGAATAAATGAGTTCACATTGTTGCAATTACTTTGGTGCAACGTAAACTAGAAGCAGGAGGCGAGTCGTTGAATGCCAATTAACTCCTTAAAATGTAGATGACAATTAAAAACAATTTTTAGCAAAAGTGTGCAATATACTATGAGATTTTAGATTGAGGTTTTACAAAGAATTCACTTATGTGCGCATTTCGACATTTAATGTCTTTTCAGTGATGCTCACGACAAAATGACAAATTGGGTTAAATATACAAAAAAATAAAATTGATGAAAGAATTAGTCATAAGCGTATTACTTCTGGCGACCAGTATTTTACTATAGTGGCAAAATTAAATTTTGAGCTGCGTCGGATAGAAATCAAACTTATGCAAGTGCACGTATGCATGTACATGTATAAGGCTGCTTGATTTTGGAACATTAAAATACGAAATTAAAGATGAATTTTGGTCTGTTTTGTAGGGTTCTCACATTAACTAAATTTTCAAACATTAACATACTTTGCAAAGAGATTTTTCACCCCAAAAAAGGTTAACAGATGTACTGATATTTACATTAGGTCGATTTCTATCCGACGCAGCTCAATTATATCTAACCGATATCTGTACACAAATATTTGAAAACTTATTCATATACACTGTTGTTACAAGACCTATTTTAAAACTTCATTATTGTCCGTCTTCGAATATTTAATGAAATATCATACACAGTGTAAGTACATTTAAAAAAAAACTTTATATATAGATATATATATACCACATGAAGAAAAAATGGTCTAGTAAATCAACACATTTTCAATTAAAATAATTGTAAAGCTCAATATCCTGTGCTCTCAGTTTAGGATTAAACAAGAAAATTTAGATTGAACTGTTGCCGTCACGACATACAGGACCATTACAGATGACTACAGTGGAGATCACTTCTAACCTCTCATTAGAACTGTCAGAATAATCTGTCATAGAACTGTTCTAACCTGTCCTAGAACAGTTCTACCCTAGAACTGTTCTAAGTAGAACTGTCAGAATCAGTTCTAGGTAGAACTGACTAAATCAGTTCTAGGTAGAACTGTCAGGATCAGTTCTAGGGTAGAACTGTCTAAAACTGTTCTAGGTAGAACTGTCCAAATCAGTTCTAACCGTAGAACTGTCAGCAGAACTGACTAAATCAGTCAGGACTGTAGAACAGTTCTAAATGACGTCACTGCAGTAAGGGCACTTTAGAATTTAAAAGAAAAATCAGTTCCAATTACTTTACTATATAATAGCAGATTTTCTATATTTTTTACTGATCAAACGTTACATGTACAAATATCGAAGTGGATAGAAAGGTTATCCAACTCATCGGAGAAATATTTTTATAAGATTGCATATAAACATCATCGTTTACGTTTCTTCGTTCCCCGTTTTTAACAGGCTCTTCCTAAATATAACTGCATTTAATTCATGGAATTTTAATCGTAATTTACCTTGTTTGCCTTGGATTTATATTCATGATTTAAGATTCTGTTTTGACAAATGTTCAAACGAAAATTGTACAGTGGATGAATTATGGGATATTAATGAAAACAGTGTTGTATAACGTAAAAAACTATGTACATTTGCACCATCTCGTCAATTTAGCCAGACTTATCCATAACGATTATAAATGATATCTGGGAGTCTGGAACGTCAGAAAAATATACTCGATCTGAACATGAATGAAATATTTGGCCCTGGATGTTAGGCTACAAACAAAATCAATCATTTTTATTTGCCTGCTTCAAATTATATTAAAGTATACTATTCCAAGAAGAGAACTTCTCATACATGTACTTTTCATTTTAAAATAAAGTATATGAATCAGTCATGTGAGTGTTGGATGATGCCGTTTAATAGTTTTGTTTAAAAACAAACCATCACGAACTACTGACTTAAAATTAAAAGTCACTTTAGTGACGGTTCATTATTATGGATACATCGAGGAAATAATGGCACGCTAAATTGATGCGGACAAAATTTTTAGATATGGTATACATTGTGTTCCAAAATTGGTGACATCTTTATCATACGATCTGTCCTGACATAGAAATATTATTGGTTTACAATGAGGCCATATATATTTATTTGATAAAGTGTAAATATGTTCAGTTTTGGTTGATGCGGTCAAATAATTTTGTTAAAACGAATCAGTCTGATATATTGAAACTACTGAAATTTGTTTACGATTCAATATTATGAAAAAAGAGGACATGCTGGTACTCTAAATTGATGTGGAAATTTTTCCAATATTGCTGTCATTTGAATTATACAATCCATCGTGATATGTAACTATAAGTGATTTACTATGCGGCTATATATATATATATTAAGATTTACATAATAAAGTGTAAATATGGTCAGTTTTGGTTGATGCTGTCACATATGGTCAGTTTTGGTTGATGCTGTCAATTATGATCAGTTTTGGTTGATGCGGACAAATAATTTTGTTATATGAGTCAGTCTGAGATATCAAAACTACTGAAATTAGTTTACGATTCAAAATTTTGAATAAAAGAGGACATGCTGGCACTATAAACTGATGCGAGCAAAATTTTGTAGTCATTGTTTTCCAATATTGCTTTCTTTTATATTAAACAATCCATCCTGATATAAAAATATAAGTGATTTACTTTGCGGCTATTAAGATTTACATCATGTACATAATAAAGTGCAAATATGGTCAGTTTTGGTTGATGCGGACAAATAATTTTGTTATACCAGTCAGTCTGAGGTATAAAAACTACTGATATTTGTTTATGATGCAATATTTTGAATAAAAAGAGAACATGCTGGCACTCTAAATTGATGCAAACGAAATTAGGTAGCATTGTGTTCCAATATTTCTATCATTTGTATTATACAATCCATCCTTGCATAAAAATATTACTGATTTACTATGCGACTATAAGAGTTACATAAAAGAGCAAATATGGTCAGTTTTGGTTGATGCGGTCAAATATGGTCAGTTTTGGTTGATGCTGTCAAATATGGTCAGTTTTGATTGATGCAGACAAATAATTTTGTTACATGAGTCAGTCTGAGATACAAAACTACTGATATTTGTTTCTGATGCGATATTTTGAATAAAAATAGGAAATGCTGGCACTCTCAATTGATGCGAAAAAAAATTTGTGGTCATTGATTTCCAATATTGCAGTTATTTGTATGCTACAGTCCCTCTTGACCTTAAATTATAACTGAATTACTGTGCAGCTATATAGATTTACATAAAAAAAAGCAAATGTGGTCAGTTTTGGTTGATGCGGTCAAAAGATTTTATTACACGACTCAGTCTGAAGTATGAAAACTACTGATATTTGTTTACGATTCAATATTTTGAATAAAAAGAGGACATGCTGGCACTATAAATTGATGCGAACAAAATTTTGTGGTCACTGTTTTCCAATATTGCTGTAACTTGTAGTATATTACAGACCCTCTTGACCTAAAATTATAACTGAATTACTGTGCAGCTATATAGGTTTGCAGAAAAAAAGAGCAAATAATGTCAGTTTAGATTGATGCGGTCAAAAGATGTGTTAAACAGGTCCGTCCGAGGTATGAAAACTACTCGTAAACAGATACATGTATCGCATTTGTTTACGATTCAATATTTTGAATAAAAAGAGGACATGCTAGTACTATAAATTGAGTGCAAACAAAATTTTGAAGTCATTGTTTTCCAATATAATTGCTGTCATTTGTACAATACATCCTTGCCTAAAATATATAACTGGATTACTGCAGTGTGCGGCTAAATGTATATAGATTTACATGATGAAGATCAAATATGGTCAGTTTAAGTTTAATTTAAAACATTTATTTATAATACATGTAATAGTGGACTGGGAAACAAGTTATTACATTTGGTTAATGAGGTCAGATAATTTTGTTATGTGAAACGAGCCATCCTAACTGCCGGAATGACAAATGTAAAACAATTCAAATAATAATGCCCCCACCCCTAATACTAACGGCCTTATTTATGTACAAAAATGAACGAAAAACAAATAATTTATGTAACACATCAACAAAAGAAAATCACTGAATTACAGGCTCCTGACTTGGAACAGGCACATACATGCAGAATATGGCGGGTTAAACATGTTCTCTTGATTAAAAATCTGAAATAAAACCGTCAAAATAGCAAAACTCTATATAATATTAATCGCTATTTTGCCGAAGCCTTTATATTTAGACAAAGAGTTCTTAAAACTTATAAATCAATTCTAGCCGTAGAATTTATTAATCAATTCTAGCCGTAGAATTTACAAATCAATTCTAGCCGTATAATTTATAAATCAATTCTAGCCGTAGAATTTCAATTTGTAATCAATTCTAACCGTAGAACTGTTCTAGAAGTAGAACTGACCAAACATTTGGTCAGTTCTATGTAGAACTGTCTAAAACTGTTCTAGGGTAGAACTGTCAGGATCAGTTCTAGGTAGAACTGTCTAAATCAGTTCTAGGTAGAACTGACCAAATCAGTTCTAGGTTAGAACTGTTCTAGCTAGAACTGACTAAAGGTGTCAGGCTGACAGTTCTACGTACTGTCCTAGAACAGTTCTCCTGACAGATTCTGACAGATTTAATGAGAGGTTAGAAGTGATCTCCACTGTACGTATGATTCCGAAATCGTTGACCTCGAGCGCTCGCTGATGGCTACATTGTAATACACGGTTATGACTCAATAGTGAAAGAGAAACTGCTTTCAATTCTGGAAGAACATTTTTTACCATCGATTTTCATACGATTCATGTTGCTCGAATTTCAATGCGTGTCTTTTTTTTTTTTTTTTGTAGTTTTATTATACGTCTTTTTTTAGGTGACGGTTTTATCTGAATTTCGTTGAAGTAGACTTCTGATTGCCTTTATCTTTTTTTCTTTTTTTTTTTCCTATATTCATAGCAGTTTTTCATATAATGAGTATTGCCGAATTTCTTTGAATTTTCTCTATTATGAGACTCTTATCTCATTTAAAAAAATAATTGATCCGACTCCTTGATAATGTTACTGTGAAAATATGTAACGGCTTTCTATTTAGACTACCTTAATGCGCTACAGAAAAAATACTGCAAGAATAAGCGCTAGCTGAACCTATCATTACTCTTTGTGAAAGACTGTTCCTTTGTTGTGTTTGCCGTCAAATGCATATACATAAATTAACATCCTTGAGACATTTATAACGTTATATATATGTACCAGCGACTGTGCATCGTTGTTAATATTAATTTGCTATTTAATCAATGTCGTCGATATATCAATGCTTTTGAATACCAATAATTGTGTTCTAGACCATCAAAACATCTTATCATTTACTTTGAATACCTGTAGTATTTGTATTGGTGTTGTCTGTAGACGAGTCGCCTGTTGATCCCAACTGGTTACACAAAGGAACATTTTCCATGTAATCACAGTTCAGTATTATCCCATTCCATGCCAAATTATTTGGACAATCCATTTCCACTGGTGTAAACCAAACACATTGATAAAACTTGTGACAGTTTGTCGGATGTGGGATGTACTGCCCATTGTGGTCACAAGTTATTGTTAAATTATTATCTGAAGTTAAATGATCAATAACTTACTTAACATGTTTGTTTTATCAATCACAAGTAATTTCACATCTGACCAGCTGATTGAATAATCCATGAAACAATTTATAAAAGCATTGAACTTAATTTAAAATTACCGAAATTACAACTGACAACGTTAACACTTTTAAAATCATTTTGTATGATGAATTTTCAAGAATGATGTTTTTTTTGTCATTTTCGAAAGCCAATTGCAAATCAATTTCAAAGAGACACAGGAAGCTTCAAACAGATCCGACTAGATTAATAAGAATCTTCCTTTTTCATCTATTGCACTATTCTTTGCTGTTATGACAATATACTCGACTGACAGCAGTTAGCCGAGTATCCTTGAGAATTATAGTCACCGAATAACCAGGAAAATTACACACTCAATTCATATTTATATGTATATAAAAAATATATACTTCGATACCTGAAATTAAACATTCTTCAATTCATTCTCTCCTGTATTTTATAGTCCGCTCTGACTAATCCAAAATTTAGTCGTCATCAAACATTTTAAATGTAGTATCTTAAGTGTAAGTAATGCAACTATCGTATGACTCAATGTTACATTTCCGTTTAAAGACTGTAACTTACTGCAAATAATTAACACTAAAAAAGCACATACTTACTTGAACAGTCTTTTAGTTTACACTGACGAGTTTCTGTTGAGTTTGTTTCACCAACGCAATCTTCACCGCCGTAAGCTGGTTTAGGATTACTACAAGTTCTGGTCTTCACGCCTGATTCTGTTCCAAAACCACAAGTTGTCGAACATTCGCCGCTCCACTGCACAAGTGAGTAATTACCCCAACCGCCATCAACTTTAAGAGTTAACATTTTTACGAGTAAGCTTTTCACGTTAACATGTAGATATGTTACAACGAGTATTTAATATAAACGAGAAATCAAAACACTGAATTTTATAATAATTTTTTTGTGGGTTTAATGAAAGACACCAGAAAGAAAGCATGATTATACAAAATCCGGTTTTCATATTACACCTATTTAGTTGAGGTGTGTAGCGATTGAAGTTATAAAAAAACATAGGCAGTACACATTTTTATACACGACTATTGTATTTCAGTTCATTTCTCTTTTGTTTATACTTCGATTCAGTCTTATTACTACGCAGCAAAATTATTTCAGTCTCTTTTCATTACATTATCTTTGTCATACTATAAAATGAAATAGATACCTGGGCATTCTTTGAGAGTACACTGACGGGTGTCAATAGCGAATGATTCTCCAACACAATCCTTACCACCATACGCAGGCTCTGGATTGGTACAGGTTCTATTTTTGTATCCAGATTCTATCCCGTAATCACCTTTACAAGTAGTGGAGCAGTCGTCATTCCACGACACTGCTGTGTAATCACTCCAGTCACCATTAACTTATAGAATTAAAAAAATATGGATATTCGTGTAATCATTCCAACTACGATCAACTAAAGCATTGTAACAAATTTGAATACAATGGGGGTAGGTTTTGAGTATGTATTATTGGCACTACTACTAAACAGTACCAATGAAGAGGGGCGGCAATACCTTTTCTGTTAACCAGTTTTGGGCTATTTCAAGGTGTTGTTAACTGTAATTTAAAAGATATGTAAACTGTGAACTGTTTTCAACCCACTGTCTGTTATCTGTTCTGTTTAAATTGACAATGTTGTTAATTGTTTTATATGAAAATGGGATTCCTGTTATCTGTTACTTGACACTTAAAGTGTTCACTGTTTCTTTCTTTACGGTGCTCCCTCAAAGGAGTAACATAAACAGCATACATGTAACTGTCTTTGGACAAGGGACTATACTAAAGGCTCATTAAAAAAAATTTATATCGTTATTATTTTAAAGTTGCTTGATCACAATATTTTTACCACTTTGTAAGTTAGCTTATAATATGAAGCTTGAGGTATAAACCGACAAACGTTAGGGGAAAACTTACGAAATCGCGTAATATCCAAACGAAGTACGATACTAATGTAATATCCAGTAGCAATCATAATGGTCTCGATGGTGTTCACAGATTAAGAGACAAGCCGCAAATAAAATAAAGATTCGAACAAATGGTAATAAAGATTAAGAATAGAGAAGAAAGGTGTGAAAAAAAGAGAATAATGGAAAAAAAAAATAAAAATTGAGAAAATGTCTTTAAAAAAAAAAAAAAAAAAAAAAAACAAAGATAAAGACCTCCCATCAAAACCGTTAACTACCACGAATGCAAATACAAATGTAAGAAGATACCTACCAAGGGTGCAATCAAAAACGTAGTTCAAATGAAATATAGACAACATTGGATGTTGAATATGTACTGATTGATATTTTAGTCTGAGATGCATGATTTTTTTCATTAGTTGTTATTGGCTTTGAACTAGCTGTCAGTAACCGCGAGTACTCTCAGATCTGTACTTAGTGTTTGTCTGTTGTGTTGATGTATAATTACCCGTCCAAGTCTACTCTGTGTTTTTGTTAGATGTATTTCTATTTATATCCATCTGGTGAGTAAAGCCTTTTCAACTGATTTTTATAGTTTGCTCTTATGTTGTACTGTTACACCACTGTCCCAGGTTAGGGAGGGTTGGCGCCTGCTAACGAGTCTAACACCACCACATTCTGTATGTGCCTGTCCCAAGTCAGGAGCCTTAAATTCGGTGGTTGTCTTTTGTTGCTGTGTAACATAATATTTTTCGTTCATTATTTTGTACATAAATAAGGCCGTTAGTTTTATCCTTTGAATTGTTTAACATTTGTCATTTCGGGGTCTTTTGTATCCGACTATGCGGTGTGGGCTTTGCTCATTGTTGAAGGCTGTACGGTGACCTATAGTTGATAATTTCTGTGTCAATAGGTCTCTTGTGGAGAATTGTTTCATTGGCAATCATACCACTTCTTATTTTTATAAACACCATGGCTAAAATGGAAGCAACAGTAGTTCTCCAATGTTAAAAAAAAAAAAAAAAAAAAATAGCAAATTCATTAAAAAGTACCAATGAAGAAAAACATTGAAGGAATAGCAGGATCTTCAGAAGGAGCGAAACCGGATGCATTGCCAGAGTAAGCGTCCCGCCATCTGGGACAAAAGCGCTAATTCACCAAAATAAAAAAGACCAACAAAAAAATAAATATTGACAAAACCGTCCCAAACCAAGGTGGACTCAGGTGCTCTGGAAGAGTAAGCAGTGTTTGTTTACTACTGAAACTTGTGGTGTTGATAAAATATTCCTTAAGTCACAATTAAAGTTGGTGTTAACTGTTACCAGCATTTTATATTTGTTGATAACTGTTTTTGCCAAAATCGAGGTGTTGTTTACATGTTAACGAACCCCTATTGCCCCCTCAATGAATAGATGTAACAAACACAATATGTTGAGGGAATTATTTAAGATTATCAATCGACGGACACCCCAAGGGTGACTGGGGAAAAGAAATATGGTCACCATTGGTCTTCCTCCGACCGGCGGTAAAACCCTCGCTAAAGCGGGGCGTCCGTTTGGCTGTGCGGGATTTACAAGTTCGCAACCACGTCCGGTCAGAATGGGGACGTTAAATCCGATTCCTCGTGTAAAGAGAGTGTCACGCTCTTTGCACGTTAAGAACCCTTGCAACAACTCTTTGAGAGGTCCGTAGGTAGCCTGTTACAAGGCTAAATTTCTATCCCTATCCAATATACCCTCATTTTCCCGTGGCAGTCCAAATTTCCCCGACCTTCATCTGGAAGGCCTCTATTACAGGACATACCTATTGTATTTATTGTTAATTTGTTCTCGTCCTGAACATGCATGAAATATTTGCCACTGAACGTTAAACAACCAACAATCAATCAATCAATCAATCGACGGACAAATTTTCATGTATAAAGAATAATATTAGATATTGTGTTGTGTTAGTAGGGCATTTTACATTACCCAACCATTTGAAATATTTTAAAACGAAATACAAATCGTATTTAACCATTTGGTAAGGGACTTTCCGTTTTGAAATATCCTTGGAGTTCGGTATTTTTGTTATTTTACTTTTTTTCAGGACAATGAATTGATATAGCGAAAAGACATTACAGTATCACAAATACATCACAAACAATATAACCAAAAGACTAATTAAAAACCGGGAGTGAAATGCGAAAGATAATTTTGCTTAATGATGTCATTTGTGTTATGACCTTCGTCATTGTGTTCATAGACAAGTTACATTTTCCTAAGATAAGTCTTCAAAGGAGAAAAGAAAGATGCAAATGGTACTAGAACTAACGAAACAGGATGGGTTCTTATTGCTTAGTCCTTAGGTAATATTTTTTTTTAAACTTGTTTGCCTTTTCGTCGTCTTTTGGTTTTACAATAGCAATGTCAGTTTTGTTATCGATTTTTGAGTTTGAATAACCCTTTTTGGTATCTTCCGCCTCTCTTCAACATCTTACTTCACACATTCAGCATTTACCTGGTGGACAATCTCTATCTTTACATGTACGAGTTATGTTAAGCGTACTCGATCCTGAACACGGTTTCCCACCAAAATTGGGGCTCGGATTTGTACATGTTCTTGTTCTCTGTCCATACTGTATTCCCGTGTCGCAAGTTGTAGAACAATCTGTGGTCCAACTGAGGGCAGACCAGCTACTCCAACTTCCATCTTACGAAAAAATAATATAAAAGAGATTATTAGAGGCACATCCTGTTATGATATATAGTGAAAGTTAGTTAAACCTTCATGAACTTTAAAGAAGTAAAACAAGCATGCATTATCATGATAGCATTACAATTATCGTCAACTCAAAGAAAGAAACAAATATGAGAAACATAAAGTACGTTTTAGGGTAAGCAGCTTTGACACTGCTGCTGAACAACAAGTATGACCGATACGTATAGGTTAAATACTGTAAATTCAGAAATGTTTGTGATGTTTTTATAATTGAAAAAATTGCGACGCGACAGGTGTAAGAAAATAAGACCAGCACTTTAATTTTGATAGCATTATTTGTATGCAACATTTCCTGAAATCGTAATAACTAAAATCGCACTTGTGACGATTGTCTAACTATTGCAATAATAAATGGAAGCAATAATTTCTGAATTTACAGTATTTAACCTATACGTATCGGTCATACTTGATGTTCAGCAGCAGTGTCAAAGCTGCTTACCCTAAAAACGTACTTTATGTTTCTCATATTTGTTTCTTTCTTTAAGTTGTGGCATTTTGTTTCGTGAGCATGTAAAAAATTTTGTATATGAAAAGACATCCTTAAAAGTGTTTTCATTTGCCAAAAGCAAAATTAATCTTCAAAAAAAAAAAATTAATGTCTTTCGGCCTTTTCGATAACAAATGTTTTTCTTACAGTTTGATTAAAGACGTATTCTGAAAAAAGGACTAATTATAATGTTTTTTTGTACTATATGCAAATATAATACTTTTATATATTTTAAGGAAGTAAGTTATACACTACGTGTTGCTAAATAAAACTCAATTTGCAACAGTAAATCCTACATTTTATGAAGGCCAAGCTTAGAATGCCATACATGTTATCACCTTAATCTCTTACTTAGAATGTTTCAACATGTGTAGTGGAGTGCAGATAATCACAAGTGTCAGTTTAAACACAATTCAATTTTTAGGAAATAATCCAAACAATGCGCAATAATTTCATCGAAAAGAGAAATTCGAGCACACCTTTTATGTTCTGGCGTATTTGAGTTGACTATTCGGTCTTGAAAACGTACAAAAGAAAAATATTTGATACATCATCTCGCCTCAGATTCTATTATTTTTATATATTTAGGCTAAATGTTGATATATTATGTACCTATTGGGCAATCTCTAACTTTACAAGCACGAGTTACGTTAAGCGTACTCGATCCTGGACACGGTTTCCCACCATTCGCAGGGCTCGGATTTGTACATGTTCTTGTTCTCTTTCCATTTTGTGTTCCTTCGTCGCAAGTAGCGGAACAGCTGGTTGACCAATATATTGCAGACCAACTACTCCAACCTCCATCTGAAGAGGCAAAAAAAAAAAAGATTAAACAGAGATAATAAGCACAATTTAACTTTCTTTTGTGCAATAAAGTGAAAGCTGTTCCAGTTTTCATCAGCTTATAAAAGTGAAAAAGCGTGAATTATCATATCACTACAACTACCATCAACAACAAAAAAACAAATATGAAAAGTTAGAAGTTTATTCGGGGTAAGCATGGTTAGACTGTTACAAAACAAAACGTATGACTAATAGAAGTTTATTAAATATTGTGCGGGATTTTATCGCTGTGGTGAAGAATCATTGGTGGCCTTGGGCTGTTTTCTGCTCTTTGGTCGGGTTGTTGTCTCTTTGACACATTCTCCGTTTCCATTCTCAATTTTATTGACATTTTGTTTTCATTTAGTTTTTCATCAAACATAAATAAAATATTCAAAAACAAATAAGCAATGATTAAACTACTTGCTTATTTATTAATCACGAAGTATATAATTAATCATACGAAACATAAACAACAAAGGAAAACGAAAAAGAAAAGAAACGAACACGTTTGTTTTATTTATTTGTAATTAAAATATGAAATAGCTAAAATTTCTAATCTTATAAAAGCATAGAGGCTTGCTGAAAATTTTGCGCTCTCGTTTTGACATTGTGAACAAATTTTTTGTCTATAAGAAGAAATCCTCAAAATCATTTTTCAATTCTCAACATTCCAAAACGAAAAGACGGTGTATGTGTATCGACATTTCTCTTATTGTAAGATTTTTTTAGGACAAACTCTCAGACTGATGTCGGCTTGACAATAAATTATCTATCTGTCAGCTTGTAAATAATTAAACTGTTTAATATCAAACTTAAGTTCAAACATGGAAATAAAACAGAACTGAGACTTTATATTATATATAGTCCATGTGTTGTATTGCCAACAAAGGGCAATCAGAAACCATAATTGGACGAAAAACAGAAGAAATAAATGCCCAAAATAACAACGAGGAAAAGGAAACGGGATTGTGCTAACTTTTCATCTGTGATCTAAATATACAATTATAATGGTCAATCAAATCACAATATCATCCATGCAATTCTCGACAGCTTTATTTCCTGCTGGGGCTGAAACTCAATTAATAATTTGTGAATTTTATTTCTACTTATTCATGAAATTAAATAATTCAATAATTATTTTGAGTATTTATGTTTTACCTATTGTGCAATTGGTAACTTTGCAAGCACGTGTTACTTTAAGGGTACTCGATCCTGAACACGGTTTCCCACCATTCCTAGGGCTCGGATTTGTACATGTTCTTCTTCTCTGTCCATACTGTATTCCTGCGTCGCAAGTAGCGGAACAGCTGGTGGACCAATATATTGAAGACCAGCTACTCCAACCTCCATCTGAATAGGGAAAACATAGATTGACCGGAGATAATAAGAAGCAATATTCTGTGCAAAAAATGAGAAAGCTGCTCCAGTTTTTATCAGCTTATTAAAGTGAAACAAGCGTGAATTATCATGATATCACTACAACTACCATCAAGAAAAAGAACAAAAAGAAAACAAATATGAAAAGCATGGAGTATATTTTGAGTAAGCAACCCCATCTGAAGAGAAAATATATTCAACAGAGATTACAAGAAGCACGATATAAATTCCTCTTCTGCAGAAAAAAGTGACAAATTATCGATTTAAAGAAATGGCTTATTTTCGGGTATTTGTTAAAAGTAACACACAAAAGAAAACATGCAAAAAAAAAAAAAAAAACAGTACACAAAACACAACATAGAAAACTAACGACTGAGCAACACGAACCCCACCAAAAATCGGGGGTGATCTCAGGTGCTTCGAAGGGTAAGCAAATCCTGCTCCACATGTGGCACATCTGAACTTGTAATACCCATTTTGTATGTTTTTCGTTATTTTGAGAATTGGGCGTTAGTAACAGATCTGAAATCTTTTACTTACAACGTTTATAGGCTTGGGACGATGTTAAGCTTTACATATTGGAAAGACAACTGTCTATAGATGCTCTAAATTTACTTAATTCTGTTTTGGCTTGTTATCTCATTTACTTGGTTAACTCATAGATACGTTCACCCCATAATGTTTGATTTCAAAACCTTGATAATGATATACCTAAAACGTCATTAGTGATAAGAACGGCCTTCTAGTGAACTCCTGATATCTCATCTTTGTAATGTTATGATTTGGTAATTCCTGTTATCCTTACGTGAAGCGATTATAAATATGTTTGCCTAATTTTAACATCATTATCAAATTTAGGCGTATAAATCTGCAATTTTGTTTTATGCGTTTGAAAATGATACCATAAACAACAAAAAGATTATTGGTTAGAAACAAATAGTTCTGTTAATAACTTTTTCAATAAAAGTAAGTAAAAGGTCGAATATTTGACCAGACACGCACTTCACGTTACGTTTGGTCGATGTGTTTTTTTCAAAACACTGTCCGCATTAATTCCTTTTGGAACAACCTGAGCTCCTCTTCTGGTCGACTTGTTCTTTCATCGTATGACGCCAACAAAAAATATCCCCTTCATATATCATTCTTCACGTTACGCTATATATACATTGAACTGAACCAAAGTATACCACAGATACAGTTAAGTATGCCCATATCTTAACTTACATCTAGAAATTGACAATGATAATCGGTTTGAATCTAAACTGTTTGACCAAAAACATGATTACGATTTTACCATCATACATTTTCCATTTCTGTGAAGGAACATTTAATCAGCGTCTGCGAATAGAGCATATATATCCGATTTGAAACAACTTTCCTGGACATGCGTTTTCTATCATGATGCTAATGATAGAGAGTCATTGCCTTCAAGGAAATTATTGAACCAATAGTTTAAAATGGTAAAGTTGAAGTAGTCCCTTCGAATGTTTTACGAACGCGAACATATTTCCTTGACTATCATGGAAAATCTGTATCACAGATGACCATGTATAGGTTCCTCTTTTTGTAGCTATAATCATGTCCTCTTTCCATCGATTGTAACATCCCCAAGTGCGAATTATAACGAATAACCGAATTTTAATTGATATCAGTTATACGAGGGTACCACTAGTGAATGTGGAATTGCTTACGCTTCCAGAACACATGAATTCATCCCTGTATATTTGGTTGAGCTCCTGTTGCACAATCTTTAGTTTTTTTTTGTTTAGTGTTTTTTTTTTTTTTTTTTTTGGACGCTAATGTTTTGTGTTTTATCAGACTTTTATTGTTGTATTGTCCCCTTTATATGTTCTCTCTCTTTTTACTATATGCATATAGCTGACGGTAAAATTACAGCTCTTTGTAACTCTCCTTTCCTTATCTCTAGTCATGTTTGAGTAACGAGGCGTGATACGAAAAGAACAAGAAAAACAGTTGATAGTTTTAACTATCAGCAGTTAGCAAGGGTATATTGGATAGATTCAAACATTTATTCAACAATAATATAGCAAGTACGTAACTGGATTGGGTTCATCAATTATACATCTTGCTACGCAAACTGGGATATTACTATCCTTTTATCACGAAATTTTAAAGACACTGATGAAGTCTACATACACATTCCTCCATTACACTGTATGTCCTTTTCACAACTGGGCTTTTAAAAGATGTTAACGGCTCTGTAGTTAATTAATGCGTGTAGCTGTATATGATTGCTTTGCATAAATAAATAAATCAAACGGGAAGTATTATCAAGCAAAAGCAAATAGAAAAACCGGATAAGTAGTATCTCCTGTGAAGTCTTATTTTTTAAGCAAGGAAACAATGCGAGTTTTTTAAAGAGTGTTGACTGATATATATTTCCTCACCACAATACAGGTACGATACTCGTTTGTACGAGATCCTGAAATCATATTATTAACAGTAAGTGTTTGCATAATTAGTGTTATGCATTGAATATGTGCAAAGATAAAAAAAAAGACATTTGGTGTTCTGTTTTTTTTTTCTGTTGAGGGCAGTTATTTTAACACATCTCTAACAGTTAATGTCAATTTTTTGCCAAGTATTTACAGTCATTGATAATCCAACTCAGTCATGTTCTTCAAATCATTATTTTGGCATTATGAATTTATTGCTACAGGTCACAATTATATTATTTTGTTGTTTAACAAGTGTGTCTTTTAATAGTATGAGACACAACTAATAAGTTTTGTTTATTTGTTTTCTTTTTTAAACAGTACTCAAATGAATTAATTTAGCATTACAGAATTTCGTTTATCATGTCATTAATGTTCTAAATCTAGTTGGATGTACTAAATCAGCACATTACTAATTTGGATCAGCAATTGCGAGCATGCTTTGCTTATATTTGTAGTAACATCTTGCTTGTGCCTGTGTTTTGATTGTCAAAAATACCGACATATTAGCGTCGCAAGCCATTCCGGAAACTAATTGTGTTTCAATGTACCTCAGTGAATGCAGGCATCTCGTCATAGGTGGTGTTTACTACTATTTTTGGCGTTTTGTTTTTAATTTGTATTCAAATAATTAGGAGATAACTGTATTGTATTTTAAGCTTGACCTACATTAATATAAGGCAACAGCAGTTTACCGATGTTAAAATCTCATAAATCGATTAAAGAGAGACAATTCAAGGTTACAAACAAAAACTGAGCGAAAATGTAGGTGTTACAATTGCAAATTGAGTTTACCAGGCAACGAGTAGCGTCAGTATAAGACATAATTTAGGTGTTAAATATCTCATAAATCGAAAATTCCGGAGGTTAATTGTTCTCGTTTTTGGAACCGTAACAGTATGGCGTGATAGAACGCCTCCGGCGTCAAACGTAAACACTGGCTATTTATAGACCATATGATGCATTCAAGAAATCACATTCAGTTTAATTAAAAACTCAAAAGTTACAAACCGGTAAAACGTGAAATTTCTCCCCTCAAAATTATAAACTGTTGTCCAATCAAAATTGTGATTACCACTAAATTGCAATATAACTTGGTGAATTTGGTCAATCATTTGTACATTCATTCACCGCAAAGATATATTAAGAGCTTGACATTTGTTAAAGAACGTTTGTTGACTTTTAAATGTGTATTTGTTAGTGTTTTGATACCCCTCGATACGAAATTTCGGAAGGCGGCGGTATACAGTATTTGACCTGTCTGTCTGTCAGTCAGTTATTTTCGTTTCCGGATTATACTTTATAGCGGATAGCAACTTTACATAGATATAGGGCACATGTATTGATAGAAAGATCCTTATTCTTATTGAAAAAATTTAACGAACTCTAAGGTAAATTCAAAAAGGGGAAATAAAAAAAAAACTGACAAAACCATACGTTATCAACCAGCCGAGCGAGGGCAAAACACCTCTAATTTTCCTGACTTGGTACAGACATTTTCCGAAGATAATGGTTGGTTGTTTTTTAGGTCACCACCTCAAATGTCAAAGTTCTAAAATTAGACCGAAGTGTGTTAACAAAAGTGGTTTCCAGATACTAACTCAAATACTGTATATGTAATTGCATACCTACTTGGATGCATGATCACATATAACATGTATAATGATATAATAGATTTCGGGATCACCGTTTCAGAAGTCAAGGGCAAAGTAACTAAAAAAAAAAAAAAACAGAACATTGTCCAAAAACGAGATCCCCGGATACTAAATCAAAAACTATATATGGGAATACACTCTCATTGGATATATCGTTTCATATGGCGGATGGAAGGTTGATCCCTATTGATTAATCTACTTCAGCATGTACAGACTGAAATTTGTGCAGAAACGTGGTTTTCGAATGCTTAACGAAATCCTACAAATGGGATTACAACCTGACCTAGATATATGATAACATATAATGCGAGAAAGGTCCCTATCGATTTGGTGGTCACTATATCTAAGTTCAAGGTCAAAGTTACTAAAATACAGACCAAATTTGTGCAACAAAGTGGTTTCCTTGTGTAAATCAAATAGTACGTAAATAATACTAAACTTAACTGGGATATATTGTCACCTTAAATGAAAGTAAGATCCGTAATGATTTCATGGTCACTATGTCTAAGGTCAAGGTCAAAGTTTCTATAACAAGAATAAAATTTGATTTCATCATGTCTATGGAATTGCATCCTCACTTGGATATGTGGTCACATTAGTGAAGATGATGAAGAATAATGAGATTCTTTTTGATTTTAAAGTGACTTGATCTTAAGTCATACTTACTAAGAATAGGTTTGCGGAAGACAAACTTATAGTCTAAAAGCATAGTAAATCTGGGGGCGAGGAGTATGTTGGCTTGGTCCCTAAAGATTCTTTATTTTCTTTTGTTCTTTGGGGGCTGTTGGATTGCTGTCTCATTGACGTTTTCTCCATTATCTCCATTTATTCATGAACAAATTTTAGAATTTTAAAGGAGATTCTAAAAGTTATCTTTGATTTTAAAATTCTTTCAGGAAAAAAAGGAGTAAGGGAATCTGCCTAAAATGACAAAATATATTATCTATAATACATTTTGTATTTTATTGTTTTCAATTAAATGCTTTAATTGTTGTTGTGTTAAAAAACATATAGATCAGGCGGTGCACTTGTGTAATTCAACTTCTTCTTGAATTGCAGAATGAACACGTTACTTTAAAATATGTGTTAAAGGACAACGATAAAAAGGGGGTAAAATGTAAATTACACAAGAAGGCTACCCCTTTTGCCTTTTTTTGTTGGTTATGGCATTGTGTATATCAAGACTTACCTGTACCTGGTGCATCTTGACCACCCGAATATACCACATTTTATATAATAAGTAGACTGATATGACTCTGTCCTATACGATGTCTTGCAGCTTCTATGATGTGGAAGAAAATATATGCGTTAATCAAAAACTATGAAAAAACAGCCCCCATTGCTTTTGACAAACAAAAGTGGTACTAGTACTTTAAATGTAATGAATAAGCAGGCAAATGACGAAAGAAAGAAAAAAAAACAAGAAGACGTTCAGATTATTTCAAATATATGAAATCTGTCGTGTTTTGAAGTATTGTCATAATTAAACATCTTTTTTGAAAACCGTCCGAATAAAATACAGTTATACTACGTCAGGATGAATTTGTAATTGTTCTTTCAATATGGTATTAATATGTTTTAGTCGCTATATTAATTACTTGGTAAAAGATTTCGTCTTCGATAGAGGACTTAGAAACACTACATAACTCTTAACTACTAAATGTCATTAGACTATAGCATAGTGCTCTCGACCAATAAAATTGTCGGATTTGAAGTTTCTTACTTGTGAAGAATGAATGTAAATCATGTTCTTAGTAAGGGATTATCCTATTGTTTAGGCCTACTTACAGTTCAAAACAATGAGTATCTATAAATGAGTTACATATTCCTTGAAACTTATTTATCAGCTTCAAAAGATTTGTTACTTGAAACAGGCTATAGGTTGCACTTTGTAAATACAGCTGTTTCTCAAACCACGCCTCTTTTGGGAGATATAGAATATTCATAGATAATTAATTTTGTTTACATACTGGTGCCCAGTTATGATCTCTAGGTTTCATCTCATAGAGACATAACCTGGGAATGTTACCAGTAAATATACATATGCATATTGTCTATATAGAAATCTGTGGTAATCCTACAGTCAAGGTAGGGATAGTTAAGAAATTTAGTGTTAGTTTAAACTCTTAGAAGTTCGGGGCATATAAACGTTGAAAATATGCCGCACAGCCCTATATTTTGACCTTTGAAAAACTTGTAGTGCATATGAATTTTCCATTCTAGGATATGAATTTTTCAAAACTTCATAGTAAAAGTGGTACAGTTTTAGCCATAAAAGGAGTTCCTATGGGAAGTTGCATTGTCAATATTTACAGAAATGCAACCTATATTGGGTGAAAAAAGAAAACATACAGAATTTAACCAAATTTGGTTTATCTCACAGATTTTAAAGAAATTAACTCAAATATGAAGTTTTATAAATATTTCATGAAGATTGAGAAAATCCTGGGCTTTAACTATGATACTCAGCATAAATTCACAGTTTACAGTATGCATAGTTTACTTAAAGCCCTGAATGCAAAATAAATTCATAATATATGCATATTTGTAAGTTAAATTGTTTAGAAGTGCTTATATTTACTCTTCGCAGTCATTGAAACTCATAGATCCTTCCTGAATATTATTGGTGGGGTGTTTTGTCCTGTCGATAACCCAAAAGTAAGCCGTAACGCATAAATCTGTTTTTGTCACCACGGCATAAAAATACAACCTAGAAATACAAAATATCTCAACAAAACTTACAATAGTGTGTTCTATCCTGAATATGTACTAAATATTCCATATTGCTAGAAACAGCAGAATAATTTAGAAATTTGAGACCCCAGGGGCAAAAACAGAGAAAATTGCCTACCCCTGGGTCATAAAACAAATAATTTAACTTGTAAATGCTATGATTTTATGATTTTAAAGGTATTTATATAGAAAACAATAACTGTGCTTGGAAATTATGAAAAATTAGATGTTAGCAGTCATTTCTATAAAATTTTAAGTGAATTTATACATCAGACTGGTATCTGCATACATACAACTATTGCAAATATGGCTTTGTTTTAACACTTCTAGCTCATATATTAGCTAAATTATGTCAGATATATGGTTAGAAATGATACTGTTGTGACAAGAATTCTAAACTGACCATTTGAGGCAGAAATTGTGAATTTTCATTGACAAATAGGCATACAGTAAAATGTGGACTGGAGACACAGGCAGGATTTGATACTTTATATAATCTTGAATGTTGGAATGATTGACTGCTAAACATAACATTTATAGTATTCTGAAATGCTTTCAATATGTTATCAGAACAGTTTTAAACAGTTTCTATGCATTTCATGTCAGAAAACATGCAAATAGGGTAAGCTGGCAATAATTAAAGTCTTGTTTTCAAATTCTTTAAAAATTGAAACAGGGAGGGGTATCAAATGAACAGTAAAACAAAACTTAGAGTTCATGCAGTGATTTCTTTAAGGCTATAATTCTGATAAATAAGTATTAATGTGAGAAAAGTGTTTTAGAGAGTTTTCTATTGGAATAAATGTTTGTATAGGTTGGACTTTGTAAATACAGCTGTTTCTCAAACCACGCCTCTTTTGGGGAGATATAGAATATTCATAGATAATTAATTTTGTTTACATACTGGTGCCCAGTTATGATCTCTAGGTTTCATCTCATAGAGACATAACCTGGGAATGTTACCAGTAAATATACATATGCATATTGTCTATATAGAAATCTGTGGTAATCCTACAGTCAAGGTAGGGATAGTTAAGAAATTTAGTGTTAGTTTAAACTCTTAGAAGTTCGGGGCATATACACGTTGAAAATATGCCACAGAGCCCTATATTTTGACCTTTGAAAAAAATTGTAGTGCATATGAATTTTCCATTCTAGGAAATGAATTTTTTCAAAACTTCATAGTAAAAGTGGTACAGTTTTAGCCGTAAAAGGAGTTTCTATGGGAAGTTGCATTGTCAATATTTACAGAAATGCAACCTAAAAGTTAAATTCTAAAACAAACAAAAAATAATTGAAGTCTGATGTTGCAGTAAAATTTATACCATTAATGCTATTATGAGAATATTGATAACTGCAAACCTACTAAAAATATTAACAATATTAAAGCGATGCAGAAAAAAAAAAAAGAAAACAAAGTTTTAAAATTAGATATAACCAAAAATTTCAGCTATAATATTCTGATCAAAAACTCAGATTACTGGATCCGCTGTTGGTATGAACAGTAATTTCCAATATTCAGATAAAATAGAGAAAAGGGCAGGAATTTAATTTAACTTTTGAATATATATTATTTGAACATTTAGTTTTAGCTAATTACCTCACATAATGTTGTAGTATATGATGTAAAGAGCTGGACTACAATATTGGCTGTGAAATAAAATCTAGTAACTCAAATTTTGAATTTATTGATTTGAACTGTAAGGAAACAAAAGGATTATTCCTCGCTTAAATATTACATGATTTACATTCATACTCGCAATTAGGAAACTTATACAATTCCTACCATTTCATCGTGCTATTGTGTCGGCTATTGTTTAAAACATAGTTAATTTTAATTTCCAAAACATAAGAAAGCCCTTTCATCACTAAAACTAATCCATAAATGAAATGTCTAAAAAGGAAGTCGTCCATAAAATTATAAAATTTGCATTGACAATGAAACCAATTCTTAAATATAGCCAATCAACAGATCATTTGAGCCTTGAGCACTTTACAATATTCTAAGTTTGTAAGAGAATGTTACACCCCAGTTCTATTGTTATACTTCTTAGTTTCTATTTCTGAAACAAGTGTAAATTGAATAGATCTATTGTTACGAATAACAATGGATTTTGACCACAGGGTGTGACGAGCGGGGTTTCTGGAAACCCCTGCTTCTACATCCCGAAAACACAGTCCATTGTTATTTATAACAATAGAAATTGATTATTTAAATTTTTTAAATAGCATGAACATAAAAAATTACTAATCTAGTGTTCACTACAAGTTGTTTCAAGATATTAAAAAACACATTTTAGGAAATTCCAATAGCGAAAAAAATATTAAGCATCTATTTTGAATAAAAAATAAATACTTTAAATACTCCTTTGCTTGAAGGTAAAACTTTTGATACCAAAGGCGGATCCAGCCATTTTTAAAAGGGGGTTCCCAACCCAGGATAAAGGGGTGGGGGTTCCAACCATATGTCCCCATTCAAATGCATTGATCGTCCCACAAAAAGGGGGGTTCCAACCATATGTCCCCATTCAAATGCATTGATCGTCCCACAAAAAGGAGGGGTTCCAACCCCCGGAACCCCCGATCCGCAACTGATCCCAGTCATATGTCTATATTCTACAGCATTGATCTTTAAAAAGGGATTCTAACTCCCGGACCTCCCACCCCTGGATTGCCCCCAAAAAGGGAGTTCCTAAATATTCAATCTGTATTTTTGTATGTTGAGCGTGTCCGGTCGTCGGGTTTCTAATCCAGACACAACTATCCTTAGGCTCAGTATGTCCGAATATGATTGTTTATACTTGAGAAGAAAAGGGGGGTTATAAAACCGTAACATATAAAATACATTTATGATTACCTTCATTAAACTGATACAGGTAAGTATTTTGGGTTATAATATTGCCTTTATCTTTAGTCTCTTCTACCAAATCCAACGCTTGACTCAAAATGTCGTCCGTCTTATACCCGTCCATATTGACAACTGCATACAAGGAGCATGATGTTTTTTTTTTAAATAAGAATGCACGAAACGGTCAACCTTGACCTGCTGATCCATATTAGCACATGGATTTAACGGGAATATGCAAAACAGCAACTTTGACATTTGTAAAATCTACTCACTTGTCAAAGTTTGAACGAAGATAGCCAAAGTAAGGTTACTAGTGGGGTTTCATGTAAAAAAATTCTTATAAATTATGGTTTGATATTGTAAATAAATATGCTATCCAATCTTTTTCATTTAGTAATTAATGTTAAGAAATATAGGTTTTAGCATGGGGTGTAAGTTAGTTATACACCTCGGGATACGGCGTGTCTGGATAAGAAACCCCTCCGGCCTCCAGCCGTCGGGGTTTCTTATCCAGACACACCTATCCCTCGGTGTATAACTATTACATAATCCCTTTATTCACTAACGCTCGTACTTAATCATGAAGAAAGGGATTAATATTCCCTTTACATATACGAACTACATATTGGTTAATCACATTTATTAGAAAAAAGGACTTAACAAGTTAATTGATCGTCTTTTGAAAATTTCCTCACTAATGGTTGTAGAATAGAAAAGAAAAAATATGGGTATCCATCCATGACACAAAATCAGTATATGCAGACCAAAAAACAAAAAAGGGAAAGAAACGTGCTTTTGATCCTTCATCTCAAAGTCACAGTGAGGCCTTCAACATGTTGGCATTTTCTTCGTTGTGATTGGTTTTCGTTCTGTTGATAATTTAATTAATAATTCATCACCGCGTCGAGGTAGAGTTCGTGCTGCTCAATCTTAAGTTTTCTGTTTAGTGCTTTGTTGACTGCTGTTTGTTCGTCTATTTTGCCATGGTTTTGTATTTTTTCTCCGACTTATGGGTTTAGGTTGTCCGCTTGGTATCTTCTCTTTTTCTAACCTCATTATTGAATTACAATACTGATAAAAAGTTAAGAGTAATGTGCGTTTTTTTAAATTTGTTATATTTAATTTCCATTGAATTTCGATTGTCCATTTTATATATTTGTAGGTAATATATTGGCATTGATTTGAAGGAGCGTCATTTCGATTTCACTACAAATATTCTCCACTATGAAAGATCTGTTTTATTTCTGTATAGAAATAACGAGATGAGATATGATTCAAAGTTCAAATAAAGTGGATGTAGGCAATTATAGGCAACAGCACTAACTATAAAAATCAGCTGAAAAAAACTTAACTCATCAGATCCATACAAAGCAGAAAAACCTTCAAACATAAGCACAGACCGGATGTGTCAGGGTATTAATCCATCCCTCATCCTCATTTTTATAATCGAAATATTTCCTTTCATACAAAGAAACTAATTGAAAGAACATAATAATGTTACTGGTAGATAATGCTTTAACTTACCCATTTGCGTACAAAATAAATATAGGTAACAGACACAAACTGATTAAAGATCTCATTGCTTTCTCCGGAACGTGATCAACAGTGACAAACAAATAAAGAAATATTCATATATACTTTTATTTTTATTACATCCTTGTCATAAATTCGATTTTTTTTCGATAATGTACTATATGCACTTTTTGTATCAACTTATATTGCGTTTATATAATGTAAAAAAATATATTTTTTTAAAAAGTGCTTCAGACAAAGATTTATAACAATATTGTAAAAACAATTGGGTGGTTTGTCACGCAGTAAATCTGCTTCATTGAGAAGTGTTTTTTTTTTTAGTCCATGTAATTATTGTTTTTGACTTTACCTCGAGTACATGATAAGCTCCTAGCAGATCCTTAAAATGTAGAAATAACATAAATAGAAAAAAATTCTCAAACTTTTATCAATTTTATCAAGAAAATATAACAAAAATACCGAACTCGCAGGCAAAATAAAAAGGGGGAAGTCGATAAAACTAAAAAAAATCTATCAAGCAACGGAACAAATGACAAACAACTGCCATATTCTGACTAAGTACAGGCATTTTCAGAAGAAAATGGTAGGTTTAACCTTGTACTACCGCTTCCTCAACCTCCCACTTGTATGACAGTTGAATATAGTTCTGTTCTATTGACAAAATTGGGTGACCCACCCTAACAGAATAATAGGTTAATGTGACAATAATTGGGATCCTGCAGCCAAAACTGTGTAAACAGACTAGAACACAACTGACTAAACTATTCGAACAAACATACAAATTAATTTAACAAATAGACCAACAAAAAAGGTGTAGTAGATGGTATATTTGACAATGACATATGACCATCAACAAACACATTTTTTTGTCGTTGATAGTACGTACATAGAGTATAAAGTATACTCTTTCTCGATAAATCAAAAATTAACTGAATATAAAAACAAAGGTAAACAAAATAGAAACAATACTGTAAATGTGTGTCCGAATCGTATCTCAGGACCCACCTGCACCAGAAATGCCCAAATTCAAAAACCCGATGGCGGGATGCATAAATACCGAGTCACGTCAAAAGTCGTATGACCAACAAAACAAAAACCATAATAGCACGAAGATAAATAACGGGGAAACTAAAGTAAAATAAAAGGATACACTACTTCAGCACCTAGAATATATAACTGAAGAACATCTTGTATTATTTGTGAAGTAGACACTGAATATTTATCTATTAGGTTTTGGTACTTTTTCGACTCTATCGCGTCTTCAGAAGTGCAATGTTTAGCTATTTTTAGACATAAGTCATACTGTAGGTTTAGATACACTTTATACTATTGTTAGAATATTAGAGTACACACATGATTAAAAAACGTTTTGAAAATGCCACTGCCGTGGTAAATACATTCTTATGAAGTTTGCCCTACCTCATTTGTTACTTTCCTTGATTGAACTGTCATTTGGATTCAACAAACACTTAAGTACCAAGACTGATTTATTACAGTTATATTGATAAATATTGAAAACAGAGTCACGCACATCATACAACTCACGTATTAATGCATTGTTTCGTGTCATTTTAGAACAATTGGTGCAGATTTATATGCAACTGCGTAAAACGAGAAGACAGAATGAGACTCCTTGTTAGTCCTTTAGATTAGAGAATTAATACAAAGTGATATAAAACTGTCAAATACCATCGTTCACATGTCATAATGTTTATTGTGTTGATGATTTGTTTAGAACTGCAAACGTCATACCATGTAAGGACATACAAATCTTCCAAAAGTCTCGTTTTGAGATCTCACCACAGTAGATATTTCAGTGTATGATGTGTTATAAATGCAAAGTTGTTGAAATCAGGTGAGTCTCATTATCATCCCGTAACTATGGGTAAAAGAACCATTTAAAATAAAATAAAAATAAGGAGATAAGGTATGATTGCCAATGAGACAACTATTTACCAAAGTTTCAATAAAGTGGATAAGCGATGTTAGACCAAGAACTAATAGATCTTCCTATATATCGTAAAATTAATTGAATTAAAAATGACTCTGATGATACTATAACATGGTATAGGAGTATGTTAACCAGTAGAGCTAAGTAAATTGTCCGTTAGGGAAATTAATTACGAGGAAAAGTACAAACAAAGGTTCATCTTCACAAAAGTACGCAAAAGACTGTTACTTATTACAACAGTTTATTTCTGGCGACCCATCTAGCATTGATGAAGTTTTTCGTAAGGACGAGCCAAAATCGGTAAGCGAACATAGCACGATACCAATGAATTGTCCTCTTATCGAATTAAGAACAACGCTTCATATGACTATTGATAGGTTAAACAAAGTAGAAAAGTTAGGTGAAACAAACCGTACAGTGATTGAAAAATTACAAAATGAGAATGAAAAGTTGAGACAAGAGTTAGAAGACACAAACGAGAGACTGAGTAAGCATATTGTATTCAGCGAACGTAAATATACACAGTACGAAGCAAACTTAAAATTACTAAATCAACAATCAAAAGCAATTGGTGAATTTGATTTCAACATGTACATGATGTATTCAGAAATAATTAAACAGATTGACAATAAACAGAGACGACACAGCAAATTACTTCTTAATGCACAAAAAAGTTTTAACGAACTGAAAATGTCGTGTCAACAGTCGTACGCAACGGAAGTTAACCCACACATTACCCCAGATAGCGTTCCGGTGAATTCTTCTGATAGTACAATTCAGAGTTATAATTTACAAATGCGATCACCAAAATCGGAGTTGTCTAACCGTACAGTAAATGACTCACAATAAACACACGATACACGCCGTACAAATGTACTTGTAAAAATAGATGACCATTATAGAAATGATGAACCCACGACGTACAGAATACCCGTTCGTTTGCAGGGTTCTACCGCTGCAGTTCAGTCCACTGATGACAATTTCTTTACTGGTGTTTCTCGGAAATGGTCCGCAAGGTATTACTTGTCAGGAATTGATTCGAAGTCAACTCGTTCCGGAATTATGACATATTTAGAGTAGAAATGTGCAAGTGACATATCTGAGATTGTTTCAATCGCGCAATAGTTCGCTCTATGTGTCTGCTAAGTTGAACGTATCTTCAAACTGTGCAAATATTGTTCAAGGGAAACTTTTGGCCAATCGGTATGTATTGTAGGCGCTGGCTTAGTAGCCAGAAATGGTATCAACGAGGCTCGGCGGTTCCAAGCGACCAAAAACAAGGCGACAGCTAATACATACATGATGAGTAGAACTAATATTTCAATTGTTGTATTATTTCGGAGTGTATTACGTATTTTGTTGTTTATGTCTAGTATTAAGTTAGTAGCATTGAATGTCAGGGGTATCATGTCCTCTACTATTTGTCTTAGTAAATTATCGAAGGACAGTGATTATGACATATGTGTTATATCTGAACATAAATTGAAAGAAAGGTCTTTACATTATTTATCTACTATAGAAAGAGGGTACAACTGTATAGGTATAGCTGAGGCATTACCCACAGGGTATAGTGCATACCATGGTAAGGGTGTCATTGCCATCTTATACAAAACTTCACTACAATTTTTGTAAATGAAATATGTGACATTAACTCCAGTAGAATAGCTGGTATTGAACTAAAGAACCAGTCTCTCTGTGATGAGTGTTCATGCGTGTGTTTGTGCTGTATTTCTGTCATGTAGTGTTGTCATTTTAGCGATATTTTTTAACATTGCCATATAAGCGGGAGGTTGGGCTAGCCATAAAACCAGGTTCAACCCACCATTTTTTCTTAAAATGTCCTGTAACAAAACAGGAATATGGCAGTTGTTATCTAATAGTTCGTTTCTATGTATGTTGGCGTTTATTTTTGTTGCACTTAAGTGTTTCTGTTGTCCCTTTGTTTTCCTCTTATAGTTGATGTGTTTCCATCGGTTTTAGTTTGTAACCCGGATTTGCTTTCCTCAATCGATTTATGACTTTTGAACAGCGGTATACTACTGTTGCCTTTATTTATGGATCACTTTTTATCTTCGGTGCTTACTTACCATCTCACGACTCTACTGAAAATTATAAGAGTGAAACAAATATACTAGATAATTTATATTCATACTACAGTACTTGTGGTAATTGTATAATTGCAGGTGATTTAAATGCTAGTTGCTTAGATAAAGACAGACCTACTTCAAATAGTAATAAATCAAAAGAGTTATTAAAATAAGTCTTTAGGCATCATTTGTTGTATGCCGGGGGTAAAATACACAATAAAGGGCCAAATTATACGTATATATCCTAACAAACAATGTTAGATTATATCCTATGTAATGAAAGTATATATAGAAAACTATGGTACTATGAAATCCTTGGTGAAGGGGCGATAAGTAGCACGTCCGACCATTTGCCAGTGGTGATTGAGTTTGTGACGGACTCCAGCCCGCATCGTGTAATTAACTCTAGCGACAAATTACCTGCTTGGCATAAGGTATCTGGTGCCCAGATCAATGAATACCAGAAGCTGCTGAACGACCCCGTCGAAATGTTGATTGATAAAATGAATTTTTATTCTGTTGCTGAAATTGACACTATCAATGACGAGTTCGTAAACATATTGCATACTGCTGCAGACATCGCATTTCCAAATCAGGATTCAATCCACACACCAAACCTTATTGGAACGCAGATGTAAAGCTATCACATGACAATGAAAGACCAATGCGTAAATGTTGGGTTCTAGAAGGTCAGGCTCGAGGAATGCATTACTCTTATCGAATATACAAACGAGTAAAGTACGAATTTAGACACGTACAACAAGCGGCCAATGAGCAGTATATGCAGACGTGTTATGATGATCTCAATGAAATCGCTGAATGTGATGTACGTTTGTTTTGGAAACAAATGAAACGTTTTAAAGGTTGCTCGTTCAAAGTTTACCCCGAGATTGTGTATGACGATAAAGAGTGTAGTACTACGAATCTGTAGAAACTTTTTCGCTGAGTATTTTTATGAGCTGTACCAACCAAAGGACAATGATAACTTTGACTATGAATGTAAATGTTCTATTGAGAGAGTATTCAATGACATTATTAAAACCTGTGGTGTTGAAGGTGAATTCTTACCTGGTGGTTTGATAACTGAACAAGAAGTTTTTAAATTGATAGGACAGTTAAAATACAGAAAAGCCGCCAGACACGACAGAGTGCAAAATGAGCATTTGCGTCATGGAGGTAGCTCTGTTGTGAAGTGTGTAACCGCCTTATGCAATCTCATCGTCAAATTCGGACGAATACAAAAAAACTGGAAACTAGGCTTTCTTGTTCCTATCTTCAAAGGTGGAACTAAGTGTAAAACTTCCCACCATAATTACAGACCAGTTAGTTTACTGTCCTTTGTTTTGAAATTACTTGAAAGTATTGTTAAAGCTCGGTTAATTCATTTTGTGTTGTATGACAAAAACATGCCAAATCTCCAACAGCAAGGATTTCAAAAGTACCTTAGTTGTTTAACTGCATCATTTAATTTACATGAGACTATTTATCATAACCTTGAATTATTCAGTAAAGTATTAGTCGCCTTCTTAGACAGTAAAAAAGCTTTTGACACTGTCTGGAGAATTGGTCTTATGTATAAATTGTATAAAATAGGGGTAACAGGTAAAATATGGTCAGTTATTAATGACTGTCATATTGATACTATGAGTTCAGTAATAGTAAACCTGTGTCAGTCTGAGTTCTTTCCTGTATTACAAGGAGTTAAATAAGGAGAGGTTTTGTCTGGTTTATTATGTTTCGTTTTTATAAATAAAATGTTGGTTGGACATCAAAAAGGTAATCAGAAAACTGGTGTGTATCACATGGCTAGTTGTTCTGCTCTCGCTGACGACATTTCATGTATTGGCACAACTCCGTTAGGTCTTCAGCGAATGTTAGATATATGTGCTGACTATGCATATAGATGGAGGTTTTGTTTCAATGCGAAGTCATGTGTTATGCAATTTTCCCTGAACCCAGGAGAAATTCGAGTACTATACGACTGGCATATTGCGAACAGTGTTCTTCCTTTCTTGCAAAAACTTTGTAGTCTTGATGACAAGTTCTTAACGAAGAAAATATTTTTTGTGCGTCTGTATACTTATTGTATTGACAATGAACACAACCATCATGGGTTCATTCCAGAAATTATGGATATTTTGTATAGATATCGCGATCATGCGTATATGCTAAACTTTTTGCGGGAGGGAGTTTTTCCAACTAAACAATCTTGGAATGTTTTAGTCAAAAATACAGTAGACAAAGTGCAAACTGATGAATGGACTCGTTGTTTAAATAATGACAATAACTTTTCTCGTTTTAGAAATAGTCACCTATCGTATAGGGTTCCAGAATTCTGGAAAAGTTCGAGATCATCCAGAGAAATCTTTAACGACTATTTTATTACTACATTGCTTACTGACATTCCGAATAACACTGGAGGCACGTGCGAGCTATGTAACAGGCAGTATTTAGATATATACGTACAGGCATGTTGTAGCTGTAGCATAACTCAATCAATCAGAGATGTGTGGTGGGAGTTCATAATTGAAAAATTTCCATTACAGTAAAATGTATTTGTGGAGCAGTCTTTTGGGCAAGCACGTAACAACAGTCAATATCGACACCGACAGTTCTAAAGCTGTGCCACTTACACGTTGCACAATGCGTCGCTGAATATATCAGATTAACGAGAAGGATGATACGGTAGCGTGCCAGTACATGAACTGTCGTTAGTGAGAGCAATTTTATTGAAATTTTGTTTTGGTAATATATAAATACATAACTATAGTTATTGTACATATTATATCGTTTTATCATGTTTTGCAAACTTTTGTAATTTAATTTGTTTACATATAGTTGTTCATTTAATCTCTTAATAGAGAGTTTAATAGAAATAAAGAAATTAATTATAATAAAAGATTTATAAAAAGAAAAATGAATGAATGAATGTAATTATTGTCTGAATGAATGAATCTTGAATGAATGAATTGAATGAATGAATATGAATGAATGAATGAAGCGTAATTATTGTCTTTGTCTTTACATTGAGTACATGGTAAGCTCCTAGCAGATCTTTTAAATGTACAAATAACATAAGTATCAAATAAATCCTCAATATTTTATCAATTTTATCAAAAAAGTATCACAAAAATACCAAACTCGCATGCAAATTCAAAACATAGGAAGGCCATAAAAACTGACAAAACCAAACTCTATCAACCAACAGAATAAGTGAAAAACAAACTGCCATATTCTGACTTAGTACAGGCATTTTCAGAAGAAAGCGGTAGGTTAAACCTGATACTACAGCTAGCCCAACCTCCTACTTGTATGAGAGTGGAATATAGTTCTGTTATATTGACAAAATTGGGTGACTAACCAAAACAGAAATAATAGGTTAATGTGACAATAGTTGGGATGATCCTGCATGCAGCCAAAACTGTGTAAACTTACACCACAGACATGCAACACAACTATTCAAATAGACATACAAATTAATCTAACAAATACACCAATAAAAAGGTGTAGTAGATAGTATATTTGACAATGACGTATGACCATCAAGAAAATATTTTTTTTGTCGTTGATAATACGTACATATAGTATACAGTATACACTTTGTCGATAAATCAAAAAATAGCTGGTAAACAAAATAGAAACCGTAATACTATAATTGTGTGTCCGAATCGCACCGCAGGACCCAGCTGCACCAGAAATCCCCAAAGTCAAAAACCCAATGGCGGGATGCACACATACCGAGTCACGTGAAAAGTCATACGACCATCAAACACAAACCATAACAGCACGAAAACATGTACAAATAACGGGGCAACTAAAGTAAAATAAAAATATACACAACTTCAGCACCTCGAATCTGTAACTGAAGACCATCTTGTATTATTTGTGAAGTAGACACTGAATATTTATCTATTAGGTCTTGGTACTTTTCCGACTCTATCGCGTCTTCAAACGTGCAATGTTAGGCTATTTTTAGACATAAGTCATACTGTAGGTTTCTAAACACTTCATACTACTGTTACATTGTTAGAGTACACACACGTGGATGTGAATTTCAGTAATGATTTAAAACTTTTTGAAAATGCAACTGGTGGGAAATTCATTCCTATGAAGTTTTCCCTACCTCATTTGTTACTTTCTACGTAAGGTATTTCTGCAAACATTTTCCTTGATTAAATTGTCAATTGGATTCATCAAACACTTCAGTGCCAAGAGTAATTTATTGCTGTTATATACTGATGAATATTGAAAACAGAGTCACGCACATCATACAACTCACGTATTAATACATGGTTTCGTGTTATTTCAGAACATTTGGAGCAGATCTTAAAGTTTTATATGCAACTCTGTAAAAAGAGAAGACAGAATGAGGCTATTTGTTAGTCCTTCAACTTCGAAAATAAACAAAGTAATATATAACTGTCAAATAACATTGTTCACATGTCATAATGGTTATTGTGGTGAATATTTGTTTAGTACTGCAAATTGTCATACCCTGTAAGGACACACAAATCTTCCAAAAGTCTCGTTTTGAGATCTTGTCATTATGTTATCGATTTGATCAACAGCCTTACCAAAGTAGATATTTATCGATTTATGACTTTTGAACACCGGTATACAGTGTATGATGTCTTATACAAAGTTGTTGAAATCAGGTGAGTCTCATTATCATCCCGTAACTATGGGTACAATAATCATTGTATGTCATTATTGACATACATGTATTTAAGACATCACAGTGATGTCAGAAAAGACTTTTGCACTAAACTATCCACTTATATCTCCTTTTTTTCAATAAAGTTAAAAAGAAAATTCAAAAATCAAACAAATAACAAAAGATTCTGATACAGAAACAGATTATGAATCAAACGAACATATCCCTTCTGTCAAGAAACACTCCAGTTCCCTAGTTGATTACAAATTTGTACTTTTTATGATTAAAGAAATAAAAACCAGAAAAACAAAAGAAAGAAATTGATCCTTTGAATTTAATTAAGAGCAAAGTGAGAATTTAAAAATTTATCCATGATAAAGCTATAGAAAAATTAGAAAAAGCACAAGCAGATTGGAATAAAGAAGAATACAAAGATTAGATTTTATCAATGAACAATTACAAAAGGAACATCATGCCGAACATACTTTTGAAGATGTTGACCAAGCAATGAAACAATACTATTACATTACAAGTAAACAATTAACTCCATTATCACCCAAACCTAAACTAAGTGATTTTTATACACCATCAGAAGATCAAAAATAGAGAAATTGCATTTGTTGTTGGTGGAATGGTTTTAACAGGTTTTGTTGTTTGGAAGTTAAAATAAGCGAGCTAAGCGATGATTACCTTGAAGAAAATGATACATTTAAATCTAAAAATATTATTCCTTTGATTAAAGTTTTAAAGAGGGTTATAAAGAAATAACAAAATAAATTAAATTTCAGGACATGGTTTTTCAAAACATATTCATAAATTTTGTCAGGTCTAATGAAAGCATCCCAACCAGGAGGAAACTTAGATAACTTTTACCTTTAAACTTTTCCATTACTTCCATTTGTTTTGATGTCAAAGGACATTCTCCATCATCTCTTAAACAACATATCTGATAATTTGATAATTTTATTTTTCCTAATATAACTCTAGCATAAGGATCATCTTTCTCGGTATAAGCTTCAATCATTTTTAAAATAAAAATTTAAATTATATATTTTTTAATATCCATAAGGAAAACTTCTAATTAGATTTTCATTTTCATAACATACCATTCTTTTATCAAACATATAATCATAAGCTTTAACTTGTTTAACTGTTTTAAGTTGATGATCTTTTCCTATTTTTATACAGTTTCATATTTTTCATTTTCATCAGTAACTATTTTTATTTTTTTATCTAATGTAATCTTTTCTTCAACTTCAGCATTTAATCTAAAACCTTTACAACAGCTAACTAGTTTTTCTGTATCTAGTTTCATTGAATAATCTTTTGGACCAGCAGATATAAATTGTTTTATGTGATTAGCATTGTGTTTTGAAACAATTTCGTCTGTTAAATCACCTAATTTACTTCCCATCATATTTTCTACTTTTTTACATGCTTCAGAACCATCATCATTGTAAATACAAGAATCTGTATCCATGTATAAAACTCTTTCTTGTAGAATATCTAATAATTCGTATAATTTTAATCTAGCATGTGCTGTTGTAAATAAAGCTATATAAACATTTACACTTGGATTAGGTTTAGAATATTCTTCTTTTCTTTATATTCAGTTAATACAATATTTTCATCTAATATCATGGTACTTATATCTTTATATTTTCATTTCATACTATTTTAGTTATATGTTCTAAAGTAAAACAATATTCTTTTTTTGTAAAATTATCTCTCATACCAAAATGTCCCCATAAATTATTTAAACATATTTTAGCTATAAATCTTAATCCCGAATTGTGTTTAACTTTGTCAATATCTAGATTATAAGCAGCATTATCTATGATATATTGTATTTTGGTTTTACATTCTTTATCGTTCTCACAATCAGGTTTACAATATTTAGGATCACATTTACATCCTGAAGCTTCTTGTTTATATTTCATAAACGTATCTACATAAAGTTTAAATATATCTGTAGATGTTTTTTCAAAATGTTCTAGTTCATATATTTTTTGTAATTTATAACCTTTTTCTATTGCTTTATCTATTTCTATTGTAGACCAAGTTCCTACTATAACTCTTTCCTCATTAGAATGTATACATTTTTCATTTTTAATATTTTACATTCTTACATCTTTTTATTTCATGTATTTTATCAAGTAGGATCATCTATGTGTTTAGTAAAACAGGGTGATACAATACTTTAGGTGGTAATATTTTACATTTCATTATTCCGAAATAATTATTTTTTATATAATCATCTACAGAAATATCTGTATATGTAATAGGATGTCCTATAGGATATTTACAATATTTATTTACTGATGGATACAGAGAACAAAAATCTACATATCTACCTTTTAAATCAGAAAGATTATTGTATAATTGAATAGTTTCTGTTCTTCCTCCATAAAATGCATCTCTTTTATCACATTTGGTTTTAGATAATCTTCAATAGTTTTAAGTCTTTCTTTAGTTTGGTCATATAACTCTTTCATAGTTTTTTTATTTCTATCTTTTTTACATATTTCTTCAGGACTATAACATTTTGTACATCCATGCCAATAACATCCAAAAAATTCATAAACATTACGCATTTTATTTTCTCTATCATAATAATTTTATAATTGTCATCTTTTGTGAATTCCAATTGTTTCATTTGTCAACATTAATGTTTTAAATATTTTGTACAACATTGAGCAATTGTAATATATTGAAATGGATCAATACAATTATTGGTTATATTTAAAAATAATTTTTATACAATGTACAACCTTTTGACAAAATTAAAACATCCAAAAACAATAATAAAATATTTCTTTATAGAATTTAAATTTTTATCTTTTTTGTTTCATACCATTTGTCAAATTCTTTTTATTTTGGTAGTCATAGTATCAAAACCATAATATTTTTTATCAGGATATTTACCTTTGTATTTTTGGTTTTCTGTTGTATTAAAATAATGTGGAAAGTATCCTTTGTTACCTTCAAAACCAAATGTTTTTGGGAAAGCAGCTAATCCACACAATGTAAAATTTATTGAATCTATAAATCTTAAATTTATTCCTTTAATAAACATAGCTGTTAATTTTAGTCCAGAAGAAATTATGTTATGTTCAATTTTATTTTTACAATGTATCCATCGGTTGCATATCATAATTAAGACATCAATCACAGTGACGTCAGAGAAGACTTTTTGGACTAAACTACACACTTTTATATCCTTTTATTCATAAATAAAATTCTAATATAATACAATTTTGAAAGGATTTAAGAATCGTACTGTCTTAGCAAATTTTAATGTGGCCAAATAACAGCTAAATGTTCATTGTTTAGGAAGATTGGAAGCAAAAGTTTTGTGAATTCTATCACGTCATCAAGTTTTTTTTTATTATAGGATTATGTTATCATTGTTATGGAGGTTAAATAGGGTTGATCCTCATTTTCTGTAAAATATCATAATAATCTAAGCATAAACACACGTTCTTTTAAGCCAAAAAATTTTCATCTTCTATTCACAACCCCAAACTCCATGTTTTCTGTCATTAAAGCCTCATTCTCAATATAAGATAAGTAAGATATGATATACAACAATTATACTGACGAGGTCGTTCAATCTGTCTTGCACTCTAAGGTAAGGAATGCTGTTCTGAGGGGTAGAGAAGTCAGTTTTTGAATACTGTTGCATACATGTATTGTAAGTTCTGTTGATTTTAAATCTTTAGTTTATGAGGAGAAAAAAAAAACTTATATCAACTCTGAGGTAAGACACTTTATACATGTTTGTTTTGTTTTGTTTCTTTAATGATATTTCCAGGTTTTTAGTACTTTTAATGTTATCGAAAAGGGTACAGTGATAGGCCAACTCCTTGAATTTGTTTCATTCTCAGATAAAGTCAATACAGAAATTAAAATGCACGATCAGATTGAAGATAAGCGTCAAAAGACAAACAACAGCCCTCAAAAACATTTGAGCAAAACAAACGCCACCAAGAACACGGAGAAACTAAGATCTCCGGAAGAGTAAACAGTTCCTGCTCTACCGGTGGCACTCTTTACTTTTCTAATGGCATCTAGTGATGTCACAATTGAAAAAAAGTAGGAAAGGATTGTTGCTATGGGGATATATCTGTGGTCATCTGTTACACAGATTTTAACACATTAGAATTATCAGATATGTGCAACACAAATCTATTAAAAAGATTCAACTAGTTAGTCTTCCGAGACCAAGATAAATGTAAACGACATAAAGGAAAAAGAAAAGGAAAATGGATATTCAAAGGAAGCTTACCGCAGAAATTGACAAGGAAAGAAGGATTTGAATTTTAATTATACATTGCACTTGTTGTAAAATTCAATCATAATTATCGATATAACTTTTAGTACAAACACATCATATATCAATTTGCAAGTACCATGAAAATCTTGTAAATGAGTCTTTCATTTTTATTTTTGAAAAGATAAATCCTCCTCGTGTTATCTTTAAAATGGGGTAAATGTACGATAATCTGACCTAACAATAATGTTTTTTTTTTTTTTTTGTGTAAATTTTTCATTGCTCTGTAGCTATTTTTTTCCAGCAGCGCCTATTCATAAAGTATATATCTCACAGATGAGACGATTTTTTACGGCTTGCGTCTCTTAATTATCATGATTCCTTTAATAAAGAATTGCTGCTCACATAGAAGCTATTAACCAAGGACTCTTCTTCTTCTTTCAGTTTCTACCGATCCTTCTTTATTGTATTTAAGGATTATTCGCTTAAAATATATATATGATTTGCTTTTTATAACCCCTCCAAAAAAAAAAAACCAATGTAATTGTTCATTTGATTTGAAAAATACAAAAGTAATAGAAAAACAATGGATATGGGATATTCATCCATGACACAAAATCAGTACATGCACAGCAAATAAAAAAACACACACACACAATAAGCAAAGGAACAGTGCTTTTATTGCTGTTCTTCATCTCAAAGTCACATTTATATATCATCCCTTCAACGTTCAATGGATTCCACCATAAGTTGGTTGATCGTTAACATGGTTAAGAGTTACAAATGTATCAATGTCACAGATGATCATATATATTTTTAGCCTGTCAGGATCACAATTCCGTACTCTTTCCCTCGATTGCGATGTCAACGAAGGCAGCTAATCATCGATAATGCACATGCAATGAATAACATAACGACTACCACTTTTGGAACAGCAACTACATATGTACTTACATGTCCGCAGCACCTGAGTTCATCAATTTATTAAAGGATATCAGGTTGCTCTTGCTTTCAAAATGAGTTTTCAGTGTTTTATTTTGTCCCGTTTTTGTTTTCAATGTCTGTGTTGCTTCTACCGGTAACAGTGTCTTGTTTTCTGGAAAGCCTTCACATTCAGCCAACTTTGAAGGTTAGAGAATTTACATGACAGGTCATCAATTTTGATAAGATGTTTTGTGTGGCAATAATTATTTGATGTGGACACATAACATCATACACTTGCTTCTTTTTCTACTCTAAGATAGAACCGATTGAAAAAAAACTCTGGAAGATCATCATAAGAATTGTAGAGAAGTCACATAATTTTGCAGTATACAAAGCAAGAAGGACAACTCTAGTACATTTACTGTTACATCATTTTCCAAATAATTCAATATTTTCTTTGGAAATGTTATTCCTTGCAAATACAAAAAATCGTAATGTTCTATATTCAAGACGTTTCCGAAACATTTTTTTTTTTTTGCAGTCACATAACAAATACGATATTATCGACGTTCTCTTAGAAAATAATGGTAACGTTTGCTTGATACTAGAAGAGTACGTATGTTTTTTTAATATATGATACAGCTTATTTATAACACAAGGAAAAACTGCTCATCTATTAATCATTTGTAAATTTGATTAAAATTCTCCAAATGGTCGAATCGTTATATAAAAGAAGGTAAATGGCAAGTTTCTATAGCATATTATTTCACAAGGTCATGACTTTCTCTGACTTTTAATGGCGTCTTTACATTAAATTCATTGGATGTTGGATGCGTACGATTGATATTTTAGTCTTAGACGCATGATTTTTTATGAGACGTAATTGGCTTCCAACTAGATGTCAGTAGCTGCGAGTACTCTCAGATCTGTACTTTGTATCTTTTGTGTTTTTGTTAGGATTTTATGTGCTTTACATCGATCTGATGAGTTAAGCCCTTTTCAACTGATTTTTTATAGTATGTTCTTATGTCTTACTGTTACATCACTTTCCCTGGTTAGGGGAGGGTCAGACGCCAGCAAACATTCTATATGTGCCTGTCTCAAGTCAGGTACCTGTTATGCAGTGGTTGTCGTTTGTTGCTGTGAATAATATTTATTTTTTCGATTATTGTCTTGTACATAAATCAGGCTATTAGTTTTCTCGTTTGAATTGTTTTACGTTCGTAATTTCGGGACATTTAATAGCTTACTATGCGGTATTGGTTTTGCTTATTTTGAAGGTCAACTATAGATGCTAATATCTACATCATTTGGTCTTTGGTAGAGAATTGACTCACTGTCAACCATAAACATACCCCAATCGTCTTGTTATTATATCATCGATGGAAAAATGTTTGTGTAACCTTTTTAAAATAGAAGTTAGAACTCATCGCAATTGTACAATGTATCGAAAGGAAAGGGTTTGAAAATCTTAAAAATACCTTTTTCAGATTCAATTTATTGGAAGCAATTACCTCTTCCCGTGTTTTATCTATTAGTTGTTTGCTGTACTTGGCATAAAATCTAACTCTATCTGTGTAGAGGTTGCACTTCTGTAGATACAGACAATGCAATTTCCCATAGGAGCTCCTTTTACGGCTAAAACTGTGTCACTTTTACTATGAAGTTTCGTAAAAAATAATACCCTAGAATTGGAAGTTCATAAACACTTCTATGTTTTTTTAATGTCAAAACTGAAACGTATACTAAAATTCTATACTACCCCTTCCGTCACTTATGGTCTTCCTCAGAATTCAATTTGGCCGCTATCCATGTGTATTTATAATTATGGTAAAAATTCCAAATTGTTTCCCTATCAGATGGCACATGGATATTATATCTGGGAACCAGTAGGTAAACAAAACAAATTTTATGAATATTAAATATTCCACAACAGACACGTGGTTTGTAAAACAGCTGTATTTACAAAGTGCAATCTAGAGTATACTTCATACTTTTGGTGTAACTATTCAGAAATATAAAATGATTATACGTTAGCCATATCCGTTCACAGGACACAGATTCCTTTAATTGTTGGCTGCTTTATTCGGCGTTATAACCATAAAACATATTCTGAATAAATGTAGCTGAAGGTGATGTTTAATCCTAGATGTATTGTACACATTTTAGTAATTTTTAAATTATTTTCAAAATAAGATATGCGAATGTCTGTAATATACACTTTTTAATTACAAATCAAATGTTATCATCAGATTTATATAGTTGTTTTTAAAATGATTTACGTCTTAAAAGAGAGAAAAAAGAAAACAAAGGGGTGACCAATTTCATGAGCCGAAAACAAGCTGACAATGCTATGGCAAAAACTGAAAAACGAATAACAGTATACAAAATACAATATAGAAAACTGAGCAAGAAGAAACCAGCTAAAAATCGGAGTTGATCTCAAGCGTTATGAAAGAGTTATCAGATCCTGTTCCACATTTGGCACCAGTCGTATTGCTCATGTAGCTACAAACTCGGTGATAAAATTATTCGTTAAGTCACATTCGAGGAAAGAGGACAAGATTGTGGCTACGACAATTGGAACATATCCGTTGTCATCTGTGACACATATAGTCCAATATGGTAAAAACAAAAACCCGAAGACGTCGGTAAATTTTCGAAAGGGGTGATTTCAACTTTACCGTTTGGAACTTTTGGTTTAATAGCTTCCTCGTAAACAGCAACCTTCTATCGAGGTTTATAAGAAATTCAAGCTCTGGAATATCGTATCAACTGAGATATATATACTCCATATGCAGGTGTTGCTACATAGTAATGGCAAGTTCACAATTTGGAAGCTGAAATCATAAAATTAAATGTAATTTAATAATGCAACAAGGCCTATCACAAAATAAATAGAGTGGAGATTTATAAACCAATTATAGTATATCATATCAAAGCAAAGAACCAAACACTGCATTCAATGATTAAAAATTAATTTATTTAGATACAATAATTGCAAATATAAATGATTCAATATGATAAAAGGAAATAAAGTTTGATTATTTTCTGCAGTACAATCAATGTTATGTTAGTATAATATGATTAACTCACTAAACCTGCAATGTGCAGCTGTAAGTTCTCAATATTAAAATCACTTATAATACATTTTTAAACTAGTGTTTGGGCCATGGTTTGTTTTCTTCAAACTAGTACACATCTATATTATTTGCTTGATACTGTGTATTAAATTTAAAACAAATTACAATTTCTGCACTACTGTTTATATTAGGTACAGTGAAAGTGAAAAATGTATTTATTTTTACTTTAATTGTAGTTGTATACTGAATAAAAGTTTTATAGTTATATTCATAAATATAAAAGATAAAACCGCGACATTGCAAATTTTAAAAACATTTTCGACATTAGCGGAACTTTTTACGTCAATTTGATTTTCTGGGGGTTGGGGCGGGTAAATAAATACCGGTATCCTGGCCTGGTAAGTGCTAAAAATAAATGATTAATAACCTTGCATAAAACAGGTAGAAAATTATCATCTTGTGACACAAATTGCAGGAAACAATGGTGTAAAAAAGTGCAAATAAATTTCCAAGGAAAAATAAGCATGCATAGCAACAGATAAAAATAAATAGTCAATCCGCAAAAAAAATCTCCTGCATCCCCCTAACCCCCCTTACTGAACTCCCCCTGAATATCAAATGGTCATTCCCTTATGGAAAATAAGCAGTTGCAAACTACGGTCAAATATCTGTCTTAAAAAGCTATAACAGTCTGCATTTGGCACTATTTAAATAAAAATAGAAAGGTACTTATTTCTTGAATATTATAAGATAAGTGTTCATTCAAAAATGATTGATATTAAAAAATATGTAAAATAGTCTTATTATGTTCTCTTGGAATCGAATTATGTCAACCTGAAAAATGAAAATGAATCATCTTTATTATATCATATATTTCAAATTTCGATCTGAAAAAAAAATCTTCAACTTTTCCCTCTTTTTAAGCGTTCTACTCATGTGTAAACAATACTAATCTAATAATTGCAGTTGAATATAGAAAGTAACCCTTTAGTTGGTTTGATAATTGGAATTCGATCTTACTTTAAATGTAAAAATATTTGTTTTTGCCACATTCCTTTTTGAGACGAAATCAATACATTTACGCACTCAAAATGACAAAACCCACAGCTATGGACCAGCGATTGTATTTCTGCAGTTTTCCCTTTCAGACATTCACAGGAAAACTCAAGTTTCAGACGATGCTTAGCTCCGGTATGAAAGAGTTTTAGATTTTATACAGATTGCATTTTTTTTTTAATTATTTCGGTTTACATTTATTCATTTAACTTTTTTGTATTTTTCTATTTTACTGCATCGTAAAATGATCAATCAACTTACATGGGATCTTTATCACACTCTCCTTCAATGCATTCACCTCCACTAAAGTAAGTTCCTGTTGCACAAGACACGTGGTGAATCTGTCCATGTGCACAACGATAAAATGTGGTGCAGTTTTTAGGATCTGCAAGAAATCCTGTCTGATCGCCGCATTCAAATTCACCTGCAATTAGAATTGTTATTGACCGAGGTAATCTTATATCTTCTATATTTAGAAAAAGAGTGGACAAACTACCTAAAGCTCCGGAGGACCGATTTTTATTGGGTCTCATCTTGATTAGATTGTGTATCATTTCATTTACGCTACATATTTTCATTTATTTGTGTTTGTATGATTATGTTCCTTTTGGTCGTTTAAATCTTAACGCTACTCGGTATTTGTCCATCCAGCTTTCGGGTTTTTAGCTTGTAGTCCCTAATGCAGTTGGGTCCAGATGTGCGATTCGGACGCATGAGTTTATAGTGATGTTTTCGTTTTGTATACCCTTGAATTCAAATTTTACTTTATCGGGAAAGGGTATATGTCATTATGTTTTCCATACTGTGTGTACTTTCAACTACAAAAAAACTGTTTTTGTTGGCGTCGTTGTCAGATTTATGTGTATATTTGTTTGAATTTTAAGATAAGCTGTACTGTGTTGTATATCTGTAATGTATGTTTACACATTTTAGCTGCCTGACCCTAATTAATGTCACGTTAACCAATTATGACTATTTGAGTTGCTCACCTATTTTTGTCAATAAAACGGAGCTATAAAACAACTGTCAGACAAGTGAGAGGTTTAGCTAGCTATAAAACTGTCTAACCCACTTTGTCCTCCAAAAATGTCTGTCCAAAATGAGGAATATGACGATTGTTTTTGTATTCGTTCCGTTTGTTCATACAGTCAAGCGTTTTATTTTGTCAGGTTTTATGGACTTCTCGTATTTTGAATTTATCTTGAATTTCGGTATTTTTGTTAATATTTATTCACAATGCCATGTTCTGTGTGTTAGTATGTTTTTTTTTTTTTTATTTCTCATAGCCTTGATCGGCGAGTCCATTTTAATGTTTTAACATTATCTATCTCGGCCCAGTACAGCTTAGTACATATATAATAAGCTTATCTTTCATATATATTGTCTTGCTTGTAAGAAAAATATGTAAAAATGCCTAGCATATAGATTTTATTTAGTCTAATGCAAAAATAAATATCCTCGAGACATTTATTACTCTATATATGGTGTCAGCGACCGTTCATCTGTGCTTACTGTTAATTTTCTCTTAATGTAACTATGTAACAAGCTTATTGGTGAATAAAATATATCAGTTTTTAAAAAAAAGGTTTGTTCGACACATATACTTCATTCATACCTTTTAATACTTTCACAGCTTATAATTGTCTCCACCCTTCAAATTTAGTGCATGTTTAATTTGAATACCTGAGGTATCTTTACTGGTGTTCTGAGAAGAGTCTTCTTTTGATCCAACCTGGTTACACAATGGAACATTTTCCATGTAATCACAGTTCTGTATAATTTCATTCCATGCCAAACCATTTTGGCAATCCTTTTCTACTGGTGTAGTCCAAGCACAATGATAAAACTTGTGACAGTCTGTTGGATGTGGGATGTACTGCCCATTGTGGTCACATTTCACTGTTAACGTATTATCTGAAGTTATATAATCATTTGATTATATTTTCTTTTCGTTGGAACTAAGGTGTTTCGAATTCCTTGTGTATATAGTTATACTATTTACATGTTCCAAACTGATTAGAGTAGGTGAGTAGGTGAAAAACGGATTCTTGTCATTTCTTATTTAGATATATGGAAAATATATGGAAATATATGCATGTGAAATCCCTCAGCGGTTTAACGGGTGGGCTACTGTTATAATATATTAAGAAAAAAGTAAAATAACAAAAATACCGAACTCCAAGGAAAATTCAAATCGGAAAGTCCCTTATCAAATGGCAAAATCAAAAGCTTAAACACATCAAACGAATGGAAAACAACTGTCATATTCCTGACTTGGTACAGGCATTTCCTTATGTAGAAAATGGTGGATTAAACCTGGTTTTATAGTTAGCTAAACCTCTCACTTGTATGAGAGTCGCATAAAATTCCATTATATTGACAACAATGTGTGAACAAAACACACAGACATAATAGGTAAAAATGTCAAAAATAGGGGTGCAGCAGTCAACATCGTGTTATAATCGATATCTAAATCACTATAAAAACAAACAAAAATACCAACAAAGTAAAACAAAATGGCATAAGCAAAAATTAAAGACAAGAATACAAAAAAAATGACCACAGCACAACATTACAATGGCGGGATGTATAAGTACCGAGTCACGCCAAAATGATATTACCAAAAATGGACTAAACAGTAAAGGTTAATAATTTACAAAGACAAATAAAAGAACACTATAACACGTATTTAAGATGATAAACAACGTCGATACCTAGAACCTATACTTCAAGACCATCATGTATTATTTGTGAAGTTGATACGAAATATTTATCAACCTGGTCGTAGTATCTTCCAATGAACTTTTTTAGAAAAAGGACAAGACGTTCTTTGACATAACCGTGGTTCATCAACTTTTTGCTCAGACACTGGTGACTATTTATAAAGTCATGAGTAGCAGCTTCAAGCTCTTGAATACCGAATGAGTTGGGAAATGTATATCCCATATGCAGGTGAAGTTGGTATATTGCTACTAAGGTGGGAGAAATTGATAATTTCAAAATTAAGATCTTCTCGTTTGTCATAGATTCTGGTACTGAAATGACCGCTAATGTGAAATTCGAGGTACAAGTCTAAAAATGGGGAAGCCGTGTCTGTTGTTTCTTTAATTTCTAGTTCTGGAGGATATATTTATGGAACCCAATCATAAAAGTTTGGATTGTTAATGGAAAGAAGATCATCAACATATCTAAATGTGAAATTAAATGATCTGGCTTCTTTGATCTTCTTGTTTTTGACAAGTGTCTGAAGGAACTCCGACTCATATGAAAATAAGAAGAGATCGGCAAGGAGAGGCGCACATTTCGTTCCCATAGGAATGCCGACAATTTGTTGAAAATGTCTACTTCCAGATTCAACAAATATGTTGTCAATAAGAAACTCCAGCATACTGATCAATGTTCCTCTTTGTAGCATGTTTTACCTTTTTAATTTTGTTCACTATTAACAAAATATGCCGAATGGTATCCAAAAGTAATAAATTTATAGTGTATGCTACCATTTTTATATTGAAAAGCATTGTCGATTATTTCATTTAGACTATTTTTTTATTTCACATGGGGAATGCTGGTATACATGGTTGAAAAATCAAGTTTTGATAGAATTAATTTCAGAGAAAGATCGAGATTTAAAATTATCCAGAAGTTCTTTAGAGTTTTTTAGAATCCACATATGGTTAATACCACTACGCGAGTAAACAGTTTCATAATTTGAACCACACTATTAGTTTATTTATTAATATTACTTTTACTATGCATCTCTTTATACCTTGAACGACAAAATTATTTTATGTCTACCTGTGCGAATTTCAAACGCGCAATTTTACGCCAGTACTTAAAACCTTCCATCCTTTATAGGTGGATTTTACATAGATAAATAAAATCGTATGATATAAGCATAATGAGGATGTTAAATTTGATGTATGCCCCGTTTTGTGCTTCTTCGTAACATTTGTTTGTTTTTATAGTGATTAAGATGATAACATAATGTTGACTGCTGTAACCCTATTTTTGACATTTTTACCAATTGTGTCTGTTTGTTTTGTTCACGCATCGTTGTCAATATAATGGAATTTGATACGACTGTCATACAAGTGAGAGGTTTGGCTAGCCATAAAACCAGGTTCAATCCACCATTTTCTACATAAGAAAATGCCTGTACCAAGTCAGGAATATGACAGTTGTTATCCATTCGTTTGATGTGTTTGAACTTTTGATTTTGCCATTTGATTGAGGACTTTCCTTTTTGAATTTTCCTCGGAGTTCAGTATTTTTGTGATTTTACTTTTTTTCACAGTATTTCTGAAGACCCTCTTTAACTGCGGACAGAATTTTGTCAATCTAATGGACAATTCCTTTTTTAGAACATGCTGATGAGCCGGCAATGTACCGTTGTTTGTACGGAATTTTGTGAAGCTTAGGTATCCAATACAAACAAGAAATTATTGAGCTATCAGCTCATCGATGGTGCTCACAGTAACTAAATCTTACAGTTAGCCGTTTATTGTCATATTTATCAATAAATATATAGAGTTTAAGTTCATTCATGTATAATGATTTGATGGACAATTTGTTGTATGAAAATGTCAACTTGGTTATTTTTGAATAATTATATTATTATCTTATGTTATTAAAAACTGTTTGCAAGTAAAAACAAAATGGTTATTTAGGGGCCAGCTGAGGACCACCTCCGAGTGCGGGATTTTCTCACAGCGTTGAAGACCCATTGGTGGCCTTCGGCTGTTATCTGCTCTTTTGTCGGGTTGTTGTCTCTTTGACATATTCCCCATTTCCATTCTCAATTTTACTTTGAGCAACCAAATCTACATTAGAGTTTTGTGTTATTATACTATAGAATTTAGTACAGAAATGCTTTGATTTAGTCCTAGATGATGATTTTTTTATTAGTTGTTATTGGCTTTGAACTAGCTGTCAGTAACTGCGAGTACTCTCAGATATGTACTTTGTGTCTTTTTGTTGTGGGGATGTAAAAGTACCCGTCCACGTCCACTCTGTGTTTTTGTTGGATGTATTTCTATTTGTATCCATCTTATAGTTTTTTCTTATGTTGTACTGTTACACCACTGTCCTAGGTTAGGGGGAAGGTTTGGCGCCATCTAACTAGTTTAACCCCGCCACATTCTGTTTGTGCCTATCCCAAGTCAGGAGCCTGTAATTCAGTGGTAGTCGTTTGTTGCTGTGTTACATATTTTTTTTTGTTCATTATTTCGTACATAAATTAGGCCGTTAGTTTTCTCGTTTGAATTGTTTTACATTTGTCATTTCGGGGCCTTTTATACCTGACTATGCAGTATGGGCTTTGCTCATTGTTGAAGGCCGTACGGTGACCTATAGTTGTCAATTTCTGTGTCATTTGGTCTCTTGTGGAGAGTTGTCTCATTGGCAATCATACCACATCTTTTTTATACTTGAATTCTGATGAGCATAGCAATAGAGCATTTGAAATACTCGCAAGTACTTAACTCGAAAGTAATTTTACGAGCTGTTTTAATGGTTAATGTCTCCATTTTCTAAAACGACGAGAACAGAATAATAAATTTTCAAAATTACCTCTGTCAGTGCTTTATTATTTTAAATGGTGTAAATTGTAATAATATATTGACACATGTAAGTTGTATTTACAGTTTGGAACGTTATTCGAAACACTAACGTTTTTATACTCCCGAGTAAAGATGGCCTTAACATGTTTATACACAACCATTTGGCCTTCCACGTGTTTTAATTCGAGGGCATATATAAGTGATAAGTCTCACGAGTAGCAGTAAGCACAACCAATTGATGCTGGTATACATAAGGCAAGAACCCAGAACATCAAAGGAAAATTTATTTTCACATATGACCCGAAATTACCGAGGATATTGAGTCTCGAATGATCTATCCAAGCAAAGGACTGAAAAAACACCCTCGAAAGAAAAAAATAGTATGCAGTCGCGGACATTCTTAAAATCTAAAAAAATATTCGACAGGTGCCAAATGTTACTCAATTCAAGTGAAAGTGTCTTGTAACACCATTTACAGTGTCTGTTCACATGAATCTATTAATATATCAATTATGAGTTTCTGCAGATTAGATACAATTTGCAAATTATAAAATAAAATAGTTACCTGGGCATTCTTTAAGTTTACACGGACGATAGTTAATGGCGAATGAATCTCCTACACAATATTTACCACCGTACGCTGGCTCTGGATTAGTGCAAGTTCTATTTTTATATCCAGACTCAATTCCATAGTCACATTTGCAAGTAGTGGAGCAATCCCCATTCCAAGACACTGATACATAATCACTCCAACCTCCATCAACTTAAAGAATGAAACAATTATGGATAATTTGAAATAAACGTCATTACTACACTACAAACTAGCACCCAAGGAAGAATAAAATAAAACCATCCGTGGACGGAGGAAATCCTTAAAACCCGTAAAAGGATGACGTATAAACACTTGTGGACGAAAGAGTGTACTAACAAAACTATATTTACTTTTGCATTAACCGAGCATTTCTTATTTGTTAGAAAAGTGAGAACAGATACCAAAGGGACAATAAAAACAACAAGTCAATAAAAAAACAGAACACAGTATAGCCAAAAGAAAAACGATGTACAATCCACAAAACACTAGACAGAATACTCATCAATGTTCTATAGTCAAATCTAAATTTCCTGATATAATATAATAACATAAACGGTACCTATTTTACTGCACCAGATGCGCATTTCGACAATTGGAATTCCTGAATGGGAAATGAAAAACAAATATTGCTACCACAACCATGATGTATAAGAACCAAAACTGTTGAAGAGATATGTGATCAAAAAAGAGCTAAAATAAAATCCGTCTTAGGTCAACTTTGCCTAACGGACTTGAAACCTTAGTTTCTAAATAATTTCTATATAGAAGTGCCAATGAGACATCTCTCCATCCAAGTCACAATGTGTAAAAAGTAAACAATTATAGGTCAAGTACGGCCTTCAACACGGAGACTTGGCTCACACCGAACAGGAAGCTATAAAGGACCCCAAAATGACTAGTGTAAAACAATTCAAACAGGAAAACCACCCGTCTAATCTATATTAACTAGAGGCTCTAAAGAGCCTGTATCGCTCACCTTGGTCTATGTGCATATTAAACAAAGGACACAGATGGATTCATGACAAAATTGTGTTTTGGTGATGGTGATGTGTTTGTAGATCTTACTTTACTGAACATTCTTGCTGCTTACAATTCTCTCTATCTATGATGAACTTGGCCCAGTAGTTACAGTGGAAAATATTTTGTAAAAATTTACAAAAATTTACAAAATTTATGAAAATTGTAAAAAATTGACTATCAAGGGCAATAACTCCTTAAGGGGTCAATTGACAATCTTGGTCATGTTGACTTATTTGTAGATCTTACTTTTCTGTACATTATTGCTGTTTACAGTTTATCTCTATCTATAATAATATTCAAGATAATAACCAAAAGCTGCAAAATTTTCTTAAAATTAACAATTCAGGGCAGCAACCCAACAACGTGTTGCCTGATTGGTCTGAAAATTTAAGGGCAGATAGATCTTGACCTAATGAACAATTTTATCCCGTCAGATTTGCTCTTTATGCTTTGGTTTCAGAGATAAGAGCCAAAAACTGCATTTTACCCTATCTACTATTTTTTAGCCATGTCGGCCATCTTGGTTCGCGGGCAGGGTCATCGGACATATTTTTAAACTAGATACCCTAATGATGATTGTGGACATGTTTGGTTAAATTTGTCTTAGTAGTTTCAGAGAAGAAGATTTTTGTAAAAGATTACAAATTTTACGAAAAATTGTTAAAAATTGACTATAAAGGGCAATAACTCCTTAAAGGGGTCAACTGACCATTTTGGTCAAGTTTGACTTATTTGTAGATCTTACTTTGCTGAACATTATTGATGTTTACAGTTTATCTCTATCTATAATAATATTCAAGATAATAACCAAAAACGGCAAAATTTCCTTAAAATTACCAATTCAGGGGCAGCAACCCAACAATGGGTTGTCTGATTTGTCTGAAAATTTCAGGGCAGATAGATCTTGACCGGATAAACAATTTTACCCTGTCAGATTTGCTCCAAATCCTTTGGTTTCAGAGATATAAGCAAAAATCTACATTTTACTCCTATGTTCTTTTTTTAGCCATGGCGGCCATCTTGGTTGGTTGGCCGGGTTACCGGACAAATTTTTTAAACTAGATACCCCAATGATGATTACGGCCAAGTTTGGTTTAATTTGGCCAAGTAGTTTCAGAGGAGAAGATTTTTGTAAAAGTTAACGACGACGGACGACGACGGACGACGGACGCCAAGTGATGAGAAAAGCTCACTTGGTCCTTTGGGCCAGGTGAGCTAAAAACGAGAAACGAGAAACACTTGAGAACCACATTAAAAAACGAAAACCATTTGAACAGGTTCCTGACTTAGGACAGGTTCAAACATATGCAGCGGGTTTGAACGTTTTAACAGGCACCAACCTTCACCCTAACCTGAAATAGTTGTGTAACATTACAACATAGAAAGACACACTAAAAATATCAATTTAAATGGCTTAATTCTTTCAGTTGATATTTTATATTGAGTCTTTCTATGTTGTGATGTTACACTATTGTTTCAGAAAAAGGGTGAAGGTTTGTATCTGCACCTGTCCTAAGTCAGGAATTTGATGTTCAGTAGTTGTCGTTTGTTAATTTGGTTTATAAGTGTTTCTCGTTTCTCGTTTTTATATAGATTAGACCGTTGGTTTTCCCGTTTGAATGGTTTTACACTAGTAATTTTTGGGGCCCTTTATAGCTTACTGTTCGGTGTGAGTCAAGGCTCCGTGTTGAAGACCGTACTTTGACCTATAATGGTTTTAAATTTTGACTTGGATTGAGAGTTGTCTCATTAGAACTCATACCACATCTTCTTATATCTAATTCAATCAAAAGACATATTAACAAAAACAAGTAAACATACACTGGACTAATAAATTTGATCTATGACACAATATAAATACAATATTAAATAAAAAGGGGGATTTAAACAAAGTCAAAAAGACAACTATCACCTTCGACAAAATGGCTTTAAAAAAATAACATACACAGGTAAATTTAAGTATAATAATTTTGTTGTTAGGAGTATGGAGATAATTTTTACAAAATAAATAAATAAATTTGTTGTTCATAGAGTACGAGAACATGAGTGAAAATTTACCGTCATACTAAATACTTATCAAAGGTGGTACATATTAAAAATAGTGAGACGAGATATAACACAAAATAAGTAAACATTGAATAACAAAAAATTCATTGCAAATTGTGTCAACAGGTCAAATTAACACGAAAGTACGATTTGCGAGTACTCGCAGTTACTGAAAGCTAGTTAAAAGCCAAAAACAATTAATACTAAAAAAATCATGCATCAGAGACTAAAATCAACTAAACCACATCCAAGGGATTTAGTGTTTAACGCCATGGACAGTCAAAGAACCAAAACAGTTGGAGAGATATGTGAACAAAAAAGAACTGAAATAAAATCAGTCTTAGGTCAACTTTACCTAATGGACTTAAAACCTTATTTGCTAAATAATTTCTATATAGAAATTAAAAAAAATGTGGTATGAGTGCAAATGAGACAACTCTCCATCCAATCACAATGTGTGAAAAGTAAACAATTATAGGTCAAAGTACGGCCGTCAACACAGAGCCTTGGCTCACACCGAACAGCAAACTATAAAAGGCCCCAACATGACTAGTTTAAAACAATTCAAACAGGAAAACCCACGGTCTAATCTTTATAAAAAACAAGAAACGACTATATTTATTATCGGAAAATGTATATGTTTTGGAGTTTAGTGTGACGTCCATTTTTGCTGAACTAGTATACATTATTGTTTAGCGGCCAGTTGAAGCCCACCTCCGGGTGCGGGATTTTCTCGCTGTGTTGAAGACCCATTGATGGGCTGGAGCTGTTTTCTGCTCTTCGATCGAGTTGTTATCTCTTTGACGCATTCCCCGTTTCCATTCTCAATTTTATTGTTTACCTGGTGGACAATCTCTTAATTTACAAGCACGCTTTACGTTAAGCGTACTCGACCCTGAACACGGTTTCCCACCATTCTCAGGCCTTGGATTTGTACATGTTCTTGTTCTCTGTCCATACTGTATTCCAACGCCGCAAGTTGTAGAACAACCTGTGATCCAACGTATGGCAGACCAGCTACTCCAACCTCCATCTAAATCGGAAAACAAATTTAACAGAAATTATTGGTAAAATGACTACACAAAAAATAAAAGCACCAAATAAACTTAAACCTGTAGTTTATAATTACTCTGTAAACGCTAGGACTTTCTTACTCATTCGTCGCATTTGTCCTTTTGCTTGTATACAAGTTCTTATTTTTTACTAAGAGAAAAAAAAGTTTTAAATTCTATAAAACATTTCTCTGATTTTTAGATTTTTTAAAGAAAAACTCACAGACAGCTGTCGGTTTGCAAATAAGTTATCTACCTGTCAGCTTTAGATTAATTTCTTGTAAATGATTACACTTTTTAATTTCAAACTAATCAAAGTTAAAGCATAGAAATTAAACAAAACTGAGACTTTATATATGTTGTCCATGTGTTATATTGCCCGAAATGGGCAATACAAATCTTAATTGGAAGAAAAACAGACAAAATAAAAAAAACAAGGAAAAGGGAACGGGATTATTTCTACTTTTCATCTGTGACACAGATATAAAATAATTGTCAATCAAATCACGATTGCATCTATACAATTCTCAACAGCTTTACTTCCTACTGAGGCTGAAACTCAATTGCTGAATTTATGAATTAATATTTACCTATTGGGCAATCTCTAATTTTGCAAGGACGTGTTACAGTAAGGATACCCGATCCTAAACACGGTTTCCCACCGTTCACAGGGCTCGGATTTGTACATGTTCTGGTTCTCTGTCCATACTGTATTCCAACACCGCAAGTTGTAGAACAACCAGTGGTCGAATTTATTGCAGACCAGCTACTCCAACCCCCATCTGAAGAGACAAAATAGATTTAACAGAGTTTATAAGAAGCACGATATATCTTACTTTTGTGAAGAAAAAATGAAAACTATTCTCGTATGCGTCTTTTGCTTGGAAAATGGCTTGTTTTCGGATATTTGTTTAAAGTAAAAGACAAAGAGAACATTCATCAAGTGGAATAGAAGTGTTATAGACGAAGGCAAAATAATGTTATTTTAAGATTTTGCTTTTGGTTTTGAATTCAAAGTTTACTAGTCAGCGCAATATTATAGAATTTGGGTTATACACCACATATGTTAATGGAGGTTTCTATTTTTTTAATGTGTAAATTTATTTCGAAGAAATGCTATCCATTATATGATCACGAACCCAATATGCAATCAACTGTGTTCAAGGGAACAGCACACTGCAACATTTTGTTTGTTTCAAACAGGAAACCCAGCTCAACGGTTAGAATTGTATTTTTGAGCGGTCACTTTTGATAAACCAACTTCTACTATAGGCACATTTGTTGATTAAAACCTTTTTGTTTTACACTTGAGTTTAAATTGTATAGGCTTGGGACGATTAATAGCTTTTCCTGTTTAAAATTGCTATCTATTTATCTTTTGGTCAATTCTGTCTTTGGGTTATTATCTAATTTACTTGGTCCATTTCTGCTTTTGCTCATATATAAGTTCCCTTCATTATGTTTGATTTCAAAAGCTTGATAATGATATACCTAAATTTTCCTCAGTGATGAGAACGTCCTTCTAGTGAATTATTGGTATCTTACCTTTGTAATGGTATGTTTTGGTCATTCCTGTTATCCTTTTGTGAGTATCTTAACATCATAATTAAATTTTAAAGGCGTTTATCCTATTTGCAGTCTAGATTTTATGAGTTTGAAAATGATACCATAGACAATGAAAAGATGTTTGGTAAGAATCAAATTGTTCTGTTGACAACTGTTTAACTGAAGTAAGTAAAGGTAAAAGTTTGACCTGGCATGCACTTCACGTTACGTTTTGTGGATGTGGTTTTCACCAAACTGTCGGCATTAATTTTGTTTAAACAATCTGACTCTAAATTTAAAAGAAAAGGTTGACAAGTGACAAGTAGAGAAGTCAGTTTGTTCTCTGCATGAAGCATATAGCTCCGAGTTGAAACAGTTTTCATGGAATTACGTTTCCATGATAGAGAGCTGTTGTCTTTAAGATATCTTTATGGCCCTGAACCAAGGGTTTTAAAAGGTAAAGTTGAAGTCGTCACTCCGGAAAATTTACGGACACTATCATAACTTTGTTGACCGTTATGGAACGGAATATCTGTAACAGATGTCCGTGTATATTTTCTTTTTTTGTAGATATAATCCTGTCTTCTTTCCAGCAATTGTAACATCACCAAATGCGACTTATCACCGAATCAACTAATTGTAACTAGAATTAGTAATACAGCGCTGCTCCTAGTGAAGCAGCATTTGTATACACTTTCAGAGCACCTGAATTTATCCCTTGATTTTTAATTAGGTTTGTGTTGCACAATCTTCAGATTTATGTTTAGTCTATTGGGGACAATATTGACTTTTCATCGTTTTCTTTGTGGTCATGGTGTTTGGTGTTTTATTGGACTTTGCTTTGTACTGTCCCCTTTGTTCTCTCTCTTTTTATGCATATAGCTGACCATAAAATTACAGCTTTTTAACTGTACTTTTCTTATCTCTATTCATTTTTGAGTAACTAGATTTGATACGAATAGAACAAAAATAGAGGTTGTACGTTTTAACTTTCATTGATAAGTAAGGACATATTGATAGGTTTAGACATTTATTCAACAAACAGATAACGTGTACGTCCCTAGCGAATGAGAAAATTAATGATCGAGTTCATCAAGGTGCAGAAAACATTGCTTTTAACGTGCGCTTTATCATACTTAGAGTAATTTCGAATGTATACATACTGCTATACAAACTGAGATACTATTCCCCACTCATCACGAAGCTTATTGAAACACTGGTGAAGTTTGCATAGCCATACTTCTATTCCTCAGTTTGCTGGTCTTTTTTTTTCATAAACCTGTTGAAAGATGGTTACTTCTCTGTAGTTAATGTGTGTAGCTGTAAGTTATTGCTTTGCATAAAGAAAGAAATGAGAATGCAGCTGCTACAAAGGTGCAGTAAAGTATACTTATGCAAAAGCAAATAGAAAAACTATGTCAATATTTCCTGTGAAATTATAGTTTTTAAGCAAGAAATAAGGCGAGTTTTTAAGGAGTGTTGACTGATATGTATATCCTCACCACAATACAGGTATGATACTTGTTTGTACGAGATCCTGAAATAATACTTCAAAAGTAAGTTTTTGCATGTTCAGTGTAATGAATTCAGTATGTACGATGATAAACTAGATATATATGTGGTGTTATGCTCTATTTTAATACTATTGAGGGCAGTCCTTTTAAGAAAAATAACTTTCACATCCCTAACAGTTTTTATCCGTTTTATGCCAACGATTTGCAGTCATCCACAGACCAATAAATGACTGCTACTGGACAATCATTTTTTCTTGCATTAGTAGTATCTTATTTCTTGTTGTTCTAACAAGTTTATAACATGAAGCACTAAGGTGAATATTAAGTAAATGAAATGTTCATAAAATATCTTTCGTTTTGGCTGGTAAAATTATTTCTACGAGTAATGATTATACTTTTATTGTTCATCCTTGGCGTCGTGTATGTTTACAGAATTAGACGCATCTTATTAGCTTTCTCTAATTTTGTTCTATTTTAGAGTGTACTCAAATATATTTTAAAAGAATTACACAATATCGTATATCATGTCGATGGTGTACTAAATCTTCCTTGAAGTAAACCAGAACGCTGTTATTAATAATTATATACCTATATAGAGTTATTTCCTTTCAGAACGACAGGTCAGTCTTTTGAAGAAACAACCTGGACGATACCAAGTTTCAATGAAATGTGCTTTAAGGCATAAAATAATGACCAGCGTCAGGTCATAATTTTCCCTGATTAAAATGCAGACTACAGATTACTAAACATTTAATCCCGTGTTGTTGCCAATTTTATTGTACAATTTTCTATCTTTAACACTTTTTAAAAACATTTAGGCAGAAATAATTTTTTCCTCTGTGTATTAGGCTGAAATAAATACCCTTTACTCTATTAAATGACAAAATATTCATATTTTCTACAGGGGAACAGCCACATTCTTTAAAAGGGAAGGGAGTATAATATTCCATCCTGATTCTCAATTTTTTAGGAAATAAATGTATTGCCAGACAAAAAAAAGAAAACAATTCTGAAAAGTTCGCTAAAATTAGTTCAAAAAATAATCTGTTTTTCCGCGATAAAAATGTCACGGAACAAGAGAAAAATTCAGCACCCCTTTTATATAGATTATATGATAAATTACTGACAAAGAGACTTGTATTTTTCGTACATCTTAACAATTCGGTTGCTTCTTGCTTCATGCAATTACTTAACTATATTGTAACTGGACTGTGATTTCTAACGTTTATACATGTATCTAGATTAATCAGAGAGTTTTATTTCACATTAGAAATGAGCCATAGGGCGTTGTTATACCCATACGTTTCAGAAAAGAATATCCTACTTCAATGTGATTGGTAAAATAGGATACAGTTACTATAAATCTTTGCAAAAATAATATTTTTTGACGGTATATAAGTCCGATAATGCATATTTTAAGGTGTTTCTTGTTGTAAAACACACCTCGTGGTGTCAGGATTGCCTAAAGAAAGACCTCCCTACGGTCGGTCTTTCATTTGATCACTAGTGACACCCCTCGGTGTATATTACGGCAAGAAACACCTTAAAGTATGCATTATCTATAACATAATCAAATTATCACACGTATTATGTGTTGGCTTTTCAGCAACTGCGAGCATGTTTAGTTATAATTGTCAGAAGTATTTTACCTGTACCTGTGATTTTGGTCTGCCCACATATCAGTTTGTTCGAATCACGTGACATTCTGAACTAATTTCTATTTCAGTTTCAGTGAATGCATGTATTAACTGCATTATGTTTTAAGCTTGGCCTACGTAATTTAAGGCGACAGTAGTGTACAGATGTTTTCGTGAATCGAGTTAGAAAAGACAAATCAAGGTATTATACAAAAACTAAAGGAAACATAGGTAAAATGTCGCAAATTAGGTTTGCATGGTGACGAGAAGCGTCAATTTAAGACATATGTAAACAAATCTCATTAATCGAAAATTCCGTGGGATAATTGTTCTCGTCTTATACGCTTCCGGTGTAAAACTAAACAATGGCTATTAGTAGGCTTCAGAAAGAAAATAAATTACAAAATAGGAGATGTTCATATAGATCAATTAAACACTCAAAAGTTACAGACCGGGTTAACCGTGGAATTTTACCCCCTCAAAATATATGATGATTTCCAACCAAATCGTGATAACTTCTAAATTTGATCAGATCTTGGTGTAACATTGTCAGTACATTTATTCATCGCTCGTCTACATTCCGGGCTATTCAGAGTTTGATATTTGTCTATTGGTAAAGAAAGTATGTTGACTTTTAGATGTGTATGTGTTTTCTTTGTTGTAGTTGGGGGAGGGAGGGTATAATAGTTTTTGAACCGTCTTTCAGTCAATCAGTCCGTCAGTCAGTCATTTTCGTTTCCGAATGCTTATATTTCATATCGGTTTGAAACCTTAAATAGATATATGGTCACATGTAATGAGAGGACGATCCTTGTTTTTATTGGTTGTACGCTCACCAGTCATAGCTACTAAAAATTGGCCAACATGTGCCACTAAAAGTGGTTTTCGGACCAAACCTGTCCAAAAAGTGGTCCCCAGATACTAAATCAAAAACTACAAAAGGGACTACAACATGATTGAATATATATAGTCACATATGATGGATCAGCGGGTGATCCCCATTGAGTTTGAAGTCACTGTGTCTAAGGTCAAAGTCAAATTTACTTATGACTGAAATTTGTACAGAAAAGTGGTAGAGAAAGATCCATTTTGATTTTAAAGTCACTTGATCTAAGTTCAAGGGCAAACTTACTCAGAATAGATTTCCGGAAGACTCAATTACTGTCTGAAATCATAATTTATATAGGGCGAGGGGTATTTGGGCTTACTCACTAAATTTCCCTTTGATTTGGAGATGTTTATGTATTTTCAATTATCTCTTTTTATTCATTAGAAAATATTGATGATGAAATTTTGAAGAAGATTTTAAAAGTTACCTTTTATAAATTCTTTCAGAAAATAATTCATTCGTTATTTGATTTTTTATTGAGATCACTAAAGTATCTGCTCTGAACTTGTAACGAAAAATGTAGGTCACGTAATGCATTTGTGTGATTCAACTTCTTGTTGCACAGCCTATTTTAAAAGTTATTTTTTTTAAATATGTGTTAATGAACAATGGTGGTTATGAGATTGTGTTAACAAAGACTCACCTGTACTTGGTGCAACTCGCCCACCACCAAGAACCACACGTTGTCGTATAACTAGACTGATATGATTCTGTCCTATACGATGTCTTGCAGCTTCTATTATGTAGAAGAAAATATGTGTGATAATAAACAACACTCAAAATACATCCTCATAGATTTATGACAAACAAAACATGGTACTTTAAATGTAGTAAATTTAATAGGCAGGCAAATGGCATTAAAAAAACGAGGACGTTCAGTTCCTCTTTAGATATATAAAGCTGTCATAATTCCCCGGTATTGTCAGAATTATACATCTCAAAGTGTCTATGAACAATCAACTTTTTTAAACCATCGACTTCAGAATTAATTTGTAATTGTTCTTTTTTTTAAATGCATTTGCTCTTTGGACAAAACTCCATCCTCCAAAAGCAAAAAAAAAATCTTGAAAACCATAATTGTTAGACACATGTGTCCTTGATAAAGTTTGTTTAAACACATTTCCACAGAAACGATTTGTTTAATGATAATAGTTTCATCGTGATTCGTAGTAGTTCTGTTGCTACTTTTAAGTTCATCCCCGGTTCGTTGTGGTGTTCGTGTTGCTTAATCTAAACTTTTCTGTGAAGTGCTTTGTGGCTGAGAAGAAATTTGATGAACCAGGGTTATGTCAAAGAGCGTATCGTCCTTTATTTTAAAGTTATTCGGCAGATACCAAGATCTTATTGATAAATATTCCGCATCAACTTCACAAATACTACATGATGATCTTTGAGTATAGATTCTATATCCTGACGTTGTTTATCGTCTTAATTACGTGTTATAGTGAACTATTTGTTTGTTTTGGTATATTTTCAATCTTTACTGTTTAGTCCATTTTCAGTAATATTATTTTAGCGTGGCTCAGTATTTATACATCCGGCCATTGTGTGATTTTGCTATGATAATTTTTTGTATTCTTGTCTTTTTTGTCTTTCATTTTTGCTAATGTGCTTTGTCTACAAGCCATTTTGTTTTTCTTTGTTGACATAGTTGTTTGTTTTTATATACTGATTAAGATTATAACACAATTTTGACTGCTGGACCCAATTTTTGTTTTATTTTTTTGGTTTTTTTTTTGTTAACATTTTTACCTATTGTGACTGTTTGCTCACACAACACATTGTTGTCAATATAATGGAATTGTATGCGACTGTCATACAAGTGAGAGGTTAAGCTAGATATAAAACCAGGTTTAATCCACCATTTTCTACATAAGGAAAAACCTGTACCAAGTCAGTTATATGACAGCTGTATTCCATTCGCTCGATGTGTTTGAGCTTTTGAGTTTGCCGTTCCGTTTTGAATTTTCCTTGGAGTTATGTATTTTTTTTTTTTTTTTTTACTTTTGAATGCTGTTTATTCTTATGGTTTCAGATTGTCCCCATGGTATCTTCTCTCTCTATCTATATAACTTCATCTTGATTTCCCTACAAATATTCTTCACAAAAAGTATTTTATTTTGGTAGCAATTTTTATCATCAAAAGATAAACTTTCATACAAAATAATGAATATAACACAATTATTTTACTAGTAGCAAGTGCTTGAACTTACCCATTTGCGTACAAAATAAACATGGGTAGCAGACACAAAATGGAAAATGGTCTCATCGTTTTCTCTGGAACGTTATCAACAGTGATAACTAGATAAGAAAATGGTTATAAATGTTTAAATTATATTTTTATTACATCCATGTCTCATAAATTCATAATTGTCGAGTATGTACTACATGCACTTCTTGTATCGACTAAAATTGCTTTTTAAAAAGGTGGATCATACAAGGATTTATAACAATATCGTATATACAATTGGATGGTTTGAAATGCAGTGCATCGGCTTCATTGAGAAAAAAAGTACATCAAAACTACCGAACTCCAAGGTAAATTTAAAAAGGGGAAGTCTATAAAAACTGACAATATCAAACGTTTTCCACCAACGGAACGAGTTAACCACAACTATCATATTTATGTCTTGGAACATGTATTTTCCGAAAAACATGGTGGGTTAAACCTGGCTCTATAGCTAGATAAACCTCTCGATTGTATACAGTTGTTTATAGTTCCGTTATATTGATAAAATTGGGTGAGCAACCCAAACAGACACAATGTAACAATAATTTGGATCCAACAGCCAAAACTGTGTAAACATACATACATCACAGGCATAAACCACTACTGACTAACAATATTTAAGCAAACATACAAATAAATCTAACAATGACGCTAACGAAGAAGTTTTGTAATTGATTATATAAATAACACATTGCAGAGGTTGATAGAGCAGATTGTTACCCCAGAGAAAATATTGCCAACCGAGTCAAAGCCAAGGTTGACAATGTATTTTCGAGGGGTACCAATCTATCGCCCTCTCAGCTATGTTCTTCCTCCGCCTCATTTTAGACCTCGAATTTGACATCAGCGGTCATCTCAGTACCAGAATCTATGACAAACGAGACGATTTTAATTTTGAAATTATCAATTTCCCCCACCTTTGTAGCAATAAACCAACTTCACCTGCATATGGGATATACATTTCCCAACTCATTCGGTATTCAAGAGCTTGCAGCTGCTACTCAGACTTTGTAAAACGTCACCAGCATCTGAGCAAAAAGTTGATGAACAAGGGTTATGTCAAAGAACGTCTCGTCCTTTGCCTAAAAAAGTTCATCGGAAGATACCAAGACCTTGTTGATAAATATTCCGTATCAACTTCACAAATAATACATGATGATCTTGATGTATAGATTCTAGGTACTGACGTTGTTTATCAGCTTAATTACGTATTATAGTGTTCTTTTATTTGTTTTTGTAAATAATTAACGTTTACTGTTTGGTCCAATTTTGGTAATATCCTTTAGACATGGCTCAGTACTTGTACATCCCGCCATTGTATTGTTGTGCTGTTGTCATTTTATGTATTCTTGTGTTTCAGTGTTGCGTATGTGCTTTGTCTATATGTCATTTTGTTTTTCTTTGTTGACATATTTGTTTATTTTTGATAGTGATTGGAATAATAACACAATGTTGACTGCTGTACCCCTATTTTTGACATTTGTACCTATAATTTCTGTTTGTTTTGTTCACACATTGTTGTCAATATAATAGAATTGTATACGACTGTCATAAAAGTGAGAGGTTTAGCTAGCTTTAAAACCAGGTTTAATCCACCATTTTCTACATAAGAAAGTGCCTGTACCAAGTCAGGAATATGACAGTTTTTTTTCCATTCGTTTGAAGTGTTTGAGTTTTTGATTTTGGCAATTGTTAAGGGACTTTCCGTTTTGAATTTTCCTTGGAGTTCGGTATTTTTGTTGTTTTACTTTTTTCTATCATCATTGTCTCTTAAATGTTAAATTGAAAGTACTTAACTATGACAACATGTACATAACAAAGTTACAGTTATTAGAAAAGCAACAAAAGTGAAGCAAGATGTATTTTTGAGACCAAAACGTAGAACTATCATTGTCTTAAAAATATTGATACAAATTCACATCATTGTCCTTTAAATCATCGATTTTTTATTGGTTTGCAAGAGAGGGTGACATTCAAAAATTGTCTCACGCTGAGACATGGGATAGAGTAATAGTTATCAAAGGTACCAGGATTATAATTTAGTACGCCAGACGCGCGTTTCGTCTACATAAGACTCATCAGTGACGCTCATATCGAAATATTTATAAAGCCAAACAAGTACAAAGTTGAAGAGCATTGAGGATCCAAAATTCCAAAAAGCTGTGCCAAATACCGCTAAGGTAATCTATATAGATATAAGAAGATGTGGTATGAGTGCCAATGAGACAACTCTCCATCCAAGTCAAAATTTATAAATGTAAACCATTATAGGTCAAAGTACGGTCTTCAACACGGAGCCTAGGCTCACACCGAACAGTAAGCTATAAAGGGCCCCAAAAATTACTAGTGTAAAACCATTCAAACGGGAAAACCAACGGTCTAATCTATATAAAAACGAGAAACGAGAAACACTTATGAACCACATCAACAAACGACAACTACTGAACATCAGATTCCTGACTTAGGACAGGTGCAAACAAATGCAGCGGGTTTAAACGTTTTAATGGTACCAAACCTTCACCCTTTTTCTGAAACAATAGTGTAACATCACAACATAGAAAGACACATTTTCTTATGCCTGGAATAAGAAAATCCTTAGTTTTTTCGAAAAATTCAAAGTTTTGTAAACAGGAAATTTATAAAAATGACCACATTATTGATATTCATGTCAACACCGAAATGTTGACTACTGGGCTGGTGATACCCTCGGGGACGAAACGTCCACCAGCAGTGGCATCGACCCAGTGGTTTAAATAGTTATCAAAGGTACCAGGATTATAATTTAGTACGCCAGACGCGCGTTTCGGCTACATAAGACTCAAGTAAATTATCTCCCTGGTATTAGCCAATCAAAATCTGACATTTTAGCATATAGTATGATAAAGTAAATTGACGAAGACGTCGATGAAAAAAGTTTTTGTAGTTGACATTACATACCGTATATTGTATACTCTTTCTCGGTAAATTACGAATTAAGTAAAATATAAATATAAGGGTAAACAAAATGGAACAACACTGTAAAAATCTTGTGAGTCCGAATTGCACCTCAGCCCCACCAGCACCAGGAACTCCCAAAGTCAAAAACCCGAGTGATAATTCATTTATGTTGTATATTGTCTCTACTCTGAGGAAACGATAAGCTCGTAGCAAATATCTAAAATGTAAAAATAACATAACAGGAAAAAAGCTAAAACTAAAAGTGTTATCAATTTTAATAAAAATTGCAGTTTTAGAAACACGTCATAATATTGTAAGAGTATTGAGAATTTACAAATGTAAGAAAAGATTAAAAAGAAATGGTGCAAATGACATTAGTGGGAAATACATTCTTAGGAAATTTATCCTACATCTTCCTTACTTTCTATGCAAGACATGTTTGCAAACATTCTCCTTGCTTAAATTGTCATGTGGATTCAACAAACACTCAAGTTGCAAGACATATTTATTGCATTTATATATTAATAAATATTGAAAACACTCGCAATATAAAAATACAAAGATGTGGTATAATTACCAACGAGACAACTCTCCACAAGAGACCATATAACTATAGGTCACCGTACGGCAAGCACATCGTTGAAGTCATGTCATTTCAGAACAATTGTCGCAGATCTTAGAGTTTTATATCCAACTACGTAAAACGAAACAGTAAAGTGAGGCTCCTTTAAGCACTTTAGATTTGAAAATAAAATTAAAAAAAAAAAAAAAAATGCCAAATAACATTCTTCTGATCTGATGTTCAGTAGTTGTCGTTTGTTGATGTGGTTCATAAGTGTTTCTCGTTTCTCGTTTTTATGTAGATTAGACCGTTGGTTTTCCCGTTTGAATGGTTTTACACTAGTAATTTTGGGGCCCTTTATAGCTTACTGTTCGGTGTGAGCCAAGGCTCCGTGTTGAAGACCGTACTTTGACCTATAATGGTTTACTTTATAAATTTTGACTTGGATGGAGAGTTGTCTCATTGGCACTCATACCACATCTTCTTATATCTATTCAAATGTTCACTTGTTATAATGTTTATTGTCTTGATTATTTGTTTTAGAACTTCAAACTTCAAGGAAATGCAAATTTCCCAAAGTATCGTTTTGAGATCTTTTCATTAGTATATTGATATGATCAACAACCTAACTAAATAGATATTTTAATGTATGATATCATATACAAAGATGATACTATTATTGTATAATGTCAATGTTAATAATTAAGTCAGATATATAAGTGGGTATGTTTAGTGCAAAAATATCTGCCGTGACGTACATGTGATGTCTTTAATATGTCAATAGTGATGTATTTCACATACAATGGTTCTTTTGCCAATAGCTATAGGTTATCATTGACAGTATATAATAATATATTTTTGAAAGGACAGAAGAATTTACTTTCTCTGCAAGTCTATTGTGACAAATAATAGCTATGTGTACAAAGTTTAGGAAGATGGGAAGCAAACTGTTAATTCTATCACGTCTTCAAGTTGTTTTCTCGATTATAGGAGTACATTGAGGTTAACAGGGTTAATCTTCGTTTTCTGTAATACATTATAACAATATGATGCTAATAACATGTTCTTTTAACTATATTCTATTCACAAACGCCAGCGATTTGATTATATATTCATTAAATACTTTCATTTGAAATAAGATTGTTTTTAAAAACGTGTGATTTGTGTCCGCCAAAACCAGTTGCTTCGACGAAGGCCATACTAAATTTGAGACATAGCTGCTACAAGTATGAATAAATTAAAAGACTCAGTTGGGTATACGTCAATGAGACAGCAGCAAAACGACAAATAACCAGAAGACATTTGGAGGATAACATGAAGTTTTCAACAACATACAGGTGGTCCATACAATATGTCAAGCTGTAAATCATAATGTATCTATATAAAAATTGTGAATAAAATTTAATCAACAGATCTGATTTAAAACCCAATACTTAAAATAGCAAGATATGACTTACGACAGCTATACTGCCGATGTCTTTTTTATCTGTATTGCAGTCTTAATTGAGGAATTCTTTTGTAAGTGGTATCGAATATAAAAATAAGGAGATGAGTTATGATTGTCAATAAGACAACTATCCACCAAAGTTCAAATAAAGTGAATGAAAGCAATTATAGGCAACCGTACGGCCTTCAACAATGAGAAAAACCCTTACCGTATAATCGGCTATAAAAGGCCCCGACATGAAAAATATGAAATAATTCAATTGAGAAAACTAACGGCCTAATTTATGACAAAACAATTTACGAAAAACAAAATTGACGGACAGCAACCAATGACAACCACTGAACTACAGGCTCCTGACTTGGGACAGGTCTATGCAAGACATGTTTGCAAACATTCTCCTTGCTTAAATTGTCATGTGGATTCAACAAACACTCAAGTTGCAAGACATATTTATTGCATTTATATATTAATAAATATTGAAAACACTCGCAATATAAAAATAAGAAGATGTGGTATAATTACCAACGAGACAACTCTCCACAAGAGACCATATAAGCAGAAATTTTCAACTATAGGTCACCGTACGGCAAGCACATCGTTGAAGTCATGTCATTTCAGAACAATTGTCGCAGATCTTAGAGTTTTATATCCAACTACGTAAAACGAAACAGTAAAGTGAGGCTCCCTTTAAGCACTTTAGATTTGAAAATAAAATTTTTTAAAAAAATAAAAAAATGCCAAATAACATTCTTCTGATCTGATGTTCAGTAGTTGTCGTTTGTTGATGTGGTTCATAAGTGTTTCTCGTTTCTCGTTTTTATATAGATTAGACCGTTGGTTTTCCCGTTTGAATGGTTTTACACTAGTAATTTTGGGATCCTTTATAGCTTACTGTTCGGTGTGAGCCTAGGCTCCGTGTTGAAGACCGTACTTTGACCTATAATGGTTTACATTTATAAATTTTGACTTGGATGGAGAGTTGTCTCATTGGCACTCATACCACATCTTCTTATATCTATTCAAATGTTCACATGTTATAATGTTTATTGTCTTGATTATTTGTTTTAGAACTTCAAACTTCAAGGAAATGCAAATTTCCCCAAAGTATCGTTTTGAGATCTTTTCATTAGTATATTGATATGATCAACAACCTAACTAAATAGATATTTTAATGTATGATATCATATACAAAGATGACACTATTATTGTATAAAGTCAATGTTAATAATTAAGTCAGATATATAAGTGGGTATGTTTAGTGCAAAAATATCTGCCGTGACGTACATGTGATGTCTTTAATATGTCAATAGTGATGTATTTCACATACAATGGTTCTTTTGCCAATAGCTATAGGTTATCATTGACAGTATATAATAATATATTTTTGAAAGGACAGAAGAATTTACTTTCTCTGCAAGTCTATTGTGACAAATAATAGCTATGTGTACAAAGTTTAGGAAGATGGGAGGCAAACTGTTAATGCTATCACGTCTTTAAGTTGTTTTCTCGATTTTAGGAGTACATTGAGGTTAACAGGATTAATCTTCGTTTTCTGTAATACATTATAACAATATGATGCTAATAACATGTTCTTTTAACTATATTCTATTCACAAACGCCAGCGATTTGATTATATATTCATTAAATACTTTCACTTGAATTAAGATTGTTTTTAAAACGTGTGATTTGTGTCCGTCAAAACCAATTGTTTCGACGAAGGCCATACTAAATTTGAGACATAGCTGCTACAAGTATGAATAAATTAAAAGACTCAGTTGGGTATACGTCAATGAGACAGCAGCAAAACGACAAATAACCAGAAGACATTTGGAGGATAACATGAAGTTTTCAACAACATACAGGTGGTCCATACAATATGTCAAGCTGTAAATCATAATGTATCTATATAAAAATTGTGAATAAAATTTAATCAACAGATCTGATTTAAAACCCAATACTTAAAATAGCAAGATATGACTTACGACAGCTATACTGCCGATGTCTTTTTTATCTGTATTGCAGTCTTAATTGAGGAATTCTTTTGTAAGTGGTATCGAATATAAAAATAAGGAGATGAGATATGATTGCCAATAAGACAACTATCCACCAAAGTTCAAATAAAGTGAATGTAAGCAATTATAGGCAACCGTACGGCCTTCAACAATGAGAAAAACCCTTACCGTATAATCGGCTATAAAAGGCCCCGACATGAAAAATATGAAATAATTCAGTTGAGAAAACTAACGGCCTAATTTATGACAAAACAATTTACGAAAAACAAAATTGACGGACAGCAACCAATGACAACCACTGAACTACAGGCTCCTGACTTGGGACAGGCACATAGAGAATTGGCGGGGTTAAAAATGTTTGTGAGCACTCAACCCTCCCCTAACTTGGGACAGTGGTGTAACAGCACAACATAAGAACAAACTATAAAAATAAGTTGAAAAAGGCTTAACTCATCAGATCGATACAAAGCAGAAAAACATCAAACATACACACAGATTAGAGGCAAAGGAATTTATCCATCCCTCATCCCTAACAACAAAAAGGACACTAAGTACAGATCTGAGAGTACTCACAGTTATTGACAGCTAGTTCAAAGCCAATAACAACTAATAAAAAAATCATGTATCTAAGACTTAAATATCAATCAGTACACATCCAACATCGAATGGACTCAGTGTACAGACGTAATTAACAGTCAGAGAAAAACATGACCTTGTGCAATGCCAAAAAAAAGGTATAAGTTAATATTCGAATACGGTTGCATATTGTAAGTTATGTTTATTTCATATCTTTTGTGTATGAGGAGTTGGCAATTTATAAAAAAAACATGTAAATCAATTCTGGTGTTATTTACGGAAGCGTATTAGCGCCACACATTTTTTTTTTTTTTTTTTCTTCCTATCTTTGCGTTATAACGCAAACCTTTGCGATATAACGCAAACATTTGTTTCATCTTATTTCTTATTTAAGATTCAAAGGAAGCAGCAGTTATTAATGGAGGAGGCTGCATATATTAAAATTTATCTTCTTTGTACTCATTGCAAAGTAAAATGCTTTACTATTTAACTAATAATGAGAAGGATAATATATATAAGAAGATGTGGTATGAGTGCCGATGAGAAAACTCTCCATCTAAGTCATAATTTGTAAAAGTAAACCATTATAGTTCAAAGTACGGTCTTCAACACGGAGCATTGGCTCACATCGAACATCAAGCTATAAATTGCCCCAAAATGATATACATGATAATACATGTACATATATTACAATGAAAATTGAGTAAATTAAAGTTATACCGAAGAAAAAACAACCCTGCTAATATAGCTATAGCCGAATATAAATATACTTCCAAAGTAAGCTCTCGTTTGAGGATTGTGTAAAGTTGGCTAACTACCCTTTTGCAATAAATGAATAAAATGAAGATGTTTTATTAATAAAATTATGTTCTCTCCATTTAAATTGCTACCAAGTTACCACTCTAGATTGAAAATTTCTCTGACTTTTATCAAAGAATCTTTATCATATTCTGAGATTTAAAAACGATTTCTTACATCAAAATTTAAAAAAAATCTTTCTTAATAGTTCATTTTACAGCAGAAAGATCATTTTGTCTATTTGCCTTGACAGTTTTACAATTGTATGACATTATTTTTGCTCTTATCTACTGAATAAAAATTCTAAAATGTTGGCCTTTCAAATAAAATATGCCTATAACATATCTATTTTCTTGTTAAATTATATACTTTTCTGATTCCTATGCATATTTATTATAATGACTTTGCCTTGTACATGTATTTATGGTTCTTTCCTGACTAAATCACAACAGAAATTTAATGACAGACGGGCATATATACAAAACTTAATGAATAATTGAAATCAAGATGTTTGCGTTATAACGCAAAAGTTTGCGTTATAACGCAAAGGTTTGCGTTATAACGCCAAGGTTTGCGTTATATCGCAAAGGTTTGCGTTATATCGCAAAGGTTTGCGTTGTAACGCAAAGATAGGAAGAAAATTATAAAAAAATGTGTGGCGCTAATACGCTTCCGTAGTTATTTTTATCGTACTACTAGTTTCTTTTATAACATTTCCCGGTTTCATAACACTTTAAAGGTTGGCTGGTAAGTCTGAACAAAACTTACAATGTATGCTCCTCCTTGTATTGGTTTCACTTACATGGTAAAAATATAAAATTTGTTGAAACCTTCTCGAATTAAGATATTACAGAGTCTAATTTTAATCAGAAGACATTACATATTCAACCAAGAAATCTAAATGTTATTCAGTATGAATAAGCGTAGTTTATGGTTCTTATTCAGTATAAATAAAATTAGATTAGCTAACCTCTTAGTCTCTTTCGGGAATTCGAAGTGGTTTTTTTTTTTATCTCAATGGAACCAACAAAAGCTACTGAGAGACAAAACTTAAGTCTAGAATAAATGATAGTAATTTACAGGTCCAATGATCTTCAAATTTTTAATTGAGTAGGCCTTCCTACAGTTTTGATTCTATCTCGATAGGTGAGCCTGACACAGACAAAATCAGCGTCTGACATACATAATTGTACGCCTAGTATATTTGATGAAATTTTAAAAAGGGAAAAAATATAACCGATAGTGCAATCAATAACCAAGCCGGAAAAAAAAATAAACAAAAAAAAGCCATGACCTGAAAAGCGTCGAAAAGACAAACAACAGTCCACAAAACTTTACACATCAAACCAAAAAGAAAACAGCCCAAGGCCACCAATTTGTCTTCAACGCAGCGAGAAAATTTTGTACCTGGAGGCGGGCTTCAGCTGGCTAATGTATACTAGTTTAGCGAAATGGACGCCATATAAATGAACTAAGATTTAAAAAAACACACAAGACTTACAAAGGCTAGAGGTTCCTGACTTGGGAAATGTGTTTATTTCCGATGCAAATACCCTATGATTGAATCATTATTAATTCCAAAAAATGCCATCTTTAATGACTTGACAGCAATATCGTAACTATATCTTTTCTGAATAAATCTGTTTAACGGTTTGGTTAGCTTTTGAGGTGAATGACGACATCTGTGTGCTTTGTATAGAATATTACCATAAAAGATGGGATGTGTGAAATACATTTTGTACCTGAACGTAACAAATGTCTGCACGTCGATTTATATTTACGAATGATATCCTTGTACTGATGATAACATTAGTTAAAAGTTTTGATAAGTTTGTGATATCGAAAACTAAGTGCAATAATTTTTCAGTAATACAGAGATTTCTTTCGTTAAAATCAAATACGTTGTTAAAACACATTAATAAATCCTGTTCAACTAGTTAATCGCCCAAGACCCAAATAAATGCCAAAGACAAAAAAGAAAGAGCAAAGAAAAATGGACATTCCCAGGAAATTGACCGAAGCAATCGACAAGGAGTGAAGGATTAATACATTACACAACCTGTAAAATCATAAATAAAAATTTAACTCAACATTTAATTGCTGTTTTGTAATTACATGTATCAACAATAATTTTAGTCATACCATATCTTAAGTACCATAAATATCTAATTCAAGAAGACAATAAACTCATAAAAGTTATTTCATATATTTATTGTTGGGGAATTGACTAGTTTTTAAGGTTTTGTTTTGACAAGTTTGGTCCGAAATGTATGGTGGCCGGTTAAGGCCATTTCGCGTTTTCGCGTTTTCGCGTTTTCGCCTTTCATATTTTATAGGGCGAAAACGCGAAAACGCGACTTCGCGTTTCGGTTTTCGACTTCGCGATTTCGCGATTTCGCGTTTTCGCGATTTCGCAATTTCGCGTTTTCGAGATTTCGCGTGTTCGCGTTTTCGCGTTTTCGCGTTTTCGCGATTTCGCCTTTTCGCCTTTTCGCGTTTTACGATATACATGTTATTATAACATAACATTTTAAATATAATTGGAGACAAGACTACAAAGTATGTCATTCAAATGATTGTCATATAAATTTTATATCTGTGGTTTACTTTAAATATTTGTCATAAATTAGACAATTCCTTTACATTCTTTGTTTCAAATACTCTAACAAGTCATTATCTTTTAAAAGTGTCAAATTTATAAGTTAAGCCACAATGTAAACTATAGGCGGTTTTGTTGTTGTAATTATATTTTGTTTATATACATCTATTGTTTACATGTGTATATTAGTAGATTGATTATGTTTTAGTCATGTAGTTGACATTGTATTTAGAGAGCCTTATTTAAAATTGGTTTAATCCAAATGAATTACTCTCTTTAAATAAAGATATTATCATTATTATTATTATTATTATTATTATTATTATTATTATTACTGAACAAATTTAAAACAGATGCATTTGTATAAAATGCCTTTGAGTATATAAATTGCTTGAAATCATATTTTGACATTTTAAAATATATTTGTTAATTGACCAGATTCAGTTTCTCTATTTGTTTTGTTAATCTGGTTCTGACACGGGGAGGATTGTTGTTATTGTCTACCGCTTCAACAGTATATCCCTTGTCCCTTGGTGTCTCCTGTAGATGAACAAATTTCCATCTTTGAAAATTTGAAATATTAATCAATGCGTTTAGTAATATATGGAAACACATTTTACATTTACATGAATTTTCCATAAATCCAGGTTACTTTTTGTTTAAATTAAAAGAACATGCGACAGGTTTAGGATATCTTTGCTAAGATCAACCTACGACAGTTTTGAGGCGAGGTCTTGGATAGTCCTAAGAGGATCATAAGACATGTCATAAGATATTCTAGTATCTTATAACAGGTCTTAAGATAGCTTCGCGAAACCGTCCCAAGTTTTATTTGACAAAAGTCTTATCTCCACAATGTATTAAATTTTAAACTTTTTTCACACAAGCTAATTTAAATATTAAAAATTTTAGATTCACAACAAGAGCATTAAATGAATGATTATGTATTTTAAGTAACCATGGCGATAATAATGATTAATTTCATTTATTTTAAAATGTCCAAACTATAACTTCCAGCAAATTGTATGTTCAAAGGCATTTTATACAAATGCATCTGTTTTTAAATTTGTTCAGTAATTGTCAACAAAGAATGTGAAGAAATTGTCTAATTTATGAAAATATTTAAAATACGTCACAGATATGAAATTTATATGACAATCATTTGAATGACTTATACTTTGTAGTCTTGTCTCCAATTATATTTAAAATGTTATGTTATAATAACATGTATATCGTAAAACTCGAAAGGCGAAAACGCGAAAACGCGAAAACGCGAAATCGCGAAATCGCGAAAACGCGAAAAGGCGAAAAGGCGAAAACGCGAAGTCGAAAACGCGAAAGGCGAAGTCGAAAACGCGAAAACGCGAAGTCGAAAACGCGAAATCGATTTCGCGTTTTCGACTTCGCGTTTTCGCGTTTTCGACTTCGCGATTTCGCGTTTTCGCGTTTTGCCCTATAGAATATGAAAGGCGAAAACGCGAAAATGCGAAATGGCCTTAACCGGCCACCATAGAAATGAGATTTTGATTGTCTTTTTGTTTTAAAATGAAATATTATAGTTCGTTTTCAACAAACATAATAAAGCTACAAATGTACATTTAAAAACGCGCAAAACTTGCATCCCTGATATATCATACATCTAAAGAATTATTATTTCATGCTATGAACAAAATGATTGATTGATTGATTGTATTAAACGCCACTTCTGGCTATATCATTGCAGTTATTTTTACTGCCGGAGAAAACCGGGGTGTCTAGAGAGAACCATCGGCCTTCTCAAGAAACATTGACAATCCTAGTCAGTTATGATTGAAGTCGAAAGCACCTGCCACGACCGGGGTTTGAACTCAGAACCATAGTGTTGACAGGATAGTGATACGGTAGATGAATTACTTAAATAACTCGGCCACCGATGCACCTACGCAACAAGAGAGGTGAGATATACGCCAATGTGACAGCAACACAACGACACCAATGACCAAACGTCTTCTTATGTAAAGCTTCAAATCGTACAATGGCTAAATCATGTCAATAAAATAAACAGAAACTATACAAACAGGTCTACCACCAAATTCTCTCAATAACAAAATAGAACATAAAAAGAGAGGCGAAAGATACCAAAGGGACATTCAAAGTCGACAACTGACAACTACATGGCTATAAAAGAGAAAAAAGACCAAAAGACAACCAACAGTAGACAAAACACAACAAAGAAAACTAAAGACTGAGCAACACGAACCCCACCAAGAACTGGTGGTGATCTCAATAAGATATGACCTAATACGAACATTGCTGAGATTCCGTGTAACAGTAATATCATACATTAAAAACTCGTCAAAGATATCAGGCTAATAATTTGATACACCAGACGCTCGTTTAGTCTATATAAAAGAGAAATCATATTTTAATTGTTAACAAATACCATACAACTACTAACAAACAAAATCTCAAATGCAATATAAGTCATAGCTATTCATGTAGAAGTATTTAAGCTTTGTTTTGAGAACGCTCTGTCCCCAGTTAATGTGAAACATCGGTTGGATCTCAGTAACGGCTCTGTATTGCTACGAAAATATAATACAAATCAGCTTTTTACTGAAGTGTGATCTTTTTGATAATTAAGCGTGGATTTTTTTAAGTTGGAAAACATTGTATCCTTCTCGTTCTCAAAATTTAGAAGCTGTGCAAAGGATTGAAAACTTTAAAATTACTTAATTTCGAATCTCGATGTTCGAATTTAGATAACAAACAATAAATGGAGAATGTGTCCCTATGGACACAGATGATGCCCCCGCTTGCATACAACATTATTAAGGGACATAACTCAAGAACGATAAAAGTGATTCTACCCAAACTTGTACTTGATCTGAGTTTTGTGGTAATAAGTATTGTGTATAGGTTTCATAATGTTTGGTTTGGGCAAACTTAAGTTATAGAACAGCAACTAAAAATTTTGCAATTTATGATTTATAAAGGAGCAGAACTCGATAATGGTTAAAGTAACACTACCCAAATTCAAGTTGATCTGTGTGTTTTGGTTATGCATTGTATATAAGTTTCATAACATTTGGTAAAGTCAAACTTAAGTGAGAGAACGGAAACTAAAAATTTTGAATTTTTTTTCCATCTAAAAAATGCTTTACAAGTCTTAACTAATTTTGAAACAAGCTATTGGCTTAGGGATATTGGTTTGCAGAAAAAACCTGATTAAACCTCCACTTTATATTACTAAAAAGAAATTGAATTCCTCCTTTGTATATAGCATTTGAAAAGTGTAGGAATCTATACACAGCTAGTACTGTATTAAACTCTATCAAATTACTTCTTCATGCAGAAGATGCTATATTCAGTATAAATAATTTATCAGTGGAAGGCAAAATTAAACATTGCATTGTATAAAGCATTGATTGTAGTTGATTCAACTATAATCATGGACAAAGGAAGATAACTCAATTTAAAATTACTTGATTGATACTTTTAGAAAAAATGAAAATTTAGCAATTTTTCCATTTGTAAAAGGCATAACTCGAGAACAGTAACAGTGACAGCACCAAAATTCAAACTTGATCTGTATATTGTGGTAATAAGCATTGTGTATAAGTTTCATAACATTTGGTTGAAGTTAGAGAACAGAAACGAAAAATGTAGCAATTTTTCCATTTGTAAAGGGGCATAACTCTAGAACAGTAAAAGTGACGCCATCAAAATTCAAACTCGATCTGTATTAAATGGTAATAAGCATTGTGTATAAGTTTCCTAACATTTGGTGGAGGCAAACTAAAGTTAGAGAACGGAAACCAACTTTGGGACGTACGGACGGACGGACGGACGGACGGATGTACAGACGGACAAGGGTAAAACTAAATGCCCCCTCCGCTACGGCGGGGGCATAAAAATACAGTGAAATTCTGTAGTTGCATCACTAAGTTTTGGGCCTAAAATCAAATATATTTCAAACTATCTCTAATTTTCATAATCAAGCGTTGAACCTATGTCAGTTAATAAAATATTTAAATATTTAACTTCCACTGAGACGTTTGTATAATGGTTTTTTTTTTTTTTTTTTTTTTTGCTTACCAACAGACGGACTATTTCGTTATGTAAACGACATTCGGCACTCGTCAGAAGTAATACTGGATTTAGAAAAATCAATGTCCTTACACGTACCTGCAGATTCATCAGATATATTTTCCCAATGACACTGAAGCTACTCCGCATCGACGGATGCTAAAATTAGAATACTATGTTGTATGCTATCAAAATTCAGCTTCCTATACTCTTTCTATTGAATCTTTAGTTTGAGATTTTATCAAATGTTTTATTTTTTTCAAGGTTAGCACAAACATTTTCTAAATTTTCATTTTTGTACTTGAAGGTGTTCAGAAAATGTATATTTTACAAGTCAAGAAAGATAACTCTGGTACATTTAAGGAAAAAAGAGTTTTTTAAAAAACAACACCGGTTCAACTCTTTATAAGTGACATTTATGATTTTGTTTCACAAAAATTGTCTTGTATGGTTCATTATTAATTATTTAATGACTACTACATGAAATATAATTAGTTTTTCCTGAATCGCCATTCATAGCAACATTTGATGACATACTTTAATCCTTTCGGCTACCAATACCACTGTCATATCCCCTTATTGCATGATTCTGACAGAGTTATCAAAATGCTATCGTTAAAATCATCCTTCTGTGACTAAGTGGTGAAGACTGCTAAAAAGATTCGTTCAACTTTCTATGCTTTTGTTTTCTCAGATGTGTTTAAGGATTATGATATATATTTTGTATACATATTGTATATGGATCAATACATACACATTTATTCTCACAAGTTTAGAATGACATAAATGTCATACATCAAGTAAAAATTAATAATTTTACCTTCTTCCCAGTAAAAAGATAAATAGATAGTAAAACCATTTAAACGATCTCACTCAATTTTCATATGAATAATGGTTTATTTTTAGATAAACGAAAGATATTATAGTATTGGTATGTGCTGCTTTAAATCATAAATGATATTTATGTATTTAAATCTATGTAATAGTCCAATCATATGTAATTACTATGGTCCATTATATGTTATGTCTCTTCAGTACTTAGTCATATTAAGATAAATTTCACATGATAACCAAATATGAAACAGTTCATGTGAATTATTCTCACGAGACTGTCAAATGATTCAGTTTGATATGTTATTTGTAAAAAGATATATACGAGATTTATCTGGGCGTTTTAAAGCATGACATATGACGATTGTAGATTTTTTTTTTTTTTTTTTTATTTATTGCGTTTGAGTTTTTCATTTTCTGTCTCAAAAACGTACATGATTTATCCCCGGTACTGATTGCAATAGCTGCATGTACATTTTAGGTACATTGTAATTTAACGTATAAAATACACAACAGTATGAAAAGTGAGGATCTACGATGTGTCCTGGATCTGATTAATCTGGTTTTCTTTTCTTGATTGGAATAATAACAAAATAAATCGAACGCAAGTGTTCAAGCCTAAACCACTTCCACTCTAATAAGAATGTAATGTTTGATCAAGATGAAAATACTATTAGATTACATCCTCTTTTGTAAATAGAAATTTTAATCACGAAAATGCGAAAAAAGCCATAATGTTCATATTGAAAATAAACAACTGATTTTTTTTTTAATTCCTCGAATTCAAATGCTGTGTATGACTTGTAATACTATTGAAGTTGGTTGCCTTTTAATTAGCAAACTAACTACTAACATAAGAGCTATATAATGAAATAATCTGAATCAAAGATTTCTTTGATTTTTCTCGTTTCAGTATAATCATAAAGACAACAATTAGAAGAAAGTGAATAGTACCCACAACTGGTAAACTGCATATATAAGCTGGACCATTAGGTATAACATTTACATGTAGCCATTTCAGTTTTTTGCATACGTTATTAAGTTTTGTTAATGCTGAACTTTGGAGATAACAAAACTTTTATGAAAATATCTTTTTAATGCACTAATTTATGAATTTTGAATACTCATTCAACTCGGCAGTTTCATAGCGAAGCGAGTGTTGTTTTTATCCTGTAATTTCAGAAGTGTACGATTTCTATTCTTAAATGTGTCAGTAGTAACACGACGCGTGTCATTTCTAGTGTAGAAACGGCTTACCTTTCCGGGGCACCAAATTTCACCTCCCCGGGTATTGATGGGACTTCATTTTGGTCAATCTATAGTGTCGGCAGGATTACGCCACAGACATCCACCGTCAGAAAACGTCAAGGATAGTTTGCTAACAAGTTAAAACATATTTCAAACTTGCAAAATTCTTGAATACTTTTTTACCACAGTGCATGACCCTTTTATATTGATTTATTGAGTTCAACTTTCATTGGAGTTGATGTAACAGCTTTACCCTTTTTGTTACATGATTTGATTTTTTATGGTTAATCACAGTTACTCCTGTCGTAACTTTTAAGGTAATACAAATTTTTAAGGGGGAAGTGTCTCTGGTGGTGAAACTTTAGAAAAGAGGAACTGTGGCTGTATTCATAAAAGGAAAGGAGCTTTCTTCTCTTAATGTGTTCTTCGTATATCTTTTCATTTATCTTAATTGGTATGGGATGTAATTAGTTACTTGTAAGATGATTCGATGTCAGACCGTTTTAGTCAGTAAAGCTATTTGCATGAGTTCCAAGTAGTGAAGTTGAAGTCAAGTAAATTGATTCCAGGTCAGACCGCTTTAAGTCAGTTAAACTATTTGCAAGAGTTCCAAAGTGGTGAAGTTGAGATCTAGAAAAAATGTTTAATTACATCCAATACCAATGACTCTAGACACATTGGTAAATAACGGTCAAATGGTATATCTTGCATTAAGCAAATTTACTTAACAAATTTAAGAATGGAAATCGTACACTTCTATTTTTCCTAGTATACAGTGTACTACAATATCATTGTCAGGACTACGAATGCTGTACAAGAAAACTCTTGGACCAAGGGTTCTTAATAGTGAAGTTAAGGTCACCTAGCTCTTCAATAGAAAATGAAAGGATATAGAATAAATGTACATGGGACAAAATCGCACACAATACGTAGAAAACATAGAAAATTATCAATGAACAGGGCTTTTATTCCTGTTCTTCATCTTGACAGTTGATGTAGGGCCTTCAAACGTTTTACGGACACTATCCTGATTTGTTACTCACGTATGTGTAACACTAGGTCTTGGCACAAGCAAATGTGAATTGGCACCAGATGTTACTTGCCAGGAGTAATACGACGCGTGTCATTTCTAGTGTAGAAACGGCTTACCTTTCCAGGGCACCAAATTTCACCTCCCCGGGTATTAATGGGCTTCATTTTGGTCAATCTTTAGATGTTGGGGAGAAGTGTTTGTCTCCTTGTCTTTTTTTTTTTTTTTTTTTTGCAATGGTGTTGTACGTTTTCTATTAATCTTGGTATCTTATTTCCCTTTCTTTTATTTTAGCGTCCATGCTGAAATTACAGGATAAAAGCAACACTCGCTTCGCTACGAAACAGCAGAGTTGAATGAGTATTCAAAATTCGTAATAAATTAGTGCATTGAAAAAAAGATATATTCATAGAAGTTTTGTTATCTCCAAAGTTCAGCATGTACAAAACTTAATAACGTATGCAAAAAATACAAATGGTTATGATGTAACGGACGCTCTCACGATTGATCGTTTTCGGCTTACAAGTTTAACTTTCCCTTATATGAGTTGATAAAATTTTTAAATATCAGTTCCGTGATTCCAATGTTTTCAAAAATTTTGATCATCTGTACTTAAATTGCAGCTATCAGCAATATCAACGCAATTATAATTTGGTTACATGTGACAGCGGAAATTCACGTTTCACTTCGTGTTTCAGATTTTCATGTTTTATTGTATATATATTTATATGTTTTAATAAAGATTCTTATTTTTATGATTTTTATAATAAAAGTTAATTTCCAAGTTTTATAACTTTACAGATATCTGATTTCACATGGAAAAATATAGTTTCGTAACTTTAATCTTCATAGCATTGTTTGGTAAAATTACATTATATAAAGAATTTACAAGTCAATTAACAAATACTTTTCACAAAAGATAGCAAATAAAGGATTATATAATTTTGTACAATTTCCTTCTCAATAATTTAGTTAATCCGTCTCTAAGTGACATATGTGAGTCACATGATTCACAGCGTTACCTTAAGTGACGCCGAGGTACCCCACAGGATTATTTAATGTTTGCCCTTTGTTAATCATAAGAAATTCCCAAATTAACCTCGCCTGAAACCAAGCTTGATACCTGGACAAGCGTTTCTGGTCACTTGCATTCGTGACCAGCAAACAATAAATATCTATTTTATACAAGCTTGTTCTTATTCCAGGTGAGTCAAGTTAAATTATTTATTTTATATTTCTTTATGCTAAGATTTTATTACAAAGTTTTAAGACAGAATAAGTAGCATTTTGTTCATATTTATGTATTTTGCATTTATACTTTCCAGTTCATAAATTACATTATTTTTATAGATATTGTTGAAGCCTTAACAGTTTATTTAAATTAAGTTAGTTTGCGCACTCGAAAGGGAATTCTTTATACATATATATTCAAAAATAGTTACAAGAGTACATTCTTTTAATCTAAGTATTTTCTATAGTTTCAAGAGTTCAGAATAAGTATTCAATGGCGTTTTGTAAATAGTTTTGTTATTTTTATATGCGTGTTTCAATACGTTTTATTTTAATGTGCATGTTTCGATACGCTTTATTCAATTTCGTTCAAACTATATTACTTCAGATAATGAAACGATGCGACATTTTCAGGCATTTTACTATTATAGTTCGTTTAAGCATTTAGAAGCAATTTTGTATATAGTTAGTTACGGTTTTCTTTTAGTACTTTAAGTTCTTTTATTTTTGGGTCATTGTTCATATCACTACAGAGTTACTCCCCTTATTGAAGTAGCGTTTATTTTGACAAAACAGAAAATGATGTGTTCTTCATTTATTCGACTATTCAAGGTGTTTTATAGTGTTCAATTATTCATATTATTATGCGTAACATTCAATTCTTCACGCACATACGTTATAAACATTTTCTCATGGCAATTATTCATTCAAACGGCCAGTGCATAGAAAAGGGGGGTGCTCTTGCATTTATGTTTTATTTGCGTTTGTCAGTTATATTTATCTGGCACATTGTACATAGCTTTTGGTTAACTGTTTTATATTATTTAGTTAGAATTACATTAATTGTTTATTCAGAAACAGGTTTAAATGAGATAAACTTACTTTGGCACTGTTTCCATAGAAACTATAAAATATACTATTCAAATTATCTCCCTTTATTTATAGTTCAAGTTCATATTCATATTTCAATTTCCCCAGTTCAAATTATATTTAATTCATTCCCCCAGTTCAATTCATATTTATTTCAAGTGAGCTAGTCTTCCCCCTATTCATTTAAAGTGAACTATACTTTTGGGTGGGTTAATTATTCCTTTTCGCATTATTCAAATACCAGGGTTACTGATATATTTAATTATATTCATGTTTCTATATGTATGTTTTTATTATGTATGTTCAGTGTTCATTGTATTATTATTATACACTTGCATTCGTGACCAGCAAACAATAAACATCTATTTTTATACAAGCTTGTTCTTATTCCAGTATTCAAAGTTCCAGTTCAGTGCAGTTCCAGCACAAGTTCATACAAGTATAACACGGTCACCCACATTACATATACAAACATCAGCAAGTCCAGTAACTCAGTCCAACCCAACCCAAACAAAGTTCACAGATTGGTGGAGCGTCAAAAGATAACGGTACCTATGCCAAGATCAAGACAAGAACAGAAAGGAGCCACTCCATTGAATTCCACAGTACATCCTGCAACAAGATCAGTTTCAAAGCAGATAACAGAAGCAGATACAGTACAAAGTATCACAGACAATTTTCAACAAGATATAGGTTTGATACTGTTAGATAACAACACAGACTCAACAACGATATCAAATAACACTGATTCAGGCGAAGAATCAGACATTGAAGATAATATTTCAGTAAATTCAAATAGTTCAATAATTTTGTTCAACCTAGATTTAGACTCTGAAATGGCTTCAGGTTTGTCATTACAAAAATTCAGTGACGAAAGCTGTTGTGTGCCAGCAATATGGTGGAATTTATTTGAATCATATAGAGCATTGCATAATGTTGACAATAATAAGGCATTGTCAGTTCTGCCTTTACAGCTGACAGGACATGCATCTTTATGGTTTCATAACCTTGACGCAAATACCAAAGGCAATATTGATAACTTAAAAGCAGCATTTTAGCTCGATTCTCAAATACAAAACAAACCAACAAATATATAAACTCCAACAGACAAGTATAGAAAGCAGTCAGGCATATTTGGCAAGAGTTCAGCAATTAGCAATGGGAGCTGAAAATTTAGGAGAAGCTGTAATTGTTGACATTGCAGTTAATGGTTTACAACCAAGCTTAAAACAAACTGTGATACAAAATCACCAAAGACTTTTGAAGAACTTAGAAATTCATTAGAAATAGCTTCTAATGTGGCTGAATGTGCTAGTTCTAATACACCATGCACGTCTCAAGATATAAATGCTATGTTTTCATCTTTTTTAGAGTCCATGAAATCTGCTGTCAAACAAGAAGTGTCTGAAGTGATGGCTGTCACACCTCATCCTACACAAACACAGAATTATCCGGAAAGACAAGAGACCAGGCAGTACAGACAAGAATATGTGTGCTTTGGTTGTGGTAAGTCTTGCACTAATAGGAGATTATGTCCAGCTTTTAATGTAAAGTGTTTTAAATGTGACAGAGTAGGTCACTTCAAAGAGGTGTGTGGTTTAAACCTTAGAAGTTATCCTAGGAGCAACAATAGGCAACCCCAACCTTCTCAGGGTAGAAACTTTCCTTCACGTCATCCTAACTCTTCACAATAGGGACACGAGCCTATCCAAACTCTGGGTAGGCACTCTTCAAAGAGACAGAAGAGACAAGCCCAGACCCCTCCTTCCTTCAAAACTCATACTTCTTTTGGTGAAAACAAAATATGCAGCAAAATAAAATTCCAGAAATTGCACAGTTAATGAACTTATCAGGGAACAAAATGCAAATTGAAGTTTGTGGCAAACATGTCACATGTCTAGTTGACACATGTGCACAAATGAGTTGTTGTTCTGTAAAATTACTCCAATTCTTAGGAATAAGTAAGGATAAAATAGAAAATTCAAAAATTAAAAGTGCTATGGGTGTTGGGGGTGAAGTTCATTCTGTACTTGGGTTAGTGTCTCTTCCTCTTATATTAGGCAATGTTGCCATGAGGTATAATTTTCATGTTTTTGACAAATTACACCAGCAAATGATTCTTGGTTTTGACTTTCTTCATGATGTTAAGGCTCATATCATATGTGATAGTGAGACTATTTTCATTCCTGATTCATGTTCGAATACTCTAAATGCTTTAGAGTTGAATTCAGGTCTTGCTAGGACAGTGAGTGGTACTTTCATTCCTCCTTTTCATCAGGCTAATATTCCAATTAGCGTTTCTTCTATAAAGAATCAGATTGCTTTACTAGAGCCTTTGCCATCTTTACCAAAAATGTCTCTTGCTGGCGCAAAATGTTGTGTTTCTTTAGATGATTCAAATCAGTCGTGCTTAAGAATAATGAATCCAACTAAAGACAAAATTTTCCTTCCTGCAAATTATGTTGTTGCTGCAGTTACTCCTGTTAATTCAGAAGATATAATATCAATGTCTGAGGACAATGATAAAATCCAAAATCCTGACAATTCCAAGTCAAAAGTTCACACTGAAAATGACCAAAATGTCTTACAATTTGACTTAAGCAATTCTGATCTTACTGAAGAACAAAAGACTTATTAACAATTTTCCTTCACAAAATAGAAAAGTCTTTGCTGAAAACTTAAGTGAACTTGGGCGCACTCACATGTATCAGCATGTAATTGAAACAGATGATGCCCCTCCTGTTAGGAAGAGATTTTATAGGCAAACTCCACAAGTTTTCGAAGAAATGAACCGTCAAATCGAAACAAATGTTGAAATATGACATTATTGAAGAGTCTAATAGTGAATGGCAAAGCCCAGTTGTTATGTGTAAGAAGAAATCAGGGGAGATGAGGTTTTGTGTGGACTATAGATTACTGAAGAAGTGCACGCGCCAAAAATGTTTTCCTTTACCGAGGCTAGAGGATGTGTTCGATGCACTTGGCAAAGCCCAAGCTTCTATTTTCAGTACTTTAGACCTTCTATCTGGATATTGGCAGTGTGGCCTTGACCTCAAAACTGCACACAAAGCAGCTTTTGTAACTCCTAGTGGTGTCTACCAATGGAAGCGTTTACCATTTGGTTTGGCTTCTGCACCTTCCTCTTTTCAACATTTGCTTACACAAGTCCTCAGATCTCTGAATTACAAAATAGCTCTTGTCTATGTCGATGACATCCTTGTTTTCAGCAGATCCTTCGAGGAACATCTCAATCACCTTCAGTTAGTCTTTGACAAACTTATTTTTGCTGGTTTGACATTAAAGCCAGGAAAGTGTCTTTTTGCTAGAAAGGAAGTGATTTATTTAGGTCATACAATTTCAAAAGAGGGTGTCAAGGTAGACACATCAAAGGTAGATGCTGTTAGTTCCTTTCCCATTCCTAAAAACCAAAAACAAATTCGTTCTTTTCTTGGTTTGACAAATTACTACAGAAAATTCATTGAAGGATACAGTCACATCACTACACCTCTCAACCACCTTCTGGGAAATGATGTTCCTTTTGAATGGTCAGAAAAGTGCCAAAAGGCATTTGATCAGCTCAAAAAGGCTCTTTGTTCTGCGCCTATTCTTGCTTATCCTAATATGTCCAAACCTTTCATTCTTACTACTGATGCCAGCGGCACAGCTATTGGGTACATATTAGGTCAGTTAGATTCTAAAGGTCAGGAAAAGGTCATTGCTTATGGAGGTCGGTCATTGACACAAGGTGAAAGAGCCTGGGGTGTCAGTGAATTGGAATGTCTTGCAGTTTTAGAAGGTATCAAATCGTATCATGTTTACTTAGCAAACAGTCATTTCAAGGTTTACACAGATCATCAAGCTCTTAAGTGGTTAACAAACATTAAACAGTCTACAGGTCGTTTAGCAAGATGGTCAGTACTTCTTCAGGGATATAGTTTTGACATTTGTTTTCGTCCAGGGAAGAAAAATGGGAATGCTGATTGCCTCTCAAGAAGAGAGTACTCTGATTTTCAATCTAGTTCTGAACCTGAAGATGTCATTCCTTCTGTAAATCTTACTTCTATCAGTTCACAAGAAAATTCAGAGCCTTTACAGGTAAATTTTGTTTACACTCCTACAAATACTTCCATTCCTTCTGTTATGGCAGTTGATGCTGAAAATACAGATGATACAGTGATAGAAACAAATCCTGAGCCAACACAAATACAAGAAACTCACACTGAAGTGATGCCAGAAAACATAGGTCCTTTACAAAAAGAATGTTTTGACTTTAAACATGTCTATGCGTACCTTGAAAATGGCACACTTCCTGACGAAACAAAACTGGCAAAGAAAATTTGTTTAGAAGCAAGTCAGTATGCATTATTAGACGGTATCTTGTACCATTTTTACCAGCCAAGAACACGAGGCAGAAAGAAAGACCTTTTTGTAAAACAACTTGCATGTCCACGTCAATTTCGAAATGATCTTCTCAAATCCTATCATGAAATAGGGCACTTTGGTTTTGATAGAACCTATCTAGCTATCAAAAATAAGTACTTCTTTCCTGGAATGTATCAGGCAGTGGCAGATTTCATTAGAGGCTGTGATTCTTGTCAAAGAGCTAAACCACATGTTCATGCAAAAAGAGTTCCTTTAACTCCAATGCCTATTACAGACACTTTTGCAAGATGGCACATTGATCTCATAGGTCCTTTCAAAGAGACAAAATTAGGTCATCGCCATATTCTTATTGTAGTATGCGCTTTCAGCAAATGGACAGAGGCTTTTCCAGTGAGATCTGAAACAGCTGAGGAAATTGCAAATGTTCTTCACAAAGAGGTATTCTCCCGTTACGGAAGTCCCACTAGCCTTGTTTCAGATCGTGGTCAAGGGTTTATGAGTAAGCTTGTTGCTGCTGTAACTCAAATTTATAATGTGAAACACTATTTCACAAGTTCGTACCATCCTCAGACCAATTCAGTTGCAGAACGAACAAACAAGACTGTCATACAATGTTTAAGAACTATTGTAGATGAAAATCAATCTAATTGGGCAGAACTCCTTCCAGGTATACTCATGGCTTTTCGCATGTCTCCTTCGGCATCTTCTGAGTTTTCTCCATATCATTTACTTTTTGGTAAAGAAATGAACCTTCCTGTTGACACCACTCTGCTTCCAAAAACAGACATTAACAAAAATCTGAAGGTTCATATAGAAAACATCATTGATTGTCTAAAAATAGCCAAAAGATGTGCAACTGACAACTTGAAATATGCACAGGAAAAACAAAAGAAGCATTACGACAAAAATACAGCTCTTCCAAAATTCGAAATCCAAGATTTAGTTCTTATGTACAGTCCTAAAGTGCCAGTTGGGTTAGCGTCAAAATTACACAGAAAACAAGACGGTCCATTTTACATAGCTGCCAAAGGATTAAATCATACATACAAATTGAGAAGGTGTGAAGACAACAAGATGCTAAAAAGCATGATCAATGCAAATAGGTTGAAATTATACACTCCCCCAGATCATCGTCCAGATCAAAATGCACCTCCTCCTGATGTTCCACGTCCAGACCCAAGAAGGGAAGAACAACCAAATTTCCAAAATCCAGTCCCTCCACCGAATCCAAACAATGATGAAAATGTTCCAAATCCAGATGCTGATATTTCAGATACTGATGAACCTGTAGATGATGGTTCAAAACAATTTTATGATGTTGAAAAACTTGTCCAGAGTAAAAAGGTTAATAATGAACAACAATTTCTTGTAAAATGGGTCGGATACAGAGAAAAGACCTGGGAACCAGAACAAAATCTGCCAATTCAAATGGTGAGACAATACCTTGCAACAAAAACACAAAAAGGAACCAAACGAAGGAAAAGAAAACGAAATAATATTCTTCATTAAGTTGCATATTAAGCATTTACATGATTTATGACCCATGCTTTTCATACTTTTCTATGATTTTATATTTCACATTGTTCTAGTATTTCCATTGTCCTAGTATTTCATATGTCCTATTATTTCATATTGTCCTAGTATTTCATATTGTCCTATTATTTCTTATTCCATGCAATCATATTCTATTCAAGAGTTAGTGAAAATCAGTGTTCGCAGATTCAGTTCTTAGTTCTATTCGAAAGGAGATTTCTAGTTCATTATACTTTCCTTATTATGTTGGTTCATTCGTAAGTTCATATTGTTCAGTTCAAAATGTGTGCATGTTCATGTGCAGTACAAACACATTTTTTTTACAAAAGTGCTCAATAATAATTGTTTTTACCTTGATCTTACATCCAGAATATATTCATGTTGACTTTGGCAAAACTTTGATGAACACCTATGCTTAATTTCTTATAACTTTGTTTTCTGTGTATTGATGTCACAATTATGAGGAAACTCATGTTTATAGTGCTACAAGGGAGTTATAAACCCTAAACCGACATTCAATTCACACTCTAACACCTTCTACCTTTCTTTTCTCTAGGAACCTTAAGTTTTGCCACAGTCTTAGTATGGATGCTTCTGCTGAATGTTTTAGCTGTAAATGCAGAAAAGGAAAAACTTGTGCAACGCACAAATTATGGAGTTACTTTTGTCAAAGAGGCGGATATAGTCTTTGGAAGCGAACACTGGTTCCACACGTTCGAGATTTCTATTCCACACAAGATTCATAAATTTTCCTATCCATCCTGTGATATAATTCATCAAAACTGCTTCATTCTGAATCAAGTTATTTCGCATTTGTCTGCATTGAAAACAGACGTTGCATCAAATGTTAACAGTACTGTGGAGTTAATTCATAAGCTTATTCCAAAAGCAGATTTTAAAATTAATACAGCAAGTACACAAAGTAGGAGCAAAAGAGGATTGTTCAATTTCGTAGGATCCATTTCCAGATCTCTTTTCGGTACAGCGACAGTGAAAGATGTCCAAAAGTTAGCCAGACATGTAAACATTCTAATAAACAGGAATAATAAATTTGCCAAAGCTATGACAGAACATGATCAGTTGCTGTCATCATTCATGTCAAAAACTGATGAAAGATTTCAAAATATTGTATTAGGTGTTCAGCAAAATCATGACATTATGGTCAACCTTACTTCACAAACTTCAAAATTTGTTGCACATTTTGAAGATGTCAGTGTAAAACTGTCAAATTTACTTATTGATCAAATGAACCTATCTTCATCTGTAAACAAATATTTAGAAGAATTAAAAATAGGAATACATGAAATGGTTAAGGGAAATTTATCCCCTTTTCTCATTTCTCCAAATATTTTGAAGAGTACACTGAAGCATGTTCAGCTTATTCTAAATGAAAAATTCAAAGGGTTCTACTTGTTAAATACTGATCCGGCATATTATTATTCATCTTCACAATTGTTGTATGCCAGAAATCATTCTACTTTATATGTTACTTTAAAGTTTCCAATTTCTACGTTTTCATCGCCTCTTGCTTTGTATAGAGTAAACTCATTTCCAGTACCTATCAATTCATCAAGCAATCATGGGACCAAAATCATGGACCTTCCTGAATATTTTACTGTTACAAATAATAATCAATATTACAATCATATCTCTTATTCGAGAATAAGTTCTTGTACAGGAAAATCAACATTATATTGTTCGTATAGTTTACCACTTGTGTCAACAGTTTCAACAAGTTGCATTTCTTCCTTGTATTTCAATTCGAAACAAGATGTTCATGAACATTGTGATTTTAGATTCCTCATGAATGTTATTAAACCTTCAGTTGAAGAAATTTATGACAATACTTTATTAGTGTATAAAATGAACACTCTTGCATTTGAGTGTCCAAACAAACACAAGATAGTTAAAGGCTGCAATTTTTGTTTTATCCAAATACCTTGTATGTGTTCACTGTCCACAGATTCTTTGTATATTCCAAAGAAAATAGAAAAATGTACAAATTATAAAGACACAGTTACTGTTCTCCATCCAATTAACTTAGCATTAATACAGCATTTCTTTGATTCTGACACTTACTCTTCCATACTCGGAGATACTACCTTCACCAAGCAAATTAATATTCAAATACCTTCTATTAATATTTTCAACCATTCTTTTTCTAATATTATTGCACAAGACCATAACCTTCACCTAAGTTTAAAACGCATTGCACAAGCTACCCTTAAACAGAAAACTGTCTTCAAATCCCTCTCTGAACCTCTAATTAATGGTGATATTTCTATGGATGACTCTTGGCTTGATCTTAATACCATTCTAATAATTTCTTCTCTATGTGTGTCAGGTTTACTTGTCATTGCATGTATAGTACTTTTTAACAAGATTCGCATTCTAACAGCCACACTACTATTGCTTCAAAAGATTCCTCGTTCACAAAGTTTATCCAATCCTTCTCCCTTACCATCCTTTATTTACAAACACCTTGCAACAACCACTGAATCCTCACATGTTCAAAGCATTTTTAACACACAGTGTAATCCTTGGCCTTTTGTTGCTCTGTCTTTACCATGACTTTGGCCTTAGTTATTGTTTCAATTTATTTTTCAAAAGTTAAGCAACAGAAACCGTACAAAAGTAGTATTGGAGATCACAAATGGGTTATCATGTATAACAATACCAATCGTGACCTTATCACTTTGTCCATCAGATTGGGATATTACTGCTCCAAACTGTATTCAAAATATGAGAATATCTGGAACATTTTGTACCAGACTACATGCAGATTTTGATAATTTTTCTATTGTTAATATAAATACTAAACATGAAGTTCCCATTCCTGAAGATATTTCAGTAAATCCCTATACCGCCAGAAGACTTAAAAAGATGTTTGGTACTCCCTTCTTCTGCCATGTTTTAATCACACACCACAATTACTTTACAAGAATAAAGTAATAATTGATTCATATACTATTATATTTTTATTTATGGACATAATCTTATACTTGTGCATGACTTGGTACAATCATAGTCATCTTGTTTTTATTGTTGATCTTAGTCAAGAAATTCAAATTTTGATTAATTGAACAAAACCATCAAAATTTTTTTTTCTTTTCGAATGAGTTTTCAGTTTAACATTTATGATGGTAAATTTCATTCTTTGCGGACAAAGAATTTTTCAGCGGTGAGGGAATATGTGACAGCGGAAATTCACGTTTCACTTCTTGTTTCAGATTTTCATGTTTTATTGTATATATATTTATATGTTTTAATAAAGATTCTTATTTTTATGATTTTTATAATAAAAGTTAATTTCCAAGTTTTATAACTTTACAGATATCTGATTTCACATGGAAAAATATAGTTTCGTAACTTTAATCTTCATAGCATTGTTTGGTAAAATTACATTATATAAAGAATTTACAAGTCAATTAACAAATACTTTTTCACAAAAGATAGCAAATAAAGGATTATATAATTTTGTACAATTTCCTTCTCAATAATTTAGTTAATCCGTCTCTAAGTGACATATGTGAGTCACATGATTCACAGCGTTACCTTAAGTGACGCCGAGGTACCCCACAGGATTATTTAATGTTTGCCCTTTGTTAATCATAAGAAATTCCCCAAATTAACCTCGCCTGGAAACCAAGCTTGATACCTGGACAAGCGTTTCTGGTCACTTGCATTCGTGACCAGCAAACAATAAACATCTATTTTTATACAAGCTTGTTCTTATTCCAGGTGAGTCAAGTTAAATTATTTATTTTTATATTTCTTTATGCTAAGATTTTATTACAAAGTTTTAAGACAGAATAAGTAGCATTTTTGTTCATATTTATGTATTTTGCATTTATACTTTCCAGTTCATAAATTACATTATTTTTATAGATATTGTTGAAGCCTTAACAGTTTATTTAAATTAAGTTAGTTTGCGCACTCGAAAGGGAATTCTTTATACATATATATTCAAAAATAGTTACAAGAGTACATTCTTTTAATCTAAGTATTTTCTATAGTTTCAAGAGTTCAGAATAAGTATTCAATGGCGTTTTGTAAATAGTTTTGTTATTTTTATATGCGTGTTTCAATACGTTTTATTTTAATGTGCATGTTTCGATACGCTTTATTCAATTTCGTTCAAACTATATTACTTCAGATAATGAAACGATGCGACATTTTCAGGCATTTTACTATTATAGTTCGTTTAAGCATTTAGAAGCAATTTTGTATATAGTTAGTTACGGTTTTCTTTTAGTACTTTAAGTTCTTTTATTTTTGGGTCATTGTTCATATCACTACAGAGTTACTCCCTTATTGAAGTAGCGTTTATTTTGACAAAACAGAAAATGATGTGTTCTTCATTTATTCGACTATTCAAGGTGTTTTATAGTGTTCAATTATTCATATTATTATGCGTAACATTCAATTCTTCACGCACATACGTTATAAACATTTTCTCATGGCAATTATTCATTCAAACGGCCAGTGCATAGAAAAGGGGGGTGCTCTTGCATTTATGTTTTATTTGTGTTTGTCAGTTATATTTATCTGGCACATTGTACATAGCTTTTGGTTGACTGTTTTATATTATTTAGTTAGAATTACATTAATTGTTTATTCAGAAACAGGTTTAAATGAGATAAACTTACTTTGGCATTGTTTCCATAGAAACTATAAAATATACTATTCAGATTATCTCCCTTTATTTATATTTCAAGTTCATATTCATATTTCAATTCCCCCAGTTCAAATTATATTTAATTCATTCCCCCCGTTCAATTCATATTTATTTCAAGTGAGCTAGTCTTCCCCCTATTCATTTAAAGTGAACTATACTTTTGGGTGGGTTAATTATTCTTATTCGCATTATTCAAATACCAGGGTTACTGATATATTTAATTGTATTCATGTTTCTATATGTATGTTTTTATTATGTATGTTCATTGTTCATTGTATTATTATTATACACTTGCATTCGTGACCAGCAAACAATAAACATCTATTTTTATACAAGCTTGTTCTTATTCCAGTATTCAAAGTTCCAGTTCAGTGCAGTTCCAGCACAAGTTCATACAAGTATAACACGGTCACCCACATTACATATACAAACATCAGCAAGTCCAGTAACTCAGTCCAACCCAACCCAAACAAAGTTCACATCCATGAAGAAACGGAAAACGTTATACTTTGAACATGCACAGGTAGTATGATTTTAAATGAGACAACTATCCACCAAATTGAATAGATTTAAGCATCAAAGATTAGTTAGCTTTCATTCAATTTTTAGCAGAATTCCGACAAAAATTTCAGCAAATTTAACGCCAACTTATAAGTTGTCTGCATAATTTTATATATTCAATGTTGATAGAATTTTTTTATGAATTCCACAATAACTCTTGTGGAAACCTTGAACTAGATAAGAACTGATGTGATCATTTTAATCATTTTGATTTTTCGTATATATTAATTGTTTTTCTCGTCTTTACGTCTAGAACTATATTGTAAACTTTTTTTATGATTATTTTAACTGCAGGAACCATCGTATCCACTCTTTTTCAAAAGAAACTATAAGTACATGAATAAATTACATTCTGACCACACTCACTTGTTTATGGCACTGCAAACTAAATGCTATTATTTTCACATTTTAATAATAAAAATATATTGCACACATTTGACAACAAAATAACAAAAAATATATATGTAAAACAGAGTTGCACAATTACACTTGATCTATTGGAGTTTACTTTCTAGACATTTGAAATGTCAAACAAACGAGGGACTTCCATTTCTTACAAAACATTCAATAATCATTTTTGAAGCTATTTAGCAATATGAAATTAAAACATTATTTTTACATGGTGTGTGTGTATGTGTTTCAAACATATGACATATACATGTATATGTATTATGTTTCAGGTCATGCATGAGTGTTTCTTCCATTCATTTCCCATACAATATTAGTAAATTATAGATAAACATTTGCATCTAGATTTTTTAAGTTCACCATCGTGTACAAACTAACTACGATGATTTGATCTTAACTATTTTCGTTGGTCATGAGTCGATGTATAAAATATACAAAATTACTTCATAAATTGCAAATATCTGATTCAGTACTTCATACGATTGTAAACCTTCGTATACCATATTTGAAAGGAAAGAAATCTATTCAGAGGTTCGATAGAGTGTTGCTTGATATTGACATGGTTTGGACGTTTGCGTTGTGAAATCTAGTGTAGAGGAATTTGAATTCATTTCTAAGTTTCTATCGCATTATCCCCATTATATATTTTAGTTTTATCTGATTGTGTCTCCGATTTCCACAGGGCTATATTCTTTTGCAGAACACTTTCAAAGAAACTGTCGTCCAGTCCCACAATACTGCCGTGACTGGTTCCACCGACTGGTTCCTCATACGACAGGGACCTAGGTCGATTTGCTCTTTGTACGTAAAGTGGTACTGCGGAGTAATTTCCGTTCATACTGACCGACAGTAAACTGTCACTATCATCATTCGAGCAAGAATCTGTTTCATCTTCAGGGATTTCGTTGATTCCTATAACATACAAAGCTCAATTATTGGACTGACATAAGCTACATAAAAGAAAACATTATATTTTGTATTTCAGTTATATTATTGTTTAATATGATAAAAAGGAAATGTATGATAGATGTAAATCTATACAAGTTCACCAATAAAAGACATCAACAACCGGCTATAATGACGGACAAGTTTAGACATACCTTACGGCAATCTAGAAAATAAAATCAGAATTCTAGGCATGTGATGTGAATTCATAAAGATTTAAAAAAAAAAAAGACTCCGGCACCTACTGATTCTGACCTAAACAGTCGCATAAACAAGTGTTAGGGGTAAATTATTTGTGTTAATAGTTATACCTTCCATCAGCTCCTGATTATTTGAACAACAAATGCAGGGAAAAAAACAAACTGAAAAGGGCATTTAATATTATCCTTGAATGCAAGGAATACATCGGTATCTAATCCATCACAGATCGCGCTATTGACTAAGAACTATTGAGAGAACTAATGTATTCAACTTACATAAAAAAAAACCAATTAATTAGCATACCGCTTTCTATGCGCACAACACGTGTTTTTTGGAATAATCTTGTTTATGGCGTATTTACACTTAATCCGTTGGATGTGTACAGACAGATACTTTAATCTTGGAGAAATAATTTTTTATTAGTTGTAGTTCGCTTTCAATTAGCTTTTAGTAACTGTAAGTTCTCTTTTTATCGGCGCTTTACATCCTATTTTTCTTATGTTACTTGTTTTTGTGTGTGTTTCGTACCAATCTATTGAGTTAAAACCATTTGCAACTAATATTGAAATGCATCAAAAACAGATATAACATTATAATACACTACTGCATGCATTTTGGTGTACGATATTTCTTCTAATATCAAATTCATGATGATATTTTTAAACTTTCCTTAACTGAATCTTTGTTACCATTATCCACGTATATCTGTGTTATCTAAAAAACTTGACGAATACGTACCTTCAAAACTTGAATTAAAACTACTAGACTGAGCTCTTAATACAGTTATATAATAAGGAACACTTTGTTGTCTGACAAGTGGTGCCCTCTTTGTTTTGTGGAACGTTTCTGTCGGTGACTCGTCAACAGCGCTATCAGGACTAGGCGTATGTTGTTTCTGACATATTGTTTGTATAACGTCGCTGATATGAATCAGCTGTTTCAGTAAGTTAACATCTTGTTTCTTCATAGCCAGCTGAAATAAGATTTATTCAAAATAAAGCTTTGTATCAAGTACAACGACCATGTAGATTGATTGTTGTTTGAGTATGGTCCAGTGGCAAATATTTCGTGAGTATTCAACATGAAAACAGTTTAATAATAACTGAAAATGGTTCTGTAATGTAGATTTACCAGGATGATGAAGGGCGGTCAATTTGAGTTGACATTGTAAATATATGATATATTGGATATGCACAATCCTTTTGCCTTACAATGAACCATTCACGGACCCATCAGAGAGTTGTTGAAATATTTCATCAATGTGCAGACAGCTGTGGCAACCTCCCCACACAGGGCTTCGGTCTTTACGTATCCATTCCGACCTGATTTGGCTGCGTACTGATACATCCTACTAAGCAAACCGGACTCCTTATCATTGTTGATTTTTACTTCAGAACAGAAGAAGTCCAGGTGACCATACCAAAATCAACATTTGCGAAAAGGGGGAACATCATGTAAAGTTCATATAGTAGTACATTGTAGTGTTAAAATACACATGGTTACTAAACACTGGTTTATATAATATTATTTTGGTTTGAATTCCAATACTTAACTGTGCATTATTTTCCTAATAGTAACATATACATTCTAACAAATATGAAAAATTCAAAAAAGCTGAAAAACTACATGCAGCTTTTTTATCCGTCTGTCTTTATTTTCAAAGTTCTAGAACTGCAACTGGAAATGACACTATTTCCTTTGCTTGGAAATTAGATCACATTTGTTGACAGGGCCTATCTCGTTAAAGTTTTATCTTCCTAAATATGTATGAAATATTTGCCACTGTATGTAAATAATGTACTCTTCTAAAGCCCCGTTGTCTCAATCAAAATTTTCTTGTACAAGTTTTCATGGTCAAAGTTTTTTTATGGATTTTTTTTATGACAACCGTTACACAAAACTTTTATCAAAAACTTTGACGGATTTGGATGGAATAGAATATCATCCTATTTTTCTTGAAACGTGGATGGACTTGGACGGGAATTATCCAATAACAGTGAAGTTGTTTTTTTCATTTTTTTTTTTTTTTTTTTGCCAAGTTTATGAAAAACTTTGATGACAACCGATGACCTGGACCAAGTTTACATTGTCAAAGAAAACTTTGACCAAATAAACTTTGATACTTACAACAGGTTTGTAGGTGCCCAACATCTATTGTACTAATCTTTAAAAACGTTAACGATTTTTTTTAGTAAAAGTGAAAACCAAGAAAATCGAACTTAACTTGTCTTATTTGGTCAAAACATTCAATTTTTTTTTTCGATAAATTTCAAAAAGCAGTTCTCTATCTATAATTTTGAAACCAAACGTTTGACGGATGGATGGACATGATAATTCCTATATGTCCCCAACTTTGTTGGGCGAGTGTATAGAATACATCTTGATATGAGATCTACATCTATATATCTAGATCCTCTTTGTTTATATACTGCACTTTTATGTAATCTCACTTGCAAATATTTATGCCATGATTTCCAACTTTATTTTCAATTCAACCGGAAAAAGCGCTATTTTTCTTTGAAAAAGTCTATGAAATTTAATCACTAGTACTTGCACTCACATTATTTTCACTATCGACAAGAAATTGTTTTCGTGGCAGTATAAATAAAACTGATTTGTACTTTAAGGAAGCAATATTTCAAATATCAAGTGCTAGCATGTGTTGACAGAGGTCATGTCAATAAAACTTCATCATCACTTATTTTGATAGGAGCCATTCTACATCAAACATTTCTTTAGAATAGTTTGCTTTGTAGTCTACTGTTTATTTACATTTCAATATGAAACTATGTCAGTGGGTTCAAGTTAGACACATAAGTAGTTGCATATTTAAGAAACATTTCCCATGTTGTTTTTAGAAATGTGTTAGCAATCCACATGGTACAAAGTAGAGTCGAAAAGTACATCTAATGATCACTGGACTATGAGAATAAATACGTAACCATGAAGATGTAATATAGTAACTTAGAATTTCTTTTGATTTATTTCTGTAAATATTATTAATATGAAAGTCTTTTTATTAAGTCGGGCATAGAATTTAATAGTATCCATGAACCCGATTTCATGCGTACATGTAAATATATACATTTGACAAATTTATCATACATGTAATATCTGAAAGTAATTTACATGTTTTCGCGAAGAGTTTTATACTTCATATTATTACCAACCGGTAGAGTACAGTTTGTGTATAACTAACCGGTAGAGTACAGTTTTATGTATAACTAACTGGTGAGTACAGTTTTGCGTATAATTAACCGGTACAGTACTGTTTTGCGTATAACTAACCGGTAGAGTACAGTTTTGCGTATTACTAACCGGTAGAGGACAGTTTTGTGTATAACTAACCGGTAGGGTACAGTTTTGTGTATAACTAACCGGTAGCGTGTAGTTTTGCGTATCACTAACCGGTAGAGTACAGTTTTGCGTATTACTAACCGGTAGTGTACAGTTTTGTGTATTACTAACCGGTATAGTACAGTTTTGCGTATTCAAAAACTTTATAAGAAATATAAGTTTAAAATGAAGACTAGAACAATAATTATAAATAATAACATATGTAATACAGTTGGTTTTTACTGATCCAAAGGAGGGGTATACTGGTTCTTCTCTGTCTGACCGTTTGTCCCATAAAATTGTCGTCAAATTTTTCTCAAATCAGAGCTTTCTTCAAGCTTTGTGTAAGTATATTATGTCGTGATGCATTTTCACATTCAACGCTCTTCAACTTCCTAATAAACTGTTATACATAATGCCCATCATTGAGTCATGCCGGGGCGGGGCCTTTTATAGCTTACTATGTACATTGTACGTTATGGGTTTATGAAGGCCGCACAGTGCCCTATCGTTTGTTACATCCTCGTACTTTCTCTATTGGATAGTTGTCTCATTGGCAATCATACTATGTCTCAGTATGTTTATATGTATGACTTCTTCGTCACATTTTTCTCGGGGACTGTAAACCAGAGCTTCTCCTGAGTGATTCGTTGTTACATTAATTGTTTGTCAACTTCCTGTTTACCGAATACTTATAGTGGAGGTATTACCAGTGAGGAGTAGCCCATAGTGCAAGTTATTTTCAACGGTATTATCTAAGACCGACTTAAAAAATATATATAAACATAGCTGGGAACACCAAGGCATACGATTTGTTTGGCATATGCATGTATTACCACGATTTTACATGTTATGACAAACTTAGAGATCAGCACAAATCCTTTTGTTGGTGTCTCATTACACCCGTATGTTATACCTATGGACATTTAAAACTCATTACACCCGTATGTTATACCTATGGACATTTAAAAGTAAATTTAGTATCAAACGGAAAGTTTATACCGTGTTAACACATAATAAAATTCATTATATAAGCTTTCGGGTAAGACAAGACAACAGTACTGTTGTTTTCAGAATCTGGATTCAACCAATCAAACTATAGAATTATTGATATTTCAGTACAAATAAAAGAATTAATAAAAAAAAAATAAAAGATAAAACTTCAAAAATGTAAACATGATATATTTAAAGATCCTGACTTTAGCAAATTGTATAAAAAATAAACAGCTGCGCCATGAGCGCATGATACGCCCGTCGCTTTTTCAAAGAATAAAGTTCAATAACTTCTCAATGTCATCAGAAATTTATGAAAAACTAAAGGGATGCTATCTTATAGATATAAACCAGTCACCAAAGTTTCATTAAAAGTGCTTTTTTATGAACAAAATCCCATACTGTGACTCGGAAACGTAAAATCTATAATTTATAAAAATCGAAAGGGACTTTACCTCAATAGATATAAACAATTCACCAAAGTTTCACGAAAACTGCTCAAATGCTTTTTTGAGTTATTGTCCAAAAACTGGAAAATCCCCCGTTTTTAATGAATAAAACCCCATAGCTCGGAAACGTAAAATCTAAATTTATAAAAAAAAAATCGAAAGGGAGCTAACTTCAATAGATATAAACAATTCACCAAAGTTTCTAGCAAATTGGTGAAAGTGTTTTTTAGTTATTGTCCGAAAACTGGAAAATCCCCCTTTTTTAACAAATAAAACCCCATAACTCGGAAACGTAAAATCAAAAATTTATAAAAAACGAAAGGGATCTCACGTCAATAGATATAAACAATTCACCAAAGTTTCATTTTTATTTTTAGCCATAGCGTTGTCAGTTTATTTTCGATCTATGAGTTTGACTGTCCCTCTGGTATCTTTCGTCCCTCTTTCATGCAAATTGGTTAAATAATTTTTGAGTTATTGTCCGACATGTTGACGACGGACAGACGGACGGACGGACAACGCTATACCATAATACGTCCCGTAAACGGGCGTATATAAAAAAAAAACTATAAACAGGTAAGTTCAGATGTTAGAATTAAAACTGAAGGAAAGTTGCACACTGTAGGCCTAATTCGTTTTCGTATTTATAAATCATTAGATTTATAAGTTCATCGGGGAAAATGATACCGTGCTACTGAATTTTACCAGCCTATATTTCCCGTTAGTAACAAATTAATTCAAAACAATGACCTCTTAACTTTTACCGTTCTTAAATTGTTTTAAAGATTGTAAACACATAAATATTACATTATTTATAGCTGAAAATTGGGTGTTCCCGGTATATTAAGATAATTGACCTGACGACCTAGATTTTAACCAACTTAATATTTAAATTTAATTCTCATTTTGATATTGTATTGTCACTTTCATTTAGTAACTTAAAAGGTTTTCTTTAGCAAAACATATTTTTTCTTTATTTGCTGTCTAAACGATAATATGAGGTTTGTAGGTTTTCTGGTGCAAGACAAAACATTCCGTCCCTAATTAACTCTTTTTTTCAAGTTGCACGTCCGCCATTCGATCCGGCCTGGACATGGATATGCTGAAATATTTGCGACTGTACTTTAAGTAATCTATCAATCTTCAAAGTATAAGATATTGGATGATTTGTTTTCTATCTACGATTAATTGTAAATATTAATTACATCAAAGAAATAGAGAAAGATCAGTTGTACGCACGTCGTAACTATGTTGTTATATCGTTAGACAATATGTATAGTGTTGATATATGTAAACGATGTTAGGTTTTCACCGCACAGATTTATTCTTACTTATCTCACTAGAACACAGAATTAAAAAAAATATGTCAAATTTGGCAGAAACATAATGATGTGTTCCGATATATTTATTATTAAAACCTGTAATGTATATGTTTGCGTAGGTAACATTTTTATATATAAATGATAAATCATACGTTTTACTAAAAAAAGAGAATATAATTGATAATCAATACAAGTTTGTTTTTGTAAATGTCGAAAGTGACACAATTATACATATTGTTAGCATATATTATATTACAAATGAATATTAATGCACACGTATTGTATTCAGAAGTATATTGAACGATCTAGCATGACTACATTTTATACAAATTTCAGGATAACTTTTAACTTATGTTGAAGGCCATATGTGTACATTAAGATGTTTATTTTGTTGCACTTTGTTGGTAGCGGACATATGCCGACGTGACAATCCCATCTTACTTTTTAAGCATTTTTTTTTTTATAAAATGATGTTCATTCCCTTGTTAATGTTGTATATTTGTCCACTTTTGATGCATATACCAGGAAACATAATAAATACATCAATAAAAACATTAAGATGAAAAAATCAATACAAGAAAACATTCACATATGAGAAGGAATAAACGTTAAAAACATACACTAACCAGTTCCGTCTTATGACATTTTCGATTAATACTGACATTTTCTACAAGACAATTATAGTTATATGTACATCGAAGAGCACGCCCCGTCTTTTCATTGATAAAAAATTAAATATATGAAAAACATACATTAACCAATGCCGTTTTTTGACATTTCAGATTAATACTGATATTTTTTACAGGACAATTATATTTCTAAGTACACTGAGGAGCACGCGTCGTCTCTTCGTTGATAAAAAAATAAATCCATTAAAAACATACACTAACCCATTCCCTCTTCTTCAAAGATTTCAGATCTTGATTTTAGATTATAAGACAATCAGATTCCTGATAACATTCAAGAATATCCTTCCTTTATTATCAACAATAAATAATCAGTAAAAATATTAACTTACCAGCTCTGTCTTGAGAGATTTCAGATTAACGTTGACTTTTTCTACGAGATAATTATATTCCTGAGCACATTGAAGAATACCCGTCTTTTCCATCATGAACGATTTTATCACTGCAAGGTGCGACAAGAAGTTTACTTAACTTAAAATAAATACTTCACCATGCTTAGCTGTGTTGACGTTTTGTAAATACTTCAATTTTCGAACTTTATAATTAACAACGCATTAATGCAAAGTTAAAATGGAAAGTCCTTTGTTGTGTCTCTATCTACGCTTTATAGTTTCTCTTGTGTAGATTGGATCTGATTCTGCAGGTAAAAATCGCAATATCCTTTTTCTAAAAGGAAAAATAAAATATAATCAATAAGCCACGTGTTGTACTCTCCACAGTTCATTCATTTAATGACTTGATACGGGCGAATGACATCATTACACTTTTATTGACTTTTCTGTAATTTTACAGGAATTTATATATATCCCACTTTCTCTACTAAATGCATTAGTTAAACTATAATAGAATGTCTTCTTTAAATCATTAATATATTATTAATGGTTAAAAAGTATTAAGTTGAAGTTTATTGATTTACATTTGGTAACATTTGTTAGATATTCAACGTAATTGTATTTCTACTTGTAAAATGCATTTAGGGTTTTATAGATATGTTTGATAATTGACTCAGAGTATTTCAATTAAATGCACGTATGTTTTAGTTGTTAAGTGAATAGTTTTATTGTTTTGTCATACAATCATTCAGTTGATTTATAATGAAGACAACTCCCTTTCCGGTAAAATTAAGATCTTGTTTATGATTGCTCCTCAGTATGTATTGTAAATAATTACACCTTATGTAAGAATCCTGGGTTTTGATTGGTTGATAGCCAGTGTATTTTTCACCAATTTACTGTTATCAAATGAATATCGTTCATTTTTTAACGCCGCCGGGGTATATGCAAAAAGGATATGCCTTTTTTACCCTCTCTGCCGTGGTATTTGCCAAAAAATACTCTATCCGACTGGACGCTTGTAACGTCACGATCATCAATGCGTTTTTGAACGTTAACATTCGGTGTAATAAAACAGATATAGCATGTTCTTGAGGGGTATTTGCGAAAAATACCAGTCTTGAGAATGAATTTCCCTCGCCTTACGGCTCGCGAAATTTAACATTCTCTCGACTAGTATTTTTCGCAAATACCCCTCCTTAACATGATATATCTGTTCAATATCAACATTTCGATGACATAGATATAGGAAGATGTGGTATGAGTGCCAATGAGACAACTCTCCATCCAAGTAACAATTTATAAAAGTAAACCATTATAGGTCAAGGTACAGCCTTCAACACGGAGCCTTGGCTCACACCGAACGATGATTGTTTTAAATAATACTGGAATCATCATCACTAACATCCTATAAGTATGAGGGAAAAGTCCTCGACACAAAGTTATTGTTAGGGTGTTGAAAAGGTACAAACATGTTAGCCTGAAAAGACGGTAAAATTTGCAAACAGTTCTGTGTGTAATTACGTGTGGTTTCAAATTACAAGATCACATAGACATATTAATGGCTAATTCAATTTGCAATTCGCTTAAAACATGTATTTGCCCTTGCTGTGTCTTTTTCACAGAGAGAGAGAGAAAATGTGTGTGTGTGGTTTTTATGTTGTTTTTTTCTTGTTTGTTTGAGAGAGAGAAAATTTGAACAGTTCTTCAACGCTGTTAGTGTTGTCTCGTCGACACATATTCAAAATCTTTTTTTTTTGTCCATTTTGTTATTATGTATGATCATGTATTAAGTACCTTTCATTCTTTTGTTTCACAAGTAATAAATGCTGTTTTCGTTAGTAATTTTAAGCCAAAAGCAACGTCATTCCGCTCGTCAATACATTTGTCTGTCAATTAACGTACTTATTATGGATTGTTGTATCCGGATTGCATTTTATTTATTATTCTGTGTTACGTACAATGCTATTGATTTTGGATTTAATTTCCAAGTTCCCGACCAAAATATATGTTTTATTAAGTAATTTTACATAATGAATGAAGCTATAGTCATAAAAAGAATCTCTTCCTTAATTAGACTCAGAGGCACAATTAAAAAATAAGTTTCAATATGGATTGATTGATTATTGCTTGTTAAACGTCCTGTGACATTTATTTCATGCTTATTCTGGACAAGAACAATTTAACTATTGTTCTTCAAGGTGTGACGACCGGGACGAAGGACAGGAATTGTGGATCCGGACTGCCAATTCAAAATAGAAAATTAATAGGTTAGACAGAAACCGTTTGCCTTCGAACAGGCCACCAACGGACCCCTAAAAAATAAAGGCAACAGTAGTATACCGCTATTCGAAATTCATAAATCGATTGAGAAAAAAACAAATCCGGGTTACAAACTAAAACTGAGGGAAACACATCAAATATAAGAGGAGAACAACGACACAACAGAAACACAACACTAAAATGCAACACACACAGAAACGAACTATAATATAACAATGGCCATTTTCCTGACTTGGTACAGGACATTTTAAGAAAAAATGGTGGGTTGAACCTGGTTTTGCGGCTTTAACTTCAGAGAGCATGACACTTCACCTTTACGAGGCATTGGATTAAATGTCCACATTCCGACTGGACGTGGTTGCGAATTTATACATCATGCACTTGAGCAAGGGTTCTACTATACCGAAACGGAAGAAATCAAGGTGACCATATAATTTTACCCCAGTCAACCCTTGTGATAATTCACATATATTTACTTTCAAATATCACTAAAAATTATAACCAAAGCAGGTTTATAGTGCGATCGACGTTACACATGATATTTTAATCTCATTATAAATTCTGGCGTGTATTGATAATGTCTCCCTAATAGCAGTATCAATATTGATGCTGTGTTTCAGTGAAAGATAATGTACATTGAACATGCATAAATATATAATTTATGAAAATTATTTTACAACATTTGGCGTTTCAGATTATATCATAATTCATATAAAATTAATGTCATTCAATGCAAAATAACTTCGGTGGTAACAGACGTTAACTAAAATTTGCAAATATCATACATGAATCATTTTTGATCATAAGTGAATTATATATAGAATGTATGTATTATAACAAGAACTAGACCTTAAGGCCAGTACCTCCACCCTCCTTTTTTCTTGTCTCAAATTTGAATTGCTGTAGGCGTACAACTACATACGTTGGAGAGACATGCGCGAAATGCTCGATATGATACGTGATCAGAAATGACGTCATTGATAAAGTCATCAAACACGCGACTCATAGAGTCTCTTGAAAGTCGGTACTGCAACTTAAACAAAGGTGACAGAGAAAGAATCAAATCGCGCATGGATGACCTGAAACATCTCTCTTTTCTTTTTTGTTTGGTCAGTTTTTCAGTCTGCTCTCTTTTAGACTTTAATTTCGGGCTGTGCTTAATTCCAGTTGCAAAATGAATCAGACACGTTCATATTCCGCATTAAAACTTGGTAACTCCTCGAATCTGATCCTAGGTTACCATGGTTTCCCGAAGGTTACCTGTTTTTTATGTCTCAATAGTAGGCAACCGCATCTTTTTTTGTACTTCTTGATCAATGGAATTGAGAATGGAAACGGTGGATGTGTCAAAGAGACAACAACCCGACAAAACAGCAAAACAGCCCAAGACCACCAATGGGTCTCCAACGCAGCGAGCACATCTCGCACCCGGAAGCGGGCGTCAGCTGACCCTAAGGTAGCAATACACAGTTAAGAAAAAACTTAAAATTGCCACTCATAATTTTTAACCACCCTCTTTCCCTTGCTTTTTAACAAATAAGACTTAATGTTTGTGTTATGTATGTGCATATGTATGGAAACAGCATCTTCCATAGATTTGATTTCCAATAGTTAAAATGGTGAAATATAATCTGTTTTGGTGTCACCATGGCAACAATCTGCATTTATTTGATACAAAATATTGCAAAAAGGGGGGTGAAAATGTCACAAAAGTCCCCAAAATTTGGTCCAAAGAAGAATTTCAATCCATTAGAGTGCTACCTTTTCTGAAAGCATTGACATTTATCTATCATAAGGTCAAAATTAATCATATGCATTTCACTTCATTTTTCCATAAAATTGAATTGAAAAGTTCGAGGGTCAAATATTTGTTGAAAAACACTACAATAATTTCTGGACCTATTGGCGGTACGGATGTGGAAATACGGACTGTTAAAAAAAAAATAGCCTATAAAACATGAAAAAAACAAATTTGATGTTCATATAAACCCACTTTGAAGGCTATATCATTCTTCAGCTATCTAAAAATCGATTTTATTGCACACAAACTTTCATATTTTAAAAATAAGAATAGGTAACAGAAGAAACTAAGCAAAATGATAATGATCAACATAGATTAACAAAAGACTACTAGCAGTTACTGACATACTAGCTCCAAACCTCAATTAAACTGATCGAAAGATTGTTTATCTTACCTCCTATACATTTCTAGGAATATCATTTGTTAAAAGCGAACGCGTGGAGATCCTGTATATTTAATATTGGGTTAGTATTAGAAAAAGCATAAGAAGAAGAATATTCATTGTTCCAATAAAGGGCCCTTGATGGGCAGCATGACAATTTATACACAAAAAACATTACACTTTGATCTGTAAAAAACATTTTTTTTACATTGAAATGAAATATTAAATGCTCATATAGTTTCTTCACCTTATATAAATCATGTACTATTAGTTACACAGTGTGCTAGTGACCTATTACGATATATACGGGGTCAGTAAATTTCATATGGGGCGAGAGCGAAGCTCCACGTGTTCGCTTTTAAACAATAATATTCCTAGAACTATATAGGTAAGATAAATTTTATTCCAGGCAGGACCAGAACCATAAAATCATTACTATAATCATAAAATTAAGAATGGAAACGAGAAATGTGTCAAAGAGACAACAACCCGACCAAAGAGCAGAAAACAGCCAAAGGCCATCAATGGTCACCCGGAGGCTGGCTTCAGCTGGACCCTGAACAATAATGTATAATAGTTCAGCGAAAATGAACAACGTTGTTATCACGTATATTAATTTACGTTTCGTCTAACATTTAGACATTTAATAACATAATTCCATAAATATTTTAGGACAGACAAATTTTCATTAGTAAATAATCAAACAAATTTTGCCTCATTTGAGAGATCTGAAAAGTTATGACAAATATTGTTTATCTCCTTGAAATTTATCTCCCTATCATCATTGTATGCTGTTCAAATAGTTATAGTTGGGATGTACAAGTACCCTGCCACGTCCACTTGTATTATTGTCCATCTGATGAGTTAAGCCTTTTTCAACTGATTTTTATAGTTCGTTCTTATGTTGTACTGTTATATCACTGTCCCAGGTTAGGGGAGGTTGGGATCCCGCTAACATGTTTAACCCCGCCACATTATGTATGTATGTGCCTGTCCCAAGTCAGGAGCCTGTAATTCAGTGGTTGTCGTTTGTTTATGTGTTACATATTTGTTTTTCGTTCATTTTGTACATAAATAAGGCCGTTAGTTTTCTCGTTTGAATTGTTTTACATTGTCATTTCGGGGCCTTTTATAGCTGACTATGCGGTATGGGCTTTGCTCATTGTTGAAGGCCGTACGGTGACCTATAGTTGTTAATTTCTGTGTCATTTTGGTCTCTTGCGGACAGTTGTCTCATTGGCAATCATACCACATCTTCTTTTTATATATAAAATGTTGTTTATCTTCAACCGTATTAAGGGTACATTTTTACAGAGACTCTGATCTCTTTCTATATATAAAGTTTTATACCTGTCTCTTTCTATTTTTAAAATTCTACATTTAGATTTTGAATATTCATCTTTTTGAAAATATATTTTTGGTACTGTATTTGTTTTTGTATAGGCTCTTGAAAGTAGGTTGTTTGTGGGTCTTTGCTGATTTTAGTCATAAATTGTAATTCGTAACAATACAGAAACAGGTCCACAATAAGTGGTGCACACTAAGTCCCCATTAGAATTCCGAAATTTTCCTCGGTTTTGGGAAGGAGTTCCAAAGTTTGAACGCACTACTGATAGAAATAACCTTCAACTGGAATAGGAACGTTTCTGGTCGAAAAAATTGAACCTGTGCATTCTATTAGAGCACAGACATGAATTAAACCACCATCATCCGGATTTTGACATATGTGTTCAGTTGTCGAAAATCATAGCGCAGACCTGAAGAAGAGCACACCGTCAGTCCCTAATAATCCAAATAAAGAAAGGGAAATCCGGTCACACATGCGCATTTTGTTATGTATTTATTTTCCTATAGTAGATCATATTTCTCAATGAACCATTCAAGTAAAATTTTGTTCATGGAATCTTAACAATTTAAATGTAGTAGTACCAAAGTAACCGCAATTTGCTGGTCGAAATATAAACTAAATATAGTAGTACCGTAGTAAATTTAGATAATCGATATCACTAGAAATATAAAACGGAACAAATAAGGGTTTCTGACCAGATAGCATTTTCTGTTTAATTTTTCTGACCCAGCCTTTATGCATTTTCAACAATGAAGTAGTACAAGTCTTTCTTGACGACTCCCTTCCGTTAACCTGACAAGCAGAGCCTTTTTTTTTATACAAGTGGGCTTCGGCTATAGGTTATCCAAACTTTTCTTTTTTTCGCCACATTTTTTTTTGTGTTTATTTCTAATTTCATTGTTAAAATGGACACATTTACCTGACGAACATGATCGTTGCTATAACGAAAAATAATGCCTTTATGTTATTTATGTCGATCGGTTCCTGTCAAAGTATATATAATATCCCACACCTTCCTTTAATAACATTTATCTGTAACTACAGAGAAAATTCTATAGAAGTGTGGCTTATTCTTTTTCTTAAAACAGAAAAAAATCTTGTATGTTAATATCATGGTTATTTAGAAATCTTTGGAAATTCTTTATGTCACAAATTTCTTACTAATATTTGAACTGTGTGTTTTAATATAAATATAGTCATTAAATGATCAAATTTATTTTCATACAGTATGATATTCAAGTATCTGTATATAAAACTATTTGAAAACACTATATAAATAGTCTACAGATTGATTACAGATTACCCTTCATAACAATGACCTCGCAACCTTTTTATTTTCTATATGTATTTCGTATTGATACATTAACTATGGAAATAAAAAATACAAAAGTAATTTACCACACAGGTCTATACTGAACTGGTAACCTGTCGTTTAATTACAGTTATAAGAATTTATTTCAAGACTTCCTGTAACTGTTTGAATATATTCAAAACGTCACCAATCTCCCCTAGTCTGTTCAATATAACAGTCATCGCTATATTAAGAACATATTGAATTAAATTTTAATATTTAGGCGATATGATTAACATTAAGATATAGCTTTATATATTATGTGTAAACAATTCAGAGATTGTAATCAATGTATTGTTAGTTTAATTAAGGGTGCAATGCAAACTAGATTTTTAAATATCAAGATTCGACGTTATCTGTTTTATTCGTACGTGGAGGAAAATCCTATACTCTCGAGACAAAAAATAATTACCCCAAAAAACTGTTAACACAATTGGTTCATTATTCGTATAATTATACACGTATATAATTATACACGTATACACTCATTTTCAATACATAAAAATAATTTGCAGGAATTACAAGACCTATTTGACAGTGTGTACATTAACATAGAAAACACATGACAGTGTGTACATTAAGATAGAGAACACATGACAGTGTGTACATTAAGATAGAGAACACATGACAGTGGGTACATTAAGATAGAGAACACATGACAGTGTGTACATTAAGATAGAGAACACATGACAGTGTGTACATTAAGATAGAGAACACATGACAGTGTGTACATTAAGATAGAGAACACATGACAGTGTGTACATTAAGATAGAGAACACCTGACAGTGTGTACATTAAGATAGAGAACACACCAACAACCGACTCCTGTGAAAAATAGCCTTACAAGCAAAGATAAACAACAACCAACAACATATGGTCCAGATGGCTTTGTCTGGTAGAGTCACAATGTTACATTGTATGTTGTGCTGTTACACGACTGAAACAGGCTTATGGGGTAAACACTGACATGAAGACATGTTAAACCCAGCCACATTCTTTATGAGACTGGCCCAAGTCAGAAGCCTATGTACTTCTGAGTTTGTTGTTTGTTGATGTCGGTCATATTTGATTTTCGTTTGTTGTTCTGTCATAAATCAGATCGTTGGTTTTTTTTTTCGTCGTTTGAATTGTTTTATATTTTGTCACATTGAAGTCTTTTATAGCTGACTATAAACGACATAATTTAGGACAAAACAATTGTACTATTTTAAGGGAAGAATTTATGGTTTGATTTAATTTAAAGACGGAAATAATACACTGCACCAACACTTTTAGCAATAAAGTGTACATGTATATAGATTATGGCCTAGTTGGTCGAGTGGTCTAGGACACTGGCCACAGTACAGGCGGTGTTGCCACGATGTCACAGAAGCAGGGGTTCGAATCCCGCTGAGGGGAAAACAAAAATTGGCTGACGCATATTTATAGATCTAACATTGTTGGGCTAAATTTGAGACGAATTATACATATGTACAATGAATGATATGAGAAAAATGATCAAGATCTAAAGGATTAACTACATATATAAATAATGTATCAAACTGATTCACAATATGTAACAAAAAGTTACAAGAAATATCCACTCCAGTCGTTTATTTCACATTTATGAGACAGATGCGATTAACGGAGCTGAAAGCGTTCTTTTCTTAATAAACAATCTCTAGTTTTCATCAAAGAGATACTCTTACCTTCTGTCATGTGCAATATCTATTCCTCTATAATTTTCAATTCCCACGCATGATGAGTAATGTGACCACACATGTAAACGTGACGATTTTTTGAAGAGTTTAACAGAAAAATAAACAATTCAGATTAAATACCTATCGCTCTATTTTTGTATTCTATGTTACAGTCATTCATGTAAAATAAATTGAATCTTATTGAATTTTTTAATTTTAATCTATGTATTAAATCGACAGATAGTTTAAATGTTGAATAGATTACAAAAATTTCTGCAACAATAAAACTAAATGTGCGATAGATTTGGATATTGTCACTCAGTTTAAGTTTTCAGTATAATTATACTGTTGTACGGAAACAATGTTTCCTGGACTATTTGGGCAACATACATATATTGATTAGGTCGATTTCAATCCAAGACTACAGATTATATCAACAATAATGCCATTGCTCAATTGAAACTGAAAGCAAAAACTGGTTTTAATGTGTTTTTTGGGTTGCTGTCAAGTTAACGTAGATCCAATAACTTCTTTGGTTCATGATATGTAAGAAATCTTTCCCTGCTCTATATTATACTACTACCCCTAATGACTGACTGGAAGTTCAGAAATATGTTTATGTCTGGACATCTCTATTTTAATCAAACCCATCTTCGCTAGCCAAGGGTTACGATCCAGTCCCCTCCTCTCCACCCTTGGCAGATTAAGCCAACATTTGTGATAACAATGTTGCGCCATCTATCGGTTGATAAAAGTCACGCCCATTCCGAATACATTATTCTTGACCAATGGTAGCAATCTTCAGTGTGGAGGTGTAAAACCGGTAGCGTAATCTAGGTGGCGCCAGTCATCTTTAATTACTTCCTTTTAACCTATACTGACATATATTGAAATAAAATCGGACAACCTTTACATAAGTCGATTACTATGTACCCCTGCGGCTTAAGTTCAAAATTTTGGATTAAAGAAACAATTGTTCACCATTTAAAATGACTTTCTTTACAGGTACCCCCCTTTGCAGAAAACGTTACTTTTTAAAGACTTGGGCCAATTGACCGGCATATTTTGACTGTTTGGCTATGTTTAAAACGAGGTGTTTGATTAATGAAGTTCGATTTAGGCCTATTAAAGACTTTAGGCTGATGATTTGATAACTGTGTCCAACTTATATGTCTTTATCACGAATATATGAACACCGTTGCATAAGAGTCAAAATGTTTTATGAAATAGACTATAAAATGCTGAAACTAAGAATTTATCATTGCTGTTATGTGTTTTATGTGAATCGTGTGCAGAATATTCAATTCGACGATACTAAGAAGAAACATGTGTAGCCTTTGATTTTTACCTAATTTTGATATTTTAGTGGCATTTGGCACATTTTGGCCATTAAAAATACAAAATTTCGCTCATGTCAGCAAAATAAGCCCCTTTTTTTACATATGCCTAAATACATGCAGTGTTATCGAGGATGAGGAGAAATGATTAAAGACAGAGTCATTGACAGAATTCTCGTTCTTACAGTAGGTTAATGAACCCTACCCTTAGGCAGGAGAATAAAAACAGTAAAATTTGATATAGACTATAGTTTCATGGTGATCAGCAATTTTCTTCTGATACAGTTTATCACTTAGTACCTTATTAATTTACCTATCACATTTCAAAAATATCTCGAAAATACAGTGATGCGCCAGAAATCGTTATTTCGCTTTAGGTTACAATGAAGTAATTATTTACATAGGCGACAATGTTAGCCTTTTGGGTCCTGCGTTTTTACTATAAAAGATCCATTGAAAACAATGTCGAATTCTGAATTATCAACACCTTTGGGTGCTAGAGTTTACAAACTTCGTGAAGTAGGAACCGAAAATAAACGTTGACATTCCAACATTTCCGCAAGAAACATATTAAGGAACATCTATTAGTTGATTAAGAACGTTTAAATTGTCACTAAATATCGTCGTATGTTTTTGGGGTAAAGACTTGTTGCACAGTCAGCACGTGACAATTGTTTATCTACATTTTCTACATTTACACGTGATCATGTTAAAGGCCCTTTTTGATTGGATGCAGCCAGTTACGACTGCAACCAATGGAAAGTATTATCTCGTGGATCCGAAATTCTCTCTTAATCCGCCAAGGGTGGAGAGTAGGGGACTGGATCGTAACCCTTGGCTAGCGAAGACGAATCAAACCCGGCAATGCGTTAATGTTAGTATGCGGGATATCAATAAAATGAAATGAATCAATTATTTATTCAAGTGTCATCATCAATGACAATATCTATATATACACAATGTCATAAAAACCTAACATTAAGTAAAAGGATGCCAGCCGAAAACAGCTTTGTTATGGGGATGTATAAGTACCCTGCCACGTCCACTCTGTTTTTTTTTTTTTTGTTACTTGTGTTTGATTTGTATCTATCTGATGAGTTAAGCCCTTTTCAACTGATTTTTATAGTTTGTTCATATGTTGTATTGTTACACCACTGTCCCAGGTTAGGGGAGGGTTGGGCGCCTGCTAACATGTTAACGTTTAAACCCGCTGCATTTTTATGCACCTGTCCTAAGTCAAGAGCCTGTTGTTCAGTGCTTGTCGTTTGTTGGTGTGGTTCATAAGTGTTTCTCGTTTCTCGTCTTTTATATAGATTAGACCGTTGGTTTTCCTGTTTGAATTCTTTTACAGTCGTCATTTTAGAGCCCTTTATAGCTTGCTGTTCTGTGTGAGCCAAGGCTCCGTGTTGAAGACCGTACTATGACCTATAATTGTTAACTTTTTATACATTGTGACTTGGATGGAGAGTTGTCACTCATACCTCATCTTCTTATTTATATTAACCCCGCCACATTCTGTATGTGCCTGTTCCAAGTCAGGAGCCTGCAATTCAGTGGTTGTCGTTTGTTGCTGCATATTTGTTCTTCGTTCATTATTTTGTACATAAATCAGGCCTTTAGTTTTCTCGTTTGGATTGTTTTCCATTTGTCATTTCGGCGCCTTTTATAGCAGACAATGCGGTATGGGCTTTGCTCATTGTTGAAGGCCGTACGGTGACCTATAGTTGTTAATTTCTGTGTCATTTGGTCTTTTGTGGAGAGTTGTCTCATTGGCAATCATACCACATCTTCTTATTTTTATATGAGATACTATCATTAAAACAGACATCGAATATATACATAAGACAAAACAAAATGGCATATAGATAAAGCACATAAGCAAAAATGAAAGACAAGAATACAAAAAAATACCCAAGCATAACAACACAATGGCGGGATGCATAAGTACCGAGCCACGCCAAAAGGATATTACCAAAGTTCATAATTCTATTGTGGTGTACTGTGTGTTGAAGGTGTCTGTAGTTATTCTGTGGTTTACATGTTGTAATGTACTATTATATTACTTATTTATGTATTTCTTTGTCCTGAATGTTCTTTCGTTTATTTGTGCTGTATTCCTGTCACGTAATGTTGTCATTTTAGCGGTATTTGTAAATTGCCATATAAGCGGGAGGTTTGGCTAGCCATAAAACCAGGTTCAACCCACCATTTTTTCTTAAAATGTCCTGTACCAAGTCAGGAATATGGTAGTTGTTACCAAATAGTCCGTTTCTATGTATGTTGGCGTTTGTTTTTGTAGCGTTTCAGTGTTTCTGTTATTCCGATGTTTTCCCGTTATAGTTGATTTGTTTCCCTCGGTTTTTTTGTTGGTGACCCGGATTTGTTTTCGCTTAATCGATTTATGCCTATTGAACAGCAGTATACTACTGTTGCCTTTATTTGCCAAAAATGGACCAAATAGTAAACGTTTAATAATTCCCAGAGACAAATAAAAAAACACTATAACACGTAGTTAAGATGCTAAACAACGTCAGTACCTAGAATCTACACTTCAAGACCATCATGTATTTGTGAAGTTGATACTGAATATTTATCAACAAGGTCTTGGTATCTTCCGATGAACTTTTTTAGAAAAAGGACGAGACGTTCTTTGACATGACCCTGGTTGTTCAAATATCTGCTCAGACACTGGTGACGTTTTGTAAAGTCTGAGTAGGAGCTGCAAGGTCTTGAAAAGTTGGAAAATGTATATCCCATATGCAATTGAAGTTAGTATATTGCTACTATGGTGGAGGAAATGGATAATTTCAAAGTTAAAAACGTCTCGTTTGTCATAGATCCCGGTACTGAAATGACCGCTTATGTCAAATTAGAGATATAAGTCTTAAAAAATGAGGCGGTGGAAGCCGTGTCTTTTGTTTCCTTAATTTCTAGTTCTGGGATATATATATTAATGGAACCCAATCAGAAAAGTTTGGATTGTTAATGGAAAGAACATCATCATTATATCTGAATGTGAAATTAAATGATCTGGCTTCTTTATTCTTCTTGTTTTTGACAAGTGTCTGAAGGAACTCCGACTCATATGAAAATAAGAAGAGGTCGACAAGGAAAGGCGCACAGTTCGTTCCCATAGGAATGCCGACAATTTGTTGAAAAAGTTAACCTCCAAATTCAAAAAAATATGTTGTCAATAAGAAACTCCAGCATACTGATCACTTGTTCCTCTGTGTAGCATGTTTTACCTTTTTGTTCACTATGAACAAAATATGCCGTATGGTATCCCAAAGTAATAAATTTATAGCGTATGACACCATTTTTATATTGAAAAGCATTGTGGATTATTTCTTTTAGACGATTTTTTCAATTTCACATGGGGAATGGTGGTATACAGGGTTGAAAAATCAAAAGTTTTGATAGAACTAATTTCAGAGAAAGATCGAGATTTAAAATTATCCAGAAGTTCTTTAGGGTTTTTTAGAATCCACATATGGTTAATACCACTTCGCGAGTAAACAGTTTCACAGTATTTCTGAAGACCCTCTTTCACTGCGGACATAATTTTTTGTCAATCTAATGGACAATTCTTTCGTAGAACATGATGAGCCGGCAATACACCGTTGTTTGTATGGAATTTTGTGAAGCTTAGGTACCTAATACAAACAAGGTTAGTCTTCGGATTTGCTGTTCAATGTAATGTTCATTGAAGCCATGAAGGATTTATGATTCACTAAAATCTCATCATTGTCAAATGATATGTTCTATTGATGTGGGATTACCTGAGTGCTCATCTATTCCTAATTCTTTAACAAGTAACTCATACAAACGATCTTGTAGAGGTTCTGGAGGTCTAGCAGATCGACCTGTTTCAACTTTATGTTGTATTGCAACAGCTCTGAATAAAGACAAAATGCGTCGGTTTCATCTACTTTTAACAAAACTTACACAAGACTCCGTTCCAGTACCAATTTTAAACAATCCATAAAATCGCTATTTATTACCATTGACATTAGTGTTCTCATACCATAACTCCTGATACAAAGCTTCTTTTTTTTTTAAATTTGGAATATATAATACCATAAATTACTCAAATTAATAACATCTTCTACATTTTCAATCTACTGATATTTATAACCTGACTGTTACACTCTATCACCATATGACGATTTCAATATACAAATACAATATAAACTAGTATCTCAATTGTTTGTAAAACAATTGAAAGGTCTTCCTGTAAAAGTAATGTTTTCGTAATGTACTTTTACGACCTTTCATTTGATACACGACAAGGATACCTTATGAAACTTTTCGCTTTTACACTTAATGACCCCATCCGCCTAATTTTTCGAGATCGGAAGTATGATATATTTAATGTAGACTTGATGATCTTCAATTTGATATGCGACAAAGCCATCTTCTAGAAAGTTTGATTTTTGCACTTAATAGCTTAATAACTTAATAACCCCATCCAAGTAGTTTTTGGAGAACAGGAATTTGATATTTGAAATTTACACGTTATGACCTTTCATTTGATATACAACAACCTTATCTTAAAAGAAAATTGATGCTTTGCACTCATTGACCCCACCTGACCCATTTTTTGGGGACATCAATTGGATATTTGAAATGTACGCTTTATGGACTTTCATTTGATATGCGACAACCTAAACATCTGAGAAGTTTGATTTTTTTGCACTAAATGACCCCAACCTTCCCATTGGGATGAAAAAGGGGTTTGAAATTTTCATTTTTGAATAAAGCTCATTTAGACGTTCAATTTCATATACATAATGACCGCATTTGGCAAAGTGCCAAAAATGATGCAATATCAATTATATAAATAGAACTTATGAAACTTACAAAGTCAATGTAAAAGATGAATATTTCAAATTGATTTTTTTCTTCAGTTTTTCATTGAAAGTTTTTGGTAATTAGTCAAACATATAACCATGTTAAACTCTTCAATTTCTGAAAATTTCAGGCGGAAAGTTGTTGTTGATTCAGAAATACATGCCTCCGCTTGCAAAATTTCAAACTGCATTATCTCTAAAACGACAATAGATATCTCAAATCTGTTAAAGGATAAATGATCTGCAGTTGAAGGGCAACATTGTAAAAAAAATCTGGGACAATTTCAAAGTTCATCAAGGACACAATGAATCATCAAATATATGATGTAATACTAAACTTGAGAACCGGAAGTCGTAGAGACATGGGACTACCACCATTCAACTCAGGACAACTTGACCTTTCAAGTATCACAAGGTCAAGGTCATAGAACACTTTGAAGGTCAAGGTAAAATTTCATCATGACCTGACATTGACCTCAAATTGAAGGCCTTTAAATACTGATCATCTTTGCAATTTACAGTAGGTTGATATCTGTTACCTTTAAAAGATATACACACAATACTATACTTTTAAGAATTATCTCGTCGTTCAGTCGGACAGTTTTGAGCGTAATAAATAAAATGTAGAGCTCGTCGAGAGGAACATTTTATACACAGTATGTATGCAGCAAACTCTTATCGTTTTCTTAATATGTAAGCTTGAAATTGCAGCGTAAATTTTTTGAACTCCGTGACCTTTGACTTTGGGTGCAAATTAAAGGTCACATGAATTAAAGATTATTGGTGAATGTCCCAAGTTTCCACGACTTCCGGTTCTCGAAATAGAATTTTGAAAAAATTGTGTATAATTTTTACAGGGAAATAACTCCTTATAAGGGTTAATAACAAACTAATTGTTCATGTTTATTGACATTGCCATCTGTTCTTCTACATGCTGCCATTTTCAATTCGATTCTAACTCAAATACCATTTAATAAAAATGCAAATAAAAGAAATTGCTTCAAGGGGATATAACTCTCAAAGGGGATGATGAAATCCTACGCAGCCTCATATGGTAATACATAATGATGAGATCTACCTATTGTTCAAATAAGGTCATGATATCTTTAAAACAACGAGGGGGATGTCGAAAAACCAATAAAAGGGAGATAACTTCTAAAGGGATGATGAAATCCTTAACAGGGTCATCTGGTAATACTTCATGATGAGGTCTATCGGTGGTTCAAATTTGGTTTTGATAACTTTAATAGAAACGAGGGAGGCCATGTCAAAAAATGTTGGAAGAAAAAAGAAAAACAGAAGAAAACAGTAAGGTCTTTCTTACGTAGTGGAAAGACCTTAAATATAAATAAGCAGCCACGTTCGGTTAGAGTGGAAACGTTATATTCGATGCTTGTGTATGGAAGTCTCTGTTTGGCAAGTACTTTTACAACAACCCTTTGGAATCTGTTGGTGGCCTGTTGCAAGGCACAATTTCTGCCATATCAAAAATGAAAAAAAAAATAATACGTTATAAAATAAATGCTGTTTCTAGATTTACCTTCATCAGTTTAAGATAAGAATAAACAATTCAGATCAAATACCTATCGCGCTTTTTTGTATTCTATGTTATAATCATTTATGTGAAATAAACTGAATTTTATTGAACTTTTAATTTTAATCTATGTATTGAATCAACAGATGGTTTAAATATTGAATAGATTACAATCATTTCTACAACAATACAACAAAATGTAAGGTATATTTGGATATTGTCACTCGATATAAGGCCGCCTTGGTTTCATTATAAGTGTACCGTTGTACGGAAACAAAGAATAAGGAAAGATCTTGAGGTCTCTTTTCCTATTTGCGCAACTTAAATTTATTGATAAAATCGATTCCAAACCCAGACAACTGATAATATCAACAATGATATTCAGTGATCATATATATATATTATTTCCCCGCCTGACAACTATATAGACACTGAAAGGAAACTCAGGTTGCTTGTGTTGTTGGGTTGGTGTCAATTTGAAGTAGTTCCAACATCTCCTTTTGTACAGTTCTTATATAATAAAAGAAATTCGTGATATTTGAACCCTTTCCATTTTTCACCTGATCTAATATTGAAATAATACCTAAAGTGTTCACTTTGATTTAGAATACGTCTCTCTCCCATTAAAACCTATAGGTCAATTTTTGCGGGATGTATAAATATGCATCCACATTTGGTCGGAGTTAGAACGTTAAATCCGATGCTTTGTGTAGGCAAAGTTTTACGCGCTCTGCATATGAAGAACCATTTCAATAATTCCTCGAGGGTCCGTAGGTGTCCTGTAGCAAAGCAAAATGTCTGCCATTTCCCAACGCTTTTCAGGATTTACACTCATCGGACACGCTCAAACGTTAAAAATGAAAACCTTGAATGAACAAATACTAAATACTTTAGGAGTTATATGACATATGAACATAAAAAGAAGAGACTTATTCACCCATGTCAACTTTGCCTGTTTCTACTCTTTTAATTTGTAATTCTTGTTACTCTTTGCAGACTTTTCGTACTTTTTTAAAATTTTTTTTTTAATAAATTATACTTATACAATCCTTTTGAAAAAATCATCTTTTCAACCAAAACGTTAATCCCTTAAAGCTCTTACACGTATATTTTACTTAAATCAAACACGCGGTCCTGTTTCTAATTTGTATGTACTGTCTATTATTTTCAACAACAAAAAACGTTATCCGTAGGAAACATCTAAAATGAAATCTATATTTTGTATATGAAGTGTCAATCTAAGACCTTTTTTTTTTTTTCGCTTCTCCAGTTCAGTATTTTTGGTGAACACGAGAAAATAACAGTTGCTAAAAATCTGTATTGAGACAAGCGAGACGTATCTGAACTGTGTATAAGCCCAACTAATTCAAATACTCTAGAGAAAACTGAAAAAACCTGTGCAGTCGTATAAGATATAATTACATGGCAAGTTAATTTATAGTATGTTTATTAGTCAGAGTGAGACATATTGTGTCGTATCGTCTATTAGAGACGTGGTTCAAATTGGATTGTCTCTCGTTAACCAGATCAAAATCATTTTCAAAAGAATACCAGTTTCAATGCAAAATTGTATGTATGTATGTGAGGTAGGAATAAGCATATTAGTATAAAGTGTGTCGAAAGTACGGACGTCTCTTTAATGAGGCACCAAACAATGAAAGAACGATTTTATCACCAAACGATAGAATGCAGAATGCTGATAACATTTTTTTCGATGCGTCGATAAAAAAGCTTACATTTGTGTAAGGAGCAGAAACACCCGAAGATTGCTAAATTTAACGACACCACTGATCCTTCGGGGTCGTTTTCCTAGAACACTTTTGACCTTTATCAACCAGAATACCAACAATTAGTTGTCTTTTATAAAACTTAATATATATTCTCTCTTGTAAAAGCCTGATAACAGATATCTGGACAAACGATGTCCATATTCAAGTTTACAGCGATATTAAAGTCACAAATAGATGTAACCGAAGAAGAAGAAATCTAAGATCCAATGAAATGAAACTTGACATGAACGTCATCTACCGGAAGAGTTGTTGTAGAGTCATTAACCAAAGGACATTAAGGCAACTTTATAATGAAGGGCAGTAAAACGCTCGTTAATTTATATAAAAAATGAAAACAGCACGTTATTAATTGCATGCGTCCGAAGCGTTTGTCTGGATTTACCTTCATCAGGAACGCTCAAAGCCGAATATTTGATAGCCGAGAATGTATAATTTATACAGCTCTTATGGTTTTCCCCAGAGTTGTCTCGCCTATGACACAATAACAAAGACAAACAAAAAAGATTGAACATTTTGAATTAAATCTCGTATTGTTTCGCCAAAAAAAATGTTTTTATAAATATAAAAAAATTGAATAACAAATGAGTATTTTGTGAAACCTACTTTGTACAATCATACATTGGTGTTTTCCACTCTTTTATTATAGTTCATATATCCTCTCTTAACCATTAATCGAAATTTTTCCCCATAAGACATTTTGTTAAAAGATGGGAATACCTACTTTTTGAAAAAGTTTTTGTCTACCTTTTCTAAAATTTTGACATTTTAAAGCAAAATGGAATTCATTTTCAACCCCCTTTTACAGAGTGGATATACTATTTATAAAGGTGTCTACCCTGTTCAATATTCAAATTACTACCTCATCTGAAAACTTCTTCCGCTGATTGTTAACAACTGATTATTTTTAGATGATTTTTTTTATTTGCATACCATAATTAGTTGTTTAACCTTTAAATTCTGACACATTAATGTTCCTTTTCAGCTACCGTCTGGTCGGTTTTTCTATTTTCGTAAACTGATCTTTTTATCCGTTATTGCAGAAGTCCGTCAGGACCATGTGTGTCTACAAGATGTCGGAAGAAATACATCACGCCGTACATGTAATTACACTACAAATAAACTCATCATACATACCAGGATTAAAATGTGTACTCCAGACGCGCGTTTCGTCTACAAAATATTCATTAGTGACACGCGAAAAAAAAAGTGAAAAAGACAAAAACAAAGTATAAAGTTGAAGAACAAATAGATAATATTAAGACGAACAATTCTATTGGTATCATGTAACGATATTCATAAAGGTTTTAGTCTTATTAATTTTTTGTTTGTTTGTATGCAAAGAATTAATTAATTACTTAATTTAAATAAATGTAACGGGGCTTTATACTGTGTGTAATGTTACTAGTCATTATTTGGATCTATATATCCGGGATCGATTACTCCATGTTTTGCCCGTTAACATAGGGAACCAGCTATAATGTAATGTTTCTCCGTAAGCTCACTACTGTCTATAACTAAGTCTATTTAATGTTTATATGTTTAATGTTTATAGATCTTCATATAACAGTAAATGTATAATATATATAAAGGTTCACATTAATCAAGATGCAAGATCATTAAACTGATTAAGTATTGACCATCAACTCTTTGATGTAATTGGCCACACCACATAAGAATAGAAAGTATGCCATGTAGCTTGTGTGTGTTCATTGGGACATAAAATTACTAATATGCGTGCAAATCTTATCATATTCTGTATCAAGCTTCGTTTTACACTTTTCAGTAAAAAAAGTAACATGATTCTGTCAATTATAGCAACAACAAGAATAAAAAGACCTTTGTATCTCAAAGTAGAAAATGATAACACATGATTTCCATCATTTCCTTAAAAACACACAAACAGAGATAGCGAGAGAAAATTTGGATAGAAAATGTTTTCGTCATTTTTGAAATTCTTAATATGTTTCTCAGCCAATCTTATACTTCTGAATTCATACAATAAAATTTGTATTAAGATATTTTTTACACAAGCCTAAGAAATAAATCTACGACGACTGATTAATTCATATGGTTATTTCTAAAGCACGAACAACATTGATGCTTATCCAAAACGGATATAATTTGTCACGATTGACTATTGCAATGTCTCATTGCATCTTTACATAGCAGTAATGTGTATACCGGGGTTTATTCCATCGGAAAAAGATATTCAAGATATCAAATAATTGCATCGGCTCGATCAACAGAAACGTTTAATTAATGCACTATAGTTTTACAAAGTTAAAAAGTATCCTGATTTGCCATTCATTTTAAATTGACATTTTGTGTAACAAAAGTGTTCTAACCATGAGCAACAAGAGTGCCACACGTGGAGCAGAACTGGCTTACACTTCCGGAGCACTTGATATTACGTGATGTTTTTATATGGTTCGTGATGCTCTGAAGCCGTGTAGACTGTGTTTGTCTTCTCGTAGTTTTTCCGGTCTATTTTTGGCCTGGTATTGTCAGCTTGTCACCGACTCATGAGTTTGAATATCCCTTTGATATCTTCCTCCTGTATTATAAAAAGTTTCAATGATTGATTGAGGTATAACATAAATAACATTAAGGGCTTCCGAGAGGACAAGGAGAAAGATAGGAAAAAGAAAAAGAATGCTTACTTTTTTTTTGTTACGTCCAGGAATTGTTACATAACCATAATTAATCCCTGATTTCTTTCGTTTTGCTAGGAAGTGTGCTCAGGTTTGACTTAGTAAGTTGTCACTTGTTGAAGGGGTTTCAGGAGTACTAAAAGAATTACGTGGAACCAACAGTGCAAAGAGAAAAACTTAGCCGATTACCAAATTATGTATGAAATTGAATCAACAATTCTGATGTCTTGACAGAATTTCTACTTGTTCTTTATTAGTTCTTATTTGATAGCCTAGCTATTACGGATAGTAGAACTGTCCGATTGTGACATTGATACAGGTTGCTCGATGCATTTATTATTACGATCAGAAATGCTGCATGTTTGTTTTAATATTATTTTGAAATTCAGAATATGCCCATTTATACATTTTATCGATAATGAAATTTCTTCATAATGATGAATTTGTTAAACATTCTTTTCTACAACTGCATCTGATATGTTTGACGGTCTGTCACTCACTGCATTACTTTAATCTGAAAAAAAATTGGAAATGACATAATTTCATTTAAATGTTGATCAATTTAATTCCCTTAAAATGTTGCTTATCAAATTCTTCGCTAAGGATCAAAAGTCTTTAATTATATTCATCTCAGTAAATGCCACTCTAAATATTGTTGACTTTATATTTGTTTTAATAATATTTGCTGCTGAATTTAATAATAATAAGAAACACACCATTGTCATGACTGTTGTCATTTTGAATGGAACGTGCCTCATACCTCAAAATATTCGAAACAATGTACCGAAGCACTACAGTGCATGGCGAAACAAATATTTCCCCTGAATTGTCTTTTCAAAATATAAATACAAAAGGTGTAATATGGTACATAAATTTGTGTAAGTCAATCAGACGGCAATCTACCGACACAAACATCCAAGTAAAAAATCTGGGAATTATAGAATGGTAAGAAAAATCTGTATAGTATCCTTAAGAAGATTTTTACGAGAAGTACTAATCAAATTTCAAAAGAACGACTTAAGTGGAAATGCAGCAACGTTTGACAACACACAGAGAATTAAAACAAACGTCTGAAATATCAAAACAGTGTTATCATGACTTGGATGGAGAGTTGTCTCATTGGAACTCATACCACATCTTCTTATTTATATTATCAGCTTCGTTACTGTACAGTTGAATACCGTGACATTTTTATCAATATGTTTGTGACAAGTAAATTTCCATTCCTGGACTGTATTTCAAAGTGCTTTATATTTTCAACCTTTTAATCTGGCCATTCGAGCCGTTAAAGTTTTATTTGGTAGCGTTGGTTGTTTGATAAACGTTCTAATAATTGGGCGACAGTGAGTTTGTCATTTATTATTTGGTAACAACTGCTACCTGTATATCACATATTTAAAAATTTGGCAAAACCTGGTTAAGCAATAAATAGACTTATGTAATATTTGCTACTACACATTTAACAGCCATTTAGCAATTAATCAATTTTATCTGCATCTGACATATTTTAGGAATTTTAACAGTTATTTAAAGTTATTGCAAATGGCTGATATTTTTGTTTTTCTTAAATTGTTTAACATTTCATACCGATATAACATGTTACTTTTATTATTCGTCCCTTAGTTTATTTATTTTGTATTTACATTGTATCATAGGTCAAATTTATTTGTTCAGTGTATGTTCAATGGTGTTAATATGTCCTTTGATTGAGTTAAGCTATTTCAGTTGATATTTTATAGTGTGTCTTTCTATGTTGTGATGTTACACTATTGTTTCAGAAAAAGGGTGAAGGTTTGGTACCATTAAAACGTTTAAACCCGCTGCATTTGTTTGCACCTGTCCTAAGTCAGGAATCTGATGTTCAGTAGTTGTCGTTTGTTGATGTGGTTCATAAGTGTTTCTCGTTTCTCGTTTTTATAAAGATTAGACCGTTGGTTTTCCCGTTTGAATGGTTTTACACTAGTAATTTTTGGGGCCCTTTATAGCTTACTGTTCGGTGTGAGCCTAGGCTCCGTGTTGAAGACCGTACTTTGACCTATAATGGTTTACCTTTATGAATTTTGACTTGGATGGAGAGTTGTCTCATTGGCACTCATACCATATCTTCTTATATCTATATCAAACTTCAGCTTGATAATAATTTTTAATCAATGGATATGCCATTAGTTGTAGGAAAACTTTACATACAAAACCTATATGTACTTATTTTTAAAACTTAAGCAATCGTGTGTGTGGTTATAAATAAAGTTTTACTTCTTGATTTTACATTTGAAAGACATCACCAGTTATTTTTAAAATAATGACTACAATCTATTAGTTTCATTATAGTCAGACAAAAGCTAAAATAAAATCATCGGTGGAGATTTTACATGCAATCTAATAATGCCAAACAGTCACATAGATAGCCAGTATATCCATCAGATCTACAGCTAAAGAGTTATAAATACGAAACAATAATGAATCAAATAACACTTTCTGTCTCAACTATATTTAGTCAATAACAAATCTTCCGGTATTTTATAGAAATTCGTGTGAGAAATTTAAAAAGATACATCAAAAATTGTATCAAACATTAGTTGTGACCTCAAAAATCCAAGACAATACATTACAGATGACATTTTAAGGAATTATGAATGAGTTAATAGCGTCAGATACGTCTATGTTGAGAGGAAGCATGCGTGGGTATTATTAAAATAAAACAATGGAATGTTCATGAGAAATGTACAGAAAGCTTTTGTAATGGAAAAACACAACTAGCCGTAAATGAACAAAAATATTTGTAAAAAATAATTATTTTATGTGATGCTCTATACTCATTTCAACATAAGGAGAAATAAAATTTGTCATTATCTTTACACCGAGAGTTAGCAATGTGTAAAATATTGACACATATAAAGGTTTATTTTAAGAATCGGGAGCCTGATAGATGTTTGTCTTTTTGTTTTTTTTTTTTTTTTTTTTTTTTTTTTTGTCGTTGGGTTACCGTATCATTTACGTTTACCTCTGATCTCCTTTTAATGAAGGTTTATACATAAAGACGTAGGTGGAAATCACGTTTCTGAAATAAATTTAAAATGCTATTACAAGAAGACACGTCTGACCTTGTATATAGGCTGACAATTTGTAATAACGAAATATAGTGAATGTTGACATAGATATAGACAACAAGACTGTATGCTTGATATTCAATCATTTTGAACTTTGATAAACTATTGTCGCCTTAATTTCCCGCATCAATCGTTATAACTATAACTTTTTCATTTATCATTTGTCATTGTTATATTATTTACCAGACGAGGAATCAATATTTTAACAACTTTTTCAAATACAAATATCTGCTGTCTTCATATCTACTTACATGGAGTCTTTTCATATAGATTGTGTAGGTAGCAGTATTGGCATCTTAGAGTTTAAATGAAATCGTAAGTTAATTCAAACGAATAACACATCATGATATTGTATTCACATTAGTATGAAATACTGCAAAACTTAGAAATAGAACGCATTTCATGCTGCATGTATGACACTTGTCAAATTATTTCACAGTGAAAAGCTGAAGTCATATTCGAAAAGTCAGAAAGGAAAACACAAACCTTGTACCTAAGGCAAAGGAAATTGGTGCTTTATGTCGAACCAAGTCATAATATCGACGGAAACAAAACTACATTTTGGTATGTTGAACATGTTTTAATTTTTCATTTATTGTTCGTAGTTTTGAAGATAGTATACGTATAATTACTTTAGCTAAGTTATCAATATTTTGTTAAGTTACAAAAACTGTTTTATTAAAAAAGTACTGTAATCACAGTATTTTCCAATCACAAACTCTGATCTGCAACACAAAGATCAAAGTATTCAGATAAAACCGTTCTTCTTTTATTTCATTAATAATCGTTTTGAACAACAATATTACATCCTGTGACATGGATATGTTTTGACTCGATCTGAGATGTCTTCCCGAAAAGTACAACTGCATTGTTAAATCATACATCAGACATGAGACATATAAAAGATGAAAATCATCCTTATATCTTGTAAGCCTCTGTAAGTCAATACTTCATGATTCTTTTATGCGTATCAATCTGGAATTAAACTATAGACGATTTATTATATCGACGTGTACTTATACTAAGTATGAAATGATATAAATGAACACCACCTAAGCAAAACAATGACAGTGACCTGGATTTACTTTCCGCCATGTCATTTGCATTCTAGTTGATAGTTGGCAATCTACTTGTTTTAATAAGCAAAACAACAGTTCTCTTATTGATGCGGGAACTCTTCAAAACAGATCCAATTTTATCATATACATTCTGAAATGCATTTTCTAATGACCCTGAATGATATTTAATAAAAACAAAGTATTATATCGATTTCTGTAAAAATGACACACGCTTTTCGAAAATCTTTTATCATAAACACTCGAGACCAAAAGTCTGTAAAGGCAATCAACAGCACTTTTCAGAACATAAAAGCAAACAGTCTATTAAAAAAGCTTTCATGTGTTTTAAAATCAACTTTGAAAATCAACTTTCAGTTGATGTTATATTATAGATTATGCTTATTTAAAGGTCATTATTTTATGCCTTGAAACATATTTCATTGAAACTTGGTATCGTCCGGGTTGATTCTTCGAAGGAATGACCTATCATTGTGATAGAAAATAACTCTATATAGGTATATAAATCATAATATACCCCCTAAACTTTTACATATAAAATGTACCATTGTCATAACGACATTGTCAAAGCCGTGGCCACTGATTGAATGGTACACAGTTATACATTTTGTACTAAATAGTATATCTGACTTGATGTTCCATAACACTGATATTTTATATTTAATATCTGAACGGATTTTTATTGATCGTAATCCTACCAGACTCGAACCGCTTGGAGTTCTACGATGTCTTCAGTTTTGTCCATCTTGGTTCGTGTATTTGAATTTGATTGCAGAGATTTGAATATTTTCCTCTTGATTTTTAGATAATCAAGATAAAATGAATAACATGGAGTACTGTTAAAATAAGTTACTCCTCCACAGGTTATTGTGCTATCCTAAGTCAGGTACCATGCATTAGGTGTCTTTTTTTAAATCTTAGCTGTTTGTCCTTTATGTGATTTGTAATTGATGACAAGCAGTTTTCCATTAAATAAAACACGAAAAATATCCATAAAAGTATGCGAAATAGATAGTTTTTTATGATAAAAGAAAGGCGGAAGATATCAAAGAAATATTCAAACTCATTAAACGAAGACAAACTGACAACGCCAGGGCAAAAAAAAAACAATGAAAAGACAAAGAACTTTTAGTAGTCGATGAAAGTTCCAACACTTGTTCATTAGTTAGCTGTTACAAATTTGATTACCGACTATTTGTTGAAGTCAATGAAACTTTTTACAAATATTTTGTATTACTTCAACGTTTAACACTTTCAGCTGATTGCATAAAAGTTTCACCTCTTTATCTTTAACTTTTATTCATGCCCTAAACTTATGTTCCAATATCATGTGTAACTAACATCATTATGCTTGGTAATTACTTACACGATAAAACAATTAACACCAATATTACTTGAATCACACTTCTTCAAAAATTATTGGACATTTATAGCTATTCGATTCCATTGGACAGAATTCCATTATATTAATCATGTTAATATGGCTTTCATTTGAATGGTACACATTGGCAACATTTCAGATATGGGATTGAGATGAGGGATTGATTGATTTAAGCTTCTGCATATTTACAATGTATTGGCGATTTATCTGTGTTTATTTTCGTTCTTATTTAAAACGTCTTTTTGTTTATTATTGCTTTTGAATTATTTAAACCAATTGCATCATGTGTATGTTACGTTATGTACTAAACTGTTACAAATATCAATGATCTTGCTATACGTGTATATTTTCAAATCTATAACTATAAGAAAAGTTTATTGAAAGGACAAATCATTCATTTACTCATCGTATCATAAAGACATCTTTAGTTGTTTATTTTAATTTCTGGAAGAGAAACACTTCCATTATGACATGTATGATACGTACAGAGATGCAACTTGAGTTTTTCATAACAAAACCCTATCATTTCAGAAATTGAGAAGACTTCTTCATTATAGGAGAGTCAACACTATAAAGTCTTTAATTATAACGAAGCCTATCACATATATATGTATTTGACTTAACGTAATGAGTACAGCTAACCAATACTGCTCAAAAGGCGATCTGACTGGAACAAAACCCTTATAAAAGACATTCACTGAATTTATACATTTACTTGAAAAATGTCAAGAGTAGGTAAAATGTACATATTAACAGCTTTTCTATAAACGCATGAAGTATAAGTTTAAAATAAAACATTACAGATCAAATCAATGGCTTTATGACTATCTTGCTAATATCCTAATAATGTGAGTGGTCATTTATCGTTCAATCTCCTCAGTTTGTTTTTGTACCTTGAAGGATTTATGAGATTTGAACATCGGTAAATTACTCTTGCTTCAAACTCTCCTGCAAAAAGTAAAAAAAAAACTGAAAAATCTGAAAGCTCAATAAAGAATCTTAAGTTTAAATCTTAGCTTGATAACTGTTTTGTATTTGACAAACATTTAACAACAATTATGAAATAACTATTTTATGTCTCCTTTAAAATTAAAATAGTTTGGGTTGTTTCAATTATACCATGCTCGTTATTTTGATGTACAAAATTTCAAGATATTAAAGAAAATTTGTGTTCAATTTTCTATTGATCATTTGAATTATTCAAGTATTAATATAAAGTAAAATGCCAGTAAAACCACTAGCATCCGGGCTAGAGAAATCATCGATGGTTAACTGCCAATGGTTATTGTTTCACACCAAAGGCAGGCTAGGTATAGTATAAAGGAATGAAAAGATAAGATAAGGGTTACCATAAAAACAATTAAATGTCCGTTGTTGCGTATTGGCAAGTGAAAGTCAAGTTTTCTAACAATTTTCAAAGTTTCAACTCATTCATGCAAAGTTGACCTTAGATGGATTTGGCTATTGTTTTGGGTCCTTTTTAACTGTTTTGGTTCTTATACATCCTTGGGTTTCAGAAATTTGGCTTTGTGCATTCCTGAAGAAGGTAAACCAGAAAAGAGCTTCGGGAGCATTAAATTCATAAAGGTTTGTTTTCATTTTTACTGCTTTTGGTCGATACCACTGCTGGTGGACTATTAGTCTAAAGGGTATCACCAGCTCTGTAGCCAGAACTTCGATATTAACATATAATTTATAACAAACCGTTCTTACATTGCCTGTTTATCAATTTAGAAATTATTAAGAAACTAAGGTTTTAACTCACTAATGCAAAAAGACCTTACTTAGATTTGCTATTATTTTTGTCCTTTTGGTCATATAGCTCTTCAAACTGTTTCAGTTCTTACACTTGCTTGGCTTTCAAATATTTGGCTTTGAACTTGCCTGATGAAGGTAAATCTAGAAAAGCGCTTCCGACGAATCAAATTTTCTAAGTGCTGTTTTAATCTTTATAAATTTCGGGCTTTTCTAGATCTACCTTTATCAGCAATGCTCAAAGCAAAACACTTAACAGCCAAAGAGGTAAAATTACTATAAAACGTTTTGATCTTTATGACCAAAAGCAAAGATTTATTTCAATTACAAATATGCATCTCCAAACCAATAGGTTCCTGCTATTTTCAGTAAATTTATATACCATTATTCCTTTGAATTTGAACGTTAATTGTAATTCCCAGTTGTGGTTGATGAAACATGACGTGAATTATTCCCATGAGGCAGAACAGACGATGGTTCAATCACCAGGTTCTGTACACATTATAAGTATGACACATTTTCTATGCATAAATTTGTTCAAGTATATTGGGTATATACTTGTTATTATATTATCATGGATTGGCACGTAAACGGAGAAGACATAAAGCCAATTGTTTATCCTTTATAACTCGAAAATGTAGTAATTCGTAGAATTTTTATTGTTTTTTCGTCGTTTTCCGTTTCTGTCATGACCTATTAGGTCTCTCTTCATTATTCAGAGTTTTGAGTCTCCCTTTGGTATATTGAGTATATTCAAGTTACTATATTATCATGAATTGGTACGTAAACATAGAAGACATAAAGCTAATTGTTTATCCCTGATAACTTGAAAATAGAGTAATTCGTAGAATATTTTTATTGTTTTTTCGTCGTTTTCCGTATCTGTCATGACATTTTAGGTCTTTCTTCATTATTCAGAGTTTTGAGTCTCCCTTTGGTATCTTCTGCCACTCTGTTTAAGTTTGTTGATAAATATTCCGTATCCACTTTACAAATAATACATGATGGTCTTGAAGTATAGATTCTAGGTACTGACGTTGTTTATCATCTTAATTACGTGTTATAGTGTTCTTTTATTTGTCTTTGTAAATTATTAACTTTTACTATTTATTCCATATTTGGTAAAATTCTTTTGGCTTAGCTCGGTATTTATACATCCCGCAATTTTGTTATTGTGCTATGGTCATTTGTTGTTTTCTTGTCTTACATTTTTGCTCATGTACTTTGTCTATAGAGTGTCTACATGCCATTTTATTTTTGTTGTTGTCATAGCTGTTTGTTTTATAGTGATTAAGACAATGTTGACTGCTGTACCCCAAATATTGATATTTTTACCTATCATGTCTGTTAGTTGTGCTCACACATTGTTGTCAATATAATGGAATTTTATGTGACTGTCATACAAATGAGAGGTTTAGCTGGCTATCAAACCAGGTTTATTCCACCATTGTCTACATAAGGAAATGTCTGTACCAAGTCAGGAATATGACAGTTGTTTCAATTCTTTTGATGTGTTTGAGCTTTTGATTTTACCATTTGTTAAGGGACTTTCCGTTTTGAATTTTCCTAGGAGTTCGGTATTTTTGTTATTTTACTTTTTACCCTTTCGTTATATAATAAGCACAATTACGTTGTCTCCATTGTATCTTCGTCCAATTTTGTTTCGCTCACCTAGCCCTTGGTCCAGTGTGAGTTTTCCCCTTCACTTGGCGTTGATCATCCGTCGTCGTCTTTTCACTTTACAAAACTGTTCTCCTCTGAATTAGCCTTTGGGTATCTAGTAGATGACCCCACTTGCCGAACAACGAAAAAGAACACAGGGGTACAGTTGTGTATATCATCTTGAAAACCGCTATAGATAGAGAAAGTCAAATAGTTCAGAAGGTTGAGATCTAATGTCCATTTCCATCAAAATTTTATTTAGTATTCAGTATTTAGAATAGATATAGGAAGATGTGGTGTGAGTGCCAATGAGACAACTCTCCATCCAAATAACAATTTATAAAAGTAAACCATTATAGGTCAATGTACGGCCTTCAACACGGAGCCTTGGCTCACACCGAACAACAAGCTATAAAGGGCCCCAAAATTACTAGTGTAAAACCATTCAAACGGGAAAACCAACGGTCTAGTCTATATAAAAAACGAGAAACGAGAAACACGTATAAATTACATAAACAAACGACAACTACTGTACATCAGATTCCTGACTTAGGACAGGTGCAAACATTTGCAGCGGGATTAAACGTTTTAATGGTACCAAACCTTCTCCTTTTTCTGAAACAATAGTATAACATCACAACATAGAAAAACACACGATAAAATATCAATTGGAAGGCTTAACTCAATCAAAAAACGAAAATTAACACACTATGAACGAATAAATTCGATCTGTGATACCTGAAAGTAAATACATAGTTAATAAAATATTAGGGACAAACATTCAAGGCCAAAAAGCAAACAAACAAGTCCAAACAAAGCCATGGCAAGACACCACCGCGAAATATTAAACCCTTAGAAAATGATAACTTTAGAAAAAACCGGTTTTCATAATATATACAGGTAAATGAAAAATAACTTTGTCGTTTTAGGTATACTACTTCTGTCTATATAAAATCTTCCAATAACTAGGAATACCAAGAAAGGTCTGTCATATAAATACCTAATTTAACACTAGATACATAAGGGGTGAATATCAACAATAAAACTTCCCTGTACAGATTTAAGGAGAATAATCTTGATGTTCATACAAATGTAGTATGAAGAAGTGAAAATTAGTAGATATTCCAAATAATCAAAGCTGGTATACAGACAAGATCCATATTAATATAAAATAACAAAATAGTATTAAAAATAGTATCAACAGGTCGAATTAACAAGAAAGTAGACTATAATAGGTAGACAAATAATTTAAACAAAATGATAATTTTTTTCCCATTCATGATTTTTGCCAATTATTTTTATATATAACTATAATATATATATAAAGACGTTCAATAAAGATCGACGAGACAATATCTTCAAATGAGCAATATTGCCGAAATAGTTAAATTTCTTCTTATAGGAAGAACTAGAATAACAAAAATACCGAACTTTAAGAAAAAATTCAGAACGGAAAGTTCCTAATCAAATAGTAGATATTGCTCTGAAAGGATTTTTAACATTTTTTTTTACTAATATCAAGAAAACTATACTAAATTGACAGAAACTTAAATGGCAAAAAAATTCAGCAAGATCAAATCGAAATTTAGGTCAGCATAGATAAAATTACCGGTAATATTCTAATTCTTAGAAGTTATTGTCCTTTAATGATGAGTTTTACCTTTTTGAGTTTTGGGGGAAAAAACTATAGAAGATGGAAAGAAACTGACAACGGAAAAAATTTCAGCAATACATAATCAACAAAAAAGAGATTTAAGTCATGAAGTATATTCTAGTCTACGTTTGAGAGTGGCCATTGTTGAAGATACGCATAAACAACCTAGGTGAGTGACACAAGCTCTTTATAGTCTCTTGTTTTATAAAAACCTCCTATTATCCGATAACATGTAATCAGTATGAAACTATAAAAATACAAGTTTAAAACGTATGGTAGTTTAATATTTCGTTGGGGAGGAAATCAAACACTATAACCTTACTTTCTGTTTCTATGGTACGTTCAAATGCACTTGTTTGTTATTCGAATTATGTTTTCCGTCTCTACTAAATACATTTTTATGTTTACCAAATTATGAAAAAAATATTGATGGCCATTTAAAAATACCACATAGATACATTCTGAATATAATGTAGTTATGATTTCACATGTGTGTTGTATTATATAAAAGTATGGTTCTAAATAGACACACTTATTCTAATGTAAAGTACACAAATGTAACAAAGATATTTATTTCAGCAATATACATTCCGACAGTCAACTTTAATATGATAACAGTGTACGGTTTCCGTTACAAAGGATCATGATAGAGTTGTGTAATCGGATTTTTCCTTGTTCACTTTGGTAAATTGCAATTCAAAGGCAAATGATGAATGACCGATTAGTGATTATATTGTAATGTTTGATGAAATAGAAATACGGTAAAGTACAGTGAACTGTATATAAGCAAGTGAATCAAGTTAACCATTATTCTCCAAGTTTGCTCTTTAAAATTATATAATACCATATTGTCTTTATGTTATAATACAATGTATTGTAAACATGGTACGGAATATATAATAAATTGCACTGTGAGTCATGATAGACGTAAACACAATAGACTTTGTTATGCAGGACGTTACTGAAGGGTTTTAGCAAATAAAATTGAAATTGAAATTACAAATTAATATTATCTCGAAAAAGTTATATCATATAGTCATGTACATAAATGAAATTCCAAAGAAAAAGTAATATCATTTATAAAACTTTCTTTTTAATACATTAGCAATACGTCTAAGGGAATGCAAATATGACTAGTCCAGTTGAATATGGATGATTAGATATAAGAAGATGTGGTATGAGTGCCAATGAGACAACTCTCCATCCAAGTCAAAATTTATAAATGTAAACCATTATAGGTCAAAGTACGGTCTTCAACACGGAGCCTAGGCTCACACCGAACAGTAAGCTATAAAGGGCCCCAAAATTACTAGTGTAAAACCATTCAAACGGGAAAACCAACGGTCTAATCTATATAAAAACGAGAAACGAGAAACACTTATGAACCACATCAACAAACGACAACTACTGAACATCAGATTCCTGACTTAGGACAGGTGCAAACAAATGCAGCGGGTTTAAACGTTTTAATGGTACCAAACCTTCACCTTTTTCTGAAACAATAGTGTAACATCACAACATAGAAAGACACACTATAAAATATCAACTGAAATAGCTTAACTCAATCAAAGGACATATTAACACCATTGAACATACACTGAACAAATATAAATTTGACCTATGATACAATGTAAATTCAAAATAAATAAACTAAGGAAGAATAATAAAAGTAACATGTTATATCGGTATGAAATGTTAAACAATTTTAGGAAAACAATATGCTCGAACAAAAATATCAGCCATTTGCAATAACTTTAAACACAGGTAAATAAAATAATTTTGTTGTTAGGTATACGTATACAGTTACAATAGAGAAAGGAAATATTTTAACAAAATAAATAATTTTGATGTTCATAGTACGAAGTGGAAATTTATATTAGTACCAAACACTTATCAAAGCTAGTATATAGACCAGATATAACCCTGAATAACATTAAATAACAAAAAAGCATTACAATTAGTATCAACAGGTCAAATAAACAAGAAAGTACGATTTGAGAGTACTCGCAGTTACTGACAGCTAGTTAAAAGCCAAAACAATTAATAATAAAAAATCATGCATCAGAGACTAAAATCAACTAAAACACATCCCAGGGATTTAGTATTTTAACGTCATGGACAGTCAAAGAAGACATGACTAGTGCAATGCCAAAATAAATGTATCGACAGACAGTAGGATAGTTAGGAGTTTAACCTCTTTATAGATCAAAATGAACGTGGGTGTGTCTTTAAACATCCCGTTTGAAAAGAATACAAATTTAGTTATGTTTTAATTTGCTGATGACAAAATCGATATTAGTGCCAATGTAAACTATATTCAAAGATCTAATTACAACATTGGTAAGATAACCTGAGCTAATAAGTTTATTTAAAGGTTCGATGAGTTTACACGGATCATAAAGTGATTTCCGCGCTTTAAGTACAATATTACCGTAAAAGTTAGGATGTGAAATACCGTTTTTAATCAGTTTTCTACAGGTACAGCCAAATTTACTAATCAAATCTTTGTATCTATGAAAGAACTTAGTAAAAGTTTTACGTAATTTATGGTAACGAAATCCTGACTTAATAATTTACTAGTGATGCATTGATTACGTTCGTTAAAATCTATGACATCACTACACACACGGGCATAACGAACGAGTTGGGATATATACACACCGTATGATGGAGCCAAAGGAACATCGCCGTCTAAAAAGGAAAATTAACAATAGGGAATGAAAAATCGTCTCTTTTGTCGTAAATTTTCGTATGGAGTTTTCCTTTAGAGATTGAAATGTCCAAGTCCAGAAAAGGACAACTACTGCTGTTTATGTTAGATTTAGTTAAAGTAAGTTCTATTGGGTAAATTTCGGTAGTATATTTAGAGAACTCTGGATTATTTAACGAAAAATATCATCTAGATAACGGAAGGTATTGTTGAATGTATCAACCAAATGTAACAATGACGTGTCTTTACTGAGTTTGGTCATAAACTGAGATTCATAGCAATACAGGAATAAATCTGCTATTAAAGGGCGCAGTTAGTGCCCATAGGAATACCTACTACCTGTCGATACACTTTATCGCCGAAACTTACATATATGTTGTCCAGGAGAAAATTTAAAGCTTCAATCATATCTTCACATTTCCAGTAAGTGTATCTAGCATACTTTCCTTTTCGTTACAGAAAAAGGCTTTAAACGGGTTACAGCAAATAAATTTGTAATGAGATTTTCAAAAGACCATTTAATTAAATATGAAAACTTTTCTTGATAAGATTGTGTGGAAGTGTAGTATAGAGAGTAGAAAAATCATAACTGTCAATAGAATTAAAAGGACCATCAAAAGCATGTATTTTATCTAAAACCTCTAAAGAATTTTTAACACTCCAAAATAATTAATACCATTATTTTCATAAGCTTTATTACAAAAGTTAATAACAAGTTCTTTGATAGTAGTAAGGAGGTAGTTAGAAGAACTGATAGATTGGTAGTAGAACACTTACTAGATGCAGAGATGAAACGGAATTTAAATGGTTTTTGTGCAATTTAGGTAACCAGTACATAGTAGGCACTTTCAAATGTTCGGAAGAGGCTTTAAGCTGGGTAGTGGCAGTGATATGCTTGTTTACAATTTGACTCTCTATGGAGCGTACGGACCTGAATGTAGATGAATTTGTAATTTCGTTTTGGAGAACTTCCATGTAGTATATGCGTCACACCACCACTACATTATTTGCTGCTTTATCTGCCGGTACGAACACAAACCGCTTTGCGAGTACTTGGAGTTTATTTTTTATTCTGGAAATGGGAATATCATGGACCCTATTACTAATTTCAGAATTGTTTTCAAAATGAGATATACGAATATTAACAGTATTCATAATTTTATTCAAATAACTGTCTAGAGATTTTTATCAGATTTTCACGTTTACACCAATTTTACAGTAGACAGACAGAGCGTAATATGGTTATCATAATTCTCATTGAAACATCACATTCAAGAAGTAAAAAGTCAGTTATTCAAAAGCAATACAGGTTATAGACTTTTTGTTACAAATATATTCAAACCGCAGCTAGAACACTTCCTGTCGTCTTTATCCACCAAATATAGTAACAAAGGCATATTTCGTGCTCAGATTTCGTGCAATGTCAATTTCAGTGTCACGCTACTGTTGTTCAGCATCAGGTTCGTTTAGGGATGGAACATAAGTTTTAAAATTTTTAATAAATATAATTGTAGCAATTTGTAGCTGCAGTAAACCTCGCCCTTTCCCATTTTTATAGCCACATACACAAAAGTTGACATTTTTGTTCTGACATTGATCTAATATTGTATATATATTCACAAATATAATAGCACAATCAAGTTCAGGTTTGTCGAAAAGAAATACATCCTCTACTGTATATGCATCCCCAGCTACTGGAAGTTATATAATGATATCCATTAGTGTATATCTTATTACTACTTCATATTTGTTGAATATTGCTACATGTTTGTGGTCTTGAATAAATGCATATAGGATTTCTCAATAAATTGTATGAACGACTTATTTTAGTGTACTTGTTTCAAAAGCTATTTGTTTTATCTCTACCTGTTTCCTCAGATGATTATGCAACCTGCAGTGTTCCCCCTTGTCCCTTAAACTTTCCGGACACCATCATGAATTAATTGACCTTTATGGAATATCTGTATCACAGATTACCAGGGGCATGATCCACTTTTAACGAGTAACACGATATTAGACCACGTGTGGAAAAGGAGCTGCACAGCTGTCCGGACCACATAAGGTCACTCTCTTTTTTGAATGTTCGTATCTTTAGTGTTCTCTGTAGTGTTTTGTTATTGTTGTTTATCTTTTCGTGGTTTTACCTGTTTTTTTGCCATGGTGGTGTCTGTTTTTCTTCAACTGATGATTTTTGATTGCCTGATTGCAAAATTCTCTCTCTTTTGAATGAACTCATTAAAGCATTATGCTCTTATATTCAAATACTTTGTAATTTCTATTACTGTGCTTGCTACTGCTCAAGTTGTTCATTTATGGATGTACATAATCACGTTATTTGTGGTTCAATTAGTTTTGTCATACGCGTAAGTAAAACATGTGTCAGTGAATGGACAACTTACCGTGTGTCTTAATCTTTATACTGATGTAATTCTACGCAATCGTATTGATTTTGAATAGATTATTACCGACAATTGGCAAAACTGACAGATAACACGAAGCTGTTCTTTCAAAAAATGTTTAAGCCGGGAGTTCGTCAATACAACTTAAGATTTGATACAGATAGTTTTTTATGGAATGTAAATTATCTATTATATAGTTTAAAACTATCTTAAAATATTCTTAAAAGAACTTTTTTCGACCACAATGCAGACGAAACGCGAGTCTGGGATAAAAAAAAAAGATATAAGTCTAGGATCTCTCTTGTTATTTTTTTAAATACATAAAATGTATTATTATCAATTCTGAATAGTATTATGTTCATTCAAAACTTTAATCAAATTTGTAAACATCGGGAATTATTGCGTTTCACTTCTTTTCCAAAGTCATATATCGATTTGATTAAGTCGAAAGCCTTTTTGGTTTGTTTATGAGTATTATGTTGATAAATAGTTTTTGAGGTAGGTGCTATTTCATTTTAGATTCTATTGCATTAATCGAACATTTATGGATTTCAGAAAGTCAATATGGCGGCTTACTCCTTAGTTACGACATGCCAATTGTGCATTGATGGTGTAAACAGTAACCTATGAACAAAATTGTTAATTAAAAATTGCAAATCTTTGGCGATTAACTCACAAACTGAATAAAGTCCGAAGGACTTTTATTCAGTTTGTGAGTTAATCGCCCCAGTTTACACATCAATAACCTCTAGAAAAAATGTGTTTAATCCTATAATAATCTCAATCACTATAAAAACAAACAAATATGTCAACAAAGAAAATCAAAATGGCATAAAGACAAAACACATACGCTGAAATGAAACACAAGAATACAAAAAAATGACCACAGAACAACAACACAATGGCGGGATATGCAAGTACCGAGCCACGCCCAAGGATATTACCAAAAATGGACCAAATAGTAAACGTTAATAATTTACAAAGACAAATAAAAGATATGCCAGTCGCGCGTTTCGATTAAATAAGATTTGACTCGAAATAGATCATTACGAAATGTCTGGTTTTGACGTTAAATCAGGAAAGCACATATATTATCAAATTATAAGCCTGGTATCCTTGATGAGTATTTAGGACGTACCAAATTAAAAAAAACGTGTTACTAGTATGCTGAATATAACTATTATTATATAGCACTTGGACGATACCGCTGCTTGTGCAAAAACTTTCTCATGTAGTTTTACCTGTTTTTTCAAGATCCTTTTACGTAGATTCGCGGATATATATGTAGGACTCAAATCTATCGCGGGTTCCGAATCTATGGCAGATTCCTAATCTATGGCAAATGTGACGTTACAAACGTCAAACATATCAAATCTATGGCAATTTTTTGTTTTCTCCAAATCTATGGCAGATCTTTAAACTGCGTAATTTTCCGCGAAAAAAAGTAACATAAAATGTCACAGTTGAATAACGCCATATTAAATCGTCGCCGCCGCTAACGATGGCGGAACCTATAGATTTGAACACCATTCCAGATGAAGGTATTTCCCTCGACGACAATTTGCGGATGGTTTAAAGGAACATTTGACCTATTATCCGGAAGGGGACAAAATGTGCTGTACCTGCCGAAGCCCGCGTTGAATGAGGGTACCGCTGTTTTCAGTACCGGATATTTTCGAAAAGGAGTTATAGTAAATATTTTACTGTCTACGGCTGGCAAAGTTTATAAAGTGAAAGATGAAATTACCGGATTCCAATTTGATTTAAATCGTCATTGAATAAAAAAGATGTACTAACAATGACAAAAAATTTATGTGAAAATTCAAACTGTTCATTTTTATTTATTTCTTTAATATAAAAAAACTGCCTTCTTGTTTGTTAAGAGACTTACTAGTTGGTTTAATGAATGGATTAAACAGGTACCATGCACAGATTAGAAAATGTTTATTTCAATCTTGAAGTCTGTATTAAGGTATATGAATTCATCATTTACGAAATTTGTTGGTTGCCATGACGATTTGGTTGACCATTATGGAATGTTTATAGACATGCTCCCGTACATTTCCACTTGTTTAAGACAAGTCATTGGTCATATGTACTGCATTGTTTTCCATTTGCACAAAATTTGCCATAGATTTGGAAACAACAAAAATCCGCCATAGATTAGGAAATTACAAAACTTGCTATAGATAAGGACTATAAAAACTCTGCCATAGATTTGGGATGATATGACATCACATTTGCCATAGATTAGGAATCTGCCATAGATTTGGAACCCACCATAGATTTGAGTCCTACATATATGTAGGACTCTGAACCGCGATGGTACTACGAACCGCGATGGTCACGCTGAAATGAGATGGTTTGACGCTGAAGTGCGTTTTTGATCTCGCTGAAGTGCGACGGTGGCATTGTGACGCTATCTTGTTGTTTGCTACGCCGAAGTGCAATGGTAGTAATGCTGAATTCGAAGTGCGATGGACTTCATAATTTTTCTTGTTCACATGCCGATGTACCATATAAAAAAAGAAGATGTGTAATTGCCTATGACACTACTATCCACCAAAGTTCAAATGAAGTGGATGGTACCATTATAGGCAACCGTACGGCCTTCAACTATGAGAAAAACTCGGCTTTAAAATAAGGCTCCGACATGAGCAGACCATCGTACTTCAGCAAGAACATTGCACTTCAGCGTCCCAATCGCATCTCCGAGTCCTACATATATATATACATCTTTGCTTTTAAAGGAGGATGTATGTAAACAGCCTTTAATGGACACCTCAAATTGCAAAAAAATAGTAGATTTTTTTCAAGCTTTTCAAAATTATTTGTTTATTTGATGAATGAACTAATTGCTTAAATCTAAAACCTTTTAGTGCAGAAAATTACCTGCTATGTCACTATGATGTCATACACATGTGGAAAATTATATACATGATCTAAAATGGTCTGTTCATGCATTGTCTGAGCTGAAATATAAATATGAGCAAGAGCTAAAATCGAATAGATATTTGAAGTATTTGAAAAAATATTTTGCAGCAAAATGTCCGAATATTGCTATACTTTTGGTCTCTTTCGGTTATATCAGCTCTTTCATGTTTTATCAGATTTTGGATTTTGAATAATTTAGGCCTCAAGCCGAGAAAAAGACAATTTTGTCGAAATACGCATCTTTTGTAATAAAATGTTATTCCTAGTTTGTTGTCATCGCCAAATTATCCATACGTCGCAACCATGAAGTAGAATCGCTTTAACCAGATAAATGACTTAATTCCAGCAGACGTTATAAACAAATAAAAAATTATTCAGATATGTGAGAAAAAGTCAAAATTGTGCAAAGATGCTGTTGTAAATTTTTCTATGTTTCATTTTAGCCGTTTCTTACCCAAAATCCCTTAATGTCACTTACCGAGTATTTAGGGTAAGTTTGACTGTATTGTCTAATTCAAATCTTCTTTACGGAGTATTTTTAAACTGAAATTGCCATGTCCCTAATGAATAATATGCTGTCTGTCTCTTAACACCGTTGTGTTGTTATTTGTTACAGAATACATTTTACATCTCTCCCTAGCGACATCTGTTTACAATAATCAATGTCCTGACTTTTTGTTTCTGTGAGTTTTTTTATGAAAAAAAACAAGATGTTCGAAAGTTTGAAATACATGTTAGACATTTTAACACATATATTATGTTGCAAATATCAGACAAACTAATATCTTTTGAGTATAGGAATAACGTTCAATGTATTTGATTGATTCGTACTATTGTATGCCTTTAAGTGTCAAGGGACCAAACATGGCTTTATCATTAATTCGTCTGTGCTAGCTGGCTCGTCAACATGTTAGCCCTAACAATTTTCTAAAGTTCTTACTACATGTATTCCAATCTTTGTACAGTGAACGATGGCCTTCAAAATTTTGTGATGAATTATTTTCCAACCAGTGGTGACAATCAGATGTAGATTCTTAAAGAGTCTAAAGATATACACGAAAATTGTCATCAGTCTTAAAAGGTTTGCAGTAATATCAAAACTTTCGATTTTTCTACGCTGTACACGTCTAATCTTCATGGTCAATTGAAAAATCCTCTACGCTTTAAAAATTCACAAACCAGTACTTTGTAATGAAGGAAATTCGGAGATACAACGTCTATGGTTTAGATTATGCAAAATCTTTCTTTGTGAAAAAACACACTGATTCCAACAACAAATTGACCGAAGATGATATTGTCAAGTTACTGGATTTTTTTTATTGAAAACATATTTGTTGAGTTTTGTGAATAAATATTTCAACAGACAGTTTGTATTTTATCCTTGTATCTGTGATGAGTCTATTTCCAATGTGTAGTAATTTTGCATCCCTACGTTCGTGCTTCTGTTGAAATTCAATTAAAAAGCATTAAATGGACTTTATAAACAGGAGTATGCTTCTGACACATACAAGTCTTCAACAGAGTTATGAGAAAGATCGACTGAAACCAGTACACCATGAAATTCAAGAACACCGTCAAAAATTGTTGATTTGATTTTTGATTTTTTGGTGTTTTAACGCCACTTTTAAGCACCGCTTTTGGGCTATTTCGTGGCGGCCAGTTTTTATTGGTGGAGGAAGCTGGAGTGCCTGGAGAAAACCACCGACCTTCGATAGGAAAACTGACAATCCTAGTCAATTAAGATTGGAGTCGAGTGCACCCGCACGAGCGGGGTTCGAACTCACAACCTCAGTGTTGACTGGCTAGTGATTACAGTAGTAACTACTTAGACCACTTGGCCACCGAGGCCCCATGAATTGTTTGAATGTTGCTGTATGATAGTTTGTTTGATTTTTAGATACCAAAATATTCGTTTAATCTGTAAATATCCCAATTATGTCCTATTCCTGATTATGATATTTTGACAATGTGTACATTTGCATTGGAAGTGATGCATGCATATTAGGAGACGATTACTCTGTCGATGCATTCTTTATACTTTTTGAGTTCATGCGATTCCCTCAACTTTGATTGTTTCTTCTTAAGCGATTTAAGAGATTTAAACATTATTGGACTGCTATTCTATTGAACTGTAAACAGCGAAAATGATCAGTATAATAAGATTTTCAAAGAAGTCAAACATAATCAAAATTTGCAATTAAGTTTATATGAAATATTTCCCTGAAATGATACTTTTGACCATTTTCTGTGGTAATAAGCTAACTAGACATTTTTACCACAAATATGACCAGCTACATATTATTTTTTAAGGTAAGGTCGAGTAATCTTTCCTGGCTATCTTTTCTGTCGCTTAGAGGCATGTTCTTTCATGCATAATTTAAAGTCAATATGTTTTTTTTTATGCAGTCATCACGGTCATCATAAATTGGGTAAGCATTTTAAATATTTATGTCAATGGAGACTACGCATATATTCACCAAAATATTACTTTGCTTTTGATTTTTGTTTCATCTTAAGATCTGAGTTTTGTAGATAATTTTATGGTTTTCTTTTTGTCGTTTTATGTGGATTGATAGTATTGTTTTCCTTTTATCTTTCTTACTTGGATTTTGTTTTAAATTGTAAGAATATTGAAATTGTCCTGCAAACATATAAGTTTAATAAACCCACCATTTTTTCTTAAAATGTCCTGTACCAAGTCAGGAATATGGCAGTTGTTATCAAATAGTTCGTTGCTATATATGTTGGCGTTTATTTTTGTTGCACTTCAGTGTTTCTGTTGTTCCGTTGTCCTCTTATAGTCGATGTGTTTCCCTCGATTTTAGCTTGTAACCCGGATTTGTTTTTTCTCAATCGATTTATGACTTTTGAACAGCGGTATGCTACTGTTGCCTTTATTAATCTCTGCATTGTTTGAAATTAGTTTCTGAGTAGACATATCAACGTGTTTTGTCTGTGTTGTTTTCTGCTGGTTAAATTATGCATACCCAAGATTTCCTTTTATTAACTTATTTCTGTTTTACTGCAAACGTTGTGAAAGTAGCAATGAAGTTAATGGCAAGGATGTTAATTTTATAAATTTACTTTGCCATAAACTAATAATATCGGCCAATTGTAATTAACATTACACTTGGGAAGAGTCGTAGTGTTCTCTGACTTGACATTGATACACTTTGGAATGATAGAATACATTAAAATAGATATAAAAGGAATATAACCTCTTTAAAGGACATTTATCGTTGGATGAAAAGATGTTAAATGCAGAAGTACCAGATAGAAAAGTACAAATATATTCTTGAGGTCCCGTGTGTATCGTTGTGTTTGTAAACATTGCCGTCACTCAAAAAGGAACTACTAGTATGCAGGTGAATAATAAAACATCCAATACATTTAAATTATAATTACTACAAAACAATAATAATTTGTTTTTCTTGTGTTGTCCCCTAGTTTAGGAAACTAGCTGAAAGAGGAATCATATTCTCATTACACATTAGATAACGGAGTTTAATAATCAAAATCAACATTGAAAACACAAGTTTTTATATATAATTTATGTTCTGATATCAGAGTAAAAATAACAATTAAAAAGAAAGTGCTTCTCATCTTCAATTTGGTCAATTATCACAAAAGGTACACAAACGTTCTTGATGATGTTCTTGTGGTCTAGCATATCGACCTGTTTCAACTTTATATTGTAATGCACCAGCTCTGAATAGAGACAAAATACGTTGGTGGCATCTATTTTTTAACAAAACTTACAAAAGGCTCCGTACCAACACTAGTTTCAAACAATCTATAAAATCTTTATTCATTACCATTGACATTAGTGTTATCATACCATAACTCCTGATACCAAGCTTTTTTTCAAAATTTGGTATAGAATTCCATAAATTACTCAAATTTATAACAAGTGTACTATTATTTGTCTGTCAGTCTTTTTCTTTTTTAGCCATGGCGTTGTCAGTTTATTTTTGACTTGAGATTGAATGTCCCTCTGGTATCTTTTCCCTATCTTTTTCTACATTTCAATCAACTTATATTTATAACCTGACTGTCACACTCTATAATCCTATGACGATTTCAATATACAAATACAATATATAATATAAATAAGCAGCCACGTTAGGTTGGAGTGGGACTAATAAATCTGATATTTTGTATAGGGAAGTTTCCGCATGTCAAGTACTTTTACAATAATCCTTTATCGTCCGTAAGTGGTCTGTTGCAAGGCATAATTTCTGTCATATCCAAAATGAAAAAAAAAAAAAATAATACATTATAAAATAAACTCTTTTCTAGTTTCACCTTCAACAGTTTAACAGAAAAATAAACATTTCAGATAAAAAACAACTATTGCGTTATTTTGTATTCTATGTTACAGTCATTCATGTAAAATAAATTGAATCTTATAAAATTTTTAATTTTAATCTATTTATTGAATCAACAGATGGTTTAGATATTGAAAAGATTACAATGATTTTTACCACACTAAAACTAAATGTGCGATGTATTTAATTATTCTCACTCGATATAAGGCTGACTACGTTTTATTATAAGTGTACCAAAACAAATAATAAGGAAAGATCTGGATCTCTCTTTTGCAACTTTAACTAATTGATAAAATCGATTTCAAACCGTGACAACTGATAATATCAACAATGACATTCACTAATCATCAATACTATTCCCCCCTCCCCACCCCACCCCCAGACAACTATATAGAAGCTGAAAATAAACTAGGGTTTCTTGTTTTGTTTATTAAAAATAAACTCGTGATAATACGAATTGGTATGTGCACCCTTCCAAACGATAGAATAAAGATAATATTATTTTGAATGAATCGATAAAATATTAACCGTTGGTGTGAGAAGCAGTCACACTTGAATATTTATCAAATCTTTTAAGAAACCACTGACGCATGGGGATCGTTTTCCTAGAACACTTTTGACCTTTATCAACCAGAATACCAACAGTTGCTTTTCTTTTATTAAAATAACTGGTCTCTCTGGACTTGTAAAATTTTGATAAAGGATATCTGGACAATATATTATGGTAATTCCCGATTATTGAATTTATAAAACAATTTTGACGATTTTAAACACAAAAATATATATATATCGTGAAAACTTGAGATTGTAAACATTTTGGCGATCAAAAGGTGCGTACGCCCTCTAACCCCCTCTCCCCTGTATCCGCGTACGTCATATACTAGGAGGGTTGGTGTAAAGTATTTAACCAAAGAGAATTAAGGCAACTATTACATTTTGTGTTAACCATTTTCCTTATTAAACAATTTCCCATAGAAACACTTACAAAAACCAGATTCTTATTAATACGTTGCAACTGGAGTACAACTAGTATTGGACCAGCAGAGACTCAATATTACTTGATTCGTCTAATAAACATGACGAAGGGCAGTAAATAAAGCCAACAGTAGTATACCGCTGTTCAATAGTCAATATTCGATTAAGCAAAAGCAAATCCGGGTAACAACTAAAACCGAGAGAAACACTATCAGAGGAAAATAACGAAACTCTGAACTACAACAAAAGCAGACGGACTGTCGATATTCGTGACTTGGTACAGGACATTTTAAGAAAAAAAAAAACAAAACCGCTCGTTTTATAGGGTGGTATTATAGAATTTAATATACAGCTTTCGTGCTTTCCTTCAGAGTTATCTCGACTATGGCAAAACACCAAAGACACAAATAAAGAAGATTTTTAAACATTTTGAATTTAACCTGACCTTGTTTTAACAAAATTAAATTTTTAGAAATATTAAAAATTGAATTAATAAATTAATATTTTGTGAAAACCTTCATTGTAAGTTCATACATTTGTGTTTTCCATCCTTTTATGTTCAGTAAATTCATCCTCTCTTAAACATAAAAGGAAATTTTGCCTCATCAGACATTGTGTTGAAAGATGGGAATACCTACTTCCTGAAAAGATTTTGTCTACCTTTTTCTACAATTTGACATTTCAAAGAAAAATGAAATTCATCTTGAACCCTCTTTTTACAGAGGGGTTATTATATTTGTAAAGGTGTTTACCCTGTTCAATATTTACACTACTTTGTTCAAAGTGGTGAAATCATCCCTTCGTAAATTTTACGGACGCATTGGATGACCGTTATGGAATGTCTGTTTCACAGATGACAACGGATATGTTCCAATTGTCGTAACTACAATCCTGTCCCCTTTCCACCCTTTTCCCCCAATGTGACCTACCGAAAAAGACTTATCACTGGGTTTGTAGTAACATGAGCAACACGACAGTGCCATATGTGGAGCAGGATCTACTTTCCCTTCCAGAACACTTGAGATCACCCCCAGCTTTTGGTGGGGCTCGTATTGCTCAGTCTATAGTGTTCTCTGTTGTGTTTTGTGTACTGTTATTTGTCTGTTGGTCTTTTTCTCTTTTAGCCATGACGTTGCCAGTTTATTTCGACTTATGAGTTTGAATGTCCTTTTGGTATCTTTCGCCTTTCTCCAACATCAACATTTTCCGCTGATTGATAACAACTGCTAACTGATGCTATTCCTACATTTTAATATTGTTTATATTAGATGCATTTTTTATTCATATAACTTAATATGTTGTTTAACCTTTAAATTCTGACACATTAATGTTCCTTTTCAGCAACCGTCTGGTACGTTTTTCTTTTTTCGAAAGTTGATCTTTTTATCCGTTATTGCAGAAGTCCCTCGGGACCATATGTGTCTACAAGATGTCGGAATAAATACATCACGCCGTACATGTAATTACACTACACATATACTCTTCATAGATACCAGGGTTAAAATTTTGTACGCCAGACGCGCGTTTCGCCTTAAAATTATTCATCAGTCACGCGCGAATAAAAAAGTGAAAAAGGCAAAAACAAAGTAGAAAGTTGAGGAGCAAATAGATGATATTAAGACAAAGAATTCCATTGGTATCATGTAACGATATTCATAAATGTTTTAGCCTTTATTTATTTTTTCAGTTGTTTTATGCTAGAATTAATTATATATAAATATTAAATAAGGCCGAAGCAGTGCCGTGTAGTTTATGTGTGTTCATTTGGACATAACATTACTAATATGCGTGCAATTCTTCTCGTATTCTGTATTAAGCTTCGTTTCACACTTTTTCAGAAGAAAAAAAAGTAACATGATTCTGTCAATTATCAAGAAGTTCAGGACCTTTGTATCTCAAAGTAGAAACTGATAACAAATGATTTCCATTATTTAAGTTAGATAAGCACATACTGTTACTATCCTTAAAAACACACGAACAGAGATAGTGAGAGAAAATTTAGATAGAAAGTTTCTCTTCATTTTTGAAATCTTTAATATGTTTCTAGGCCAGTTTTATAATTCTGAATTCATACAACAAAAATTTGTATAAAGATATTACTTATACAAGCATATGAGAAATGTTCTACGCCGACTGATTAATTCATCTGGTTACTTCTAAAACACGAACAACAGTGATGCTCATCCAAAAACGGATATAACTTGTCACGATTGAATATTCCAATATTTCATTGCATCTTTGATCGAGTTTTTACATAACAGTGATGTTATTCCGGGGTTTATCCCACCGGAAGAAAATATTCGTTAACAATTAATCGTATCGGTTCGATCAATAGAATTTTAATACTTGTTAAGTGCTGCACGATGGTTCTATTAAATCGAAAAGTATCCTGATTTGCAACGCATTTAAATTTGTGTAACAAAAGTGTCCTAACCATGAGCAACAAGAGTGCCACACGTTGAGCAGAACCTGCTTACACTTCCGGAGCACTTGATATCACGTGATGTTTTTATATTGTTCGTGATGCTCTGGTCTTTAGTTCTCCGTGTAGACTGTTGTTTGTCTTCTCGTAGTTTTTCCGGTCTATTTTTGGCCTGGTGTTGTCAGCTTGTCACCGACTTATGAGTTTGAATATCCCTTTTTGTATCTTTCTCCTTCATTTCAAAAAGTCTCAATGATTGATTGAGGTATAACAAAAATATTTAGGGCTTCCGAGAGGACAAGGAGAAAAGAGGAAAAAGAAAAAGAATGCTTTTTTTTTTTTTTTTTTTTTGTCATGTCCAGGAATTGTTACACAACCACAAATAATCACCGATTTCTTTGGTATTGCTAGGGCATGTGATTAGGTTTGACTAAGTTAAGTGTCAGTTGTTGAAGGGGTTTCAGGAGTACTAAAAGAATTACGTCGAAAAAACAGTGCAAAGTGAAAAACTAAGACTAATTCCAAATAATGCATCAAATTAAATCAACAATTCTGATGTCTTGACAGAGTTTCCACATGTTCTTTATTACTTCTTATTTGATCTCCTAGCTATAACAAATACTAGAACTGCCCGATTATGACATTACTACATGATGTCCGATGCATTTATTATAACGATAAGAAAAGCTGCATGTTTGTTTTAATATCATTTTGAAATTCAAAATATGCCCATTTATACATTTTATCAATAATGAAATTTTCTTCGTAACAATGAATTTATAAAACATTCTTTTCTACAACTTCATCTGATATATGTTTCATGTGTTTGACGGTCTTTCACTCACTGCATTACTTTAATCTAAAAAAAATTTTTTGAAATGACATAATTTCATTTAAGTGTTGATCAATTTAATTCCCTTAAAATGTTTATTATAAAATTCTTCGCTAAGGATCTGTATTTTAAAGTACTTTAACTTTTCAACCTTTTAATCTGACCAATCGCCGTTAAAGTTTTATTTTGGTAGCGCTGGTTGTTTGATAAACTTACTAGCAATTGGGCGGCAGTGAATTTGTCATTTGTCATTTGGTTATAACTGCTACCTGCATATCACACATTTCACATTTTGGCAAAACTGGTATATCTAGACTCATGTTATATTTAATACTACACATTAAACAGCCATTAAGCAACTAATCAATCTTATCTGTATCTGACATATTTTAGGATTTTTTAACAGTCATATCAAACTTTAGTTTGATAATACTTCTTAATCAATGGATATGCCATTAGTCGTAGGAGAACTTTACACACAAAACCTATGTGTACTTATTTTTTTAAACTTAAGCAATTGTGTTTGTTGTGATAAATAAAGTTTTACTTCTTGTTTTAACATTTTAAAGACAACACGAGTTTTTGAATAATGACTGTAATCCATTAGTTTCATTGTAGTCAGACAAAAGCAAAGATTAAATCATCGGTGGAGATTTTACATGCAATCTAAATAATGCCAAACAGTCATATAGATAGCCAGTATATCCATCAGAGCTACAGCTAAAGAGTTATAAACACGAAACAATAATGTATCCTATAACACGTTCTGTCTCAATTATATTTAGTCGGTAAAAAATCTTCCGGTATTTTATAGAATTCGTGTCAGAAATTAAAAAAGATACATCAAACGTTGTATCAACCATTTGATGATACTAGAAAAATCCCAGATAATACATTACAGATGGCATTTTATGGAACCAGGAATGAGTTAATAGCGTCAGATACGTCAATGTTGAGAGGAAGCATGCGTAAGTATTATTTGAAATAAAACAATGATATACACAACTCAGGATTGGAGCCTGATAGTATGTATAGACACTTGTTTATCATTGTGACTGTATGCTGACATCAAGATGTCTGATGGATTTTTCTCGTTGGGTTGCTGTATAATTAATTTATACCTCTCATCTCCTTTGATTTCTCTTTGAGGTTTTTTATATTTAAACGTAGGTGAAAAATCATGTTCTGAAATTGAGATTTTGTTTTACATTTCATTACAAGAAAACATGTCTAACCTTGTCTTTAAACTGGCAATTTGTAATTTGACATAGATACAGACATAAAGACTGAATGCCTGATAATTAATCATTTTGAACTTTGATAAAATGTTGTCGCCTTAATCTCGTAGCAATCGAAATAACTATAACTTTTTTAATTAACATTTGTCATTTTTATCTTATTTACTAGACTAAGAATCAATATTTATTAACAAACTATTTCAAATACGGTATTTTCTTTTGATGTCTTCTCATCTACTTACATGAAAACTATGATTTTATATAGATTGTGTAGGTAGCAAAATGAGCATCTTATAATTAAAATGAAATCGTAACTGAATTCAAACTAATAACAAATCATGATATTGTATTCAACTGATTCTCTGCTTTCAAGTTATACTATACTTCTTTAAGAACCCTGCTGGCGTTTGTTTAATCGATTTACATGAATTGGTCATGACCACTGCTCCGTTGATTCATTATTTACAGGCATTCTCCTTAACCTTTTTAATAATACGATAGAAATAAGTTGATAAATATGAGTTTAAAATTAAAAAAAACAAACAAACAAAAAACGAACTGTTAATAAATTATAGCAGGGTTCTTATGAAATTTCAAATATTTGAAGTCTTAACGGAATTAAATCTTCATTACCCTTATCTTAGATTAACTTTTATGTAGGTCAATTAATTAATTTATTTCCTGCAGAATAATTTTTTTTTCTATTGAATAACGTTGCCTCTATAAATATCTACTTGCTAGTGCCTAAACACCATTTACATTCTACAAGTACTTGAACTTCAACAAATATAACAGCTAACTAAAATAATGTGTAATCTGTTTTAGTATAATGGTCTCACGTTGAGATTTTTAAATCCGACTGAAAATATTTGACGAATATCCTTTAATTCTATTAAAAGGAAAACGAAAGACTTATATCTGTAATAACAGAGGGAAAAGGAACCAATAATCCATGACGTGAAGTGCACAAATAAGAATGACTCTACTAAACACAAATCTATGAAATAATGGCAAAACTTAGAAATAGAAAGTATATCATGCAGCATGTATCACATGTACACCTGTCAAATTTTAAAATTCACAGTGAAAAGCTAAAGTCATATTCTAAAAAGTCGAGAAGCAAAACACAAAACTTGTACCTAAGACAAAGGGAAACTGTTCTTTATGTCGAACCAAGTCATTATATCGACGGTAAATAACCTACATTTTGGTATGTTCAACATACTTTTAATTTTTCATTTATTTTTCCTAGTTTTGAAGATAGTATACGTAAAATTACTTCAGCTAGGCTATTACAACCTTACTCTGAAGTAATTTGCTAAAATATTTTACCAGCTGATCAGTTTGTTGAGATGAAATCAAACTGTAATTTTGGTAAATGTTTGAGCAATTGGTATTGCGATAGGCCAAAGCCTTCAGGATAAGCACGGTAACGGCTAAAAGAGTGGCAGAAGATACCAAAGGTATATTCAAACTCATAAATCAAAGACAAACTAATAACGCCAGGGCAAACTAAAACGCTGAAAAGACAAACTAACATCGCCATGGCAAAACAAAAACGATGAAAAGACAAACTAACAACGCCAGGGCAAAATGAAACGCTGAAAAGACAAACTAACATCGCCATGGCAAAACAAAAACGATGAAAAGACAAACTGACAACGCCTGGGCAAAATAAAACGATGAAAAGACAAACTGACAACGCCTGGGCAAAATAAAACGATGAAAAGACAAACTGACAACGCCTGGGCAAAAACAAAACGATGAAAATACCAAGAACTTTTAGTAGTCGATGAAAGTTCTAACACTTGTTCATTAGTTAGTTGTTACAAATTTCATTACCGACTATTTGTTGAAGTCAATGAAACTTTTAACAAATTTTTTGTACTACTTCAACGTTTAACACTTTCAGCTGATAACATAAAAGTTTCACCTCTTATTCTGAGATGAAAGCTTTTTTTTATTGACCTTAACTAATTTTCCAGTACCATATATAGCTAGCATCATTAGACAGACAAGTGGCTGATTTATCAATAGAACCATTACAATTGTATTGTATAACCGATAATGTCTATTGGTCAATGATAATGCATGGTAATTACTAACACGATAAAACAATCAACACCAATATAACTTCAATCACACTACTTTAAAAAATATTGGACATTTATGGCTATTCGATTTCACAGAACAGAATTCCATTATATTAATATGGCTTTCAATTGAATGGTACACATTGGCACCATTTCAGATACGGGTTCGAGATGAGGGATTGATTGATTTAAGCTTTTGCATATTTACAATGTATTGGAGATTTATCTGCATTTATTTTCGCTCGAATATTATTTAAAACGTCTTTTCGTTTATTATTGCTTTGGAATGATCAAAACTAATTGCATGTTAAGTTATTATTAAACTGTTTCAAATATCAATGATCTTGCTATACGTGTATATTTTCAAATCTATAACTGTTATGAAAAGTTTACTGAAGGGACAAACAATCATTTACTCATCGTATCATAAAGACATCTTTGATTGTCTATTTTGATTTCTAGAAGAGAAACACTTTCATTATGACATGTATGATACGTCCAGAAATGCAACTTGAGTCTTTCATAACAAAACCCTATTATTTCAGAAATTGAGAAGACTTCTTCATTAAAGGAGAGTCAACACTTTAAAGTCTTCAATTACAATGAAGCCTATCACATATATATATTTGACATAAGTTAATGAGTACAGCTAACCAATACTGCTTAAAAGGAGATCTGACAGGAACAAAAACCCTTATTAAAGACATTCACTGAATTTATACTTTAACTTGAAAAATGTCAAGCGGAGGTAAAATGTACTTATAAACAGCTTTTCTAAGAATAAGTTTGAAAAAAAACATTATAAATCAAATCAATGGCTTTATAACGGTCTAACTAATATCATAATAATTTGACTGGTCATTTATTGCTTGTCTTTCATTTTTGCGTATGTGCTTTGTCTATATGCCATTTCTTTTTTCTTTGTTGACATATTTGTTTGTTTTTGTAGTGATTAAGATTATAACACAATGTTGACCGCTGTACCGATATTTTTAACATTTTTACCTATTAGTCCCCACGGGTATCATCAGCTCAGTAGTCAGAACTTCGATACTAACATAATTTATAACAAACCGTTCTTACATTGCCTGTTTATCAATTTAGAAATTATTAAGAAGCTAAGGTTTTACTCACTGACGCAAAAAAAATCTTACATGGATTTGGCTATTATTTTATGTCCTTTTTTGGTCATATCGCTCTTCAACTTTTTCGGCTCTTATACTTTCTTGGCTTTAAATTTGCTTTGAGCGTTCCTGATGAAGGTAAATCCAGAAAAACGGTTCTGATGAATCAAATTTATTTAATGCTGTTTTAATCTTTATTTATTTCGGGCTTTTCTTGATTTAACTTTATCAGCAATGCACAAAGCAAAACACTTGACAGCCAAATATGTAAAATTTACTTTAAAACGTTTTGATCTTTATTACCAAAAGCAACCTAAAATGTATTCCGAATTCATCTAACTTTAATTTGCATGAGGGAGTTGGAACCGGAATGTTTTAATATCTTATTTCAATATACAAGTTATTACATCATATATTTCATTTAATTACAAATATGCATCTCCAAAACTAATAGGTTTGTGCTGTTTTCAGTAAAAATATACCATTATTCCTTTAAATTTGAACGTTTATTGTAATTCCTAGTTGTGGTTGATGAAACATGACGTGAATTATTCCCATGAGGCAGAATAGACGATGGTTCAATCACCGTGTTCTATATAAATTATAAGTATGACACATTTTCTATGCATATTTTTGTTCAAGTATATTGGGTATATACTAGTTACTATATTATCATGAATTGGTACGTAAACGGAGAAGATTGTCTTTTCGTCGTTTTTCGTTTCTGTCATGACTTTTTAGGTCTCTCTTCATTGATCAGAGTTTGGATTCTCCCTTTGGTATCTTCTGCCTCTCTGTTTTCAAAAATAAATATAATTCTATTAAATAACCTGTTAGATATGATGTCAAGGTGAGTAAGTTACCCTTTTTGGGAAGGCTTTGGCTCGTATCTAATTTTGCATACACGATTTGTCAAATGGACATTTGTCTTTACGCTAAATCCGTTGGATGTGTACTGATTGATACTTTAGTCTGGGATAACATGAAATATCTATTAGATGTTTTCGACTTTGAACTAGCTTTCAGTAACTGCGATTACTCTAATTTTGGTGCCATGTGTCTATTGTTTTTATGCAAGTTGTTTTTGTGCCTTGTACCGATCTTTTCAGTTAAGTCAGTTGCAACTGATTTTTACAGTTTGTTCTTATGTTGTGCTGTTACACCACTGTTCCAGGTTAGGGGAGGTTTGAGCGCTTACAAACATGTTTAACCCCGCAACATTAACATTCTTCAGGAGCCTGTAGTTTATTGGTTGTCGTTGGTTCATGTCTGTCATATTTGTTTTTCGTAAATTATTTTGTTATATAAACATGATAAACTAGACCGTTAGTTTTCTCGTTTGAATTGTTTCATTTATTTGAATGACGGGGCTTTTTATAGCCGACCAAATGGTGTGGGTTTTTACATTGTTGAAGGCTGTACAGTTGCCTATAATTGCTTACAACCATTTCATTTGAACTCTGGGGGATATTTGTCTTATTGGCATTGATGTCATATCTACTTATTTTTTTATTTATGTCTACATATTTATGAAATCACAGTAACCGTAACATGCACTTTTTCACACTAAAGCGTCAATAATTTATCACCCTTATCATATATCTATTGAATTAATACAATTTTGAAAATCTAAAAAAAAAAATCTATTTTGCAATTTCAGTGGTCAGATAATGACTCTTATCATACATTTGTACCTGCACCTTTCTTTTTGTTGCGATTAAGATATAATGAGGATATATTCACTAATGTTCTTTTCGATTAATTTGCGAAAATCTTGTTTTTGATCCCGAAAGTTAAACGATCACCATTTTACATACTGTCTTTAATAGCAACTCGAAGAAGCTATTAACATCTTCGGTCTTTGTTAGTTGTTTCATAGTAATTCATTCAGACCACTTTATTTTAATATCATAATTGATAATTGGATCAAAAAAAGAGCTGATACCAAACAAACAGCACGATTATAAAACAACTCGGACGTATACAAATTGACAAACGCCGTATAGTGATCGTTTCCGTTCTGGAACTATTTTCCTTACTCCATAAATTAGTGTAGAGTAGTATGCGGATCGGAGCTGGAACTACCGGGGAATTTGACAAATCGCCTGGACATTAAAACATAAAGGAATCCACTACAATATCTGTGTGTCGAACCCTTGGTATGCAATTCAGACGAAGGTAGTTTATATTTACCGATGTTAAAACAAACAGAAACTGACGGAATTGCATGAACTCCATAAGAAGACAGACCGGGGGCATCGACAGGCATGCATTTTTTAAAACAAATTAAAAGAAAACACAATTCCATCCCCGCCTCTATCCTTCTCTAAATAAACACACAACAAACTGACACACTTGATGTATCACTAAAATTATAACAAAGAAAAATGACCCGATATCAACACGTCTGGGACCGCTATTTCTCTATATCCATATTTGCATTAAAAAGATGCTTAAAATACTGAGTCTTTTTTATGTAATGATATCAGTAATACACAACAAGTGTGTGTATTGTTTTAGAGTGGAACGAAGGGCTTGAATTTCGTTAATTGTTTTTTTTTTTTTTTTTTTTTTTTTGTTTAAAGAAATACTGGAATTTAGTTCGCATAAAAACAAAAAACAAATCTTCCGCAAATGTGTAAGATTTTGGGGACTCTGCAATTATTGATTTTCAATTCCAAGAATACGATTGAAGAGGTGTACATTTATCAGACAACTTTTTTCTGATAACATATATCTATATAAATGTTCCTTTTGTTCTTATGCATGTAACATCTATATAAATGTTCCTTTTGTTCTTATACATGTGACATGTATATAAATGTTCCTTTGTTCTTATACATGTAACATCTATATAAATGTTCCTTTTGTTCTTATACATGCAACATCTATATAAATGTTCCTTTTGTTCTTATACATGTAACTTCTATATAAATGTTCCTTTTGTTCTTATCCATGTAATATCTATATAAATGTTCCTTTTGTTCTTATACATGTAGCATCTATACAAATGTTCCTTTTGTTCAATTATACCAGAAAATCAGGACAGGATAGCACTGTTTTCAAATCAATGCTTATGTACGAACATAAAGAAACTTACGTACAAATATACTGTTTGTTTTTGTATTGATGTCAAAAATCCCGACGTTTATCTCTCAACATAATACTCGTAAACAAACCAAAAAGGCTTTCGACCTAATCAAATCGATATATGACTTTGGAAAAGAAGTGAAACGCAATAATTCCAGATGTTTACAAATTTGATTAAAGTTTTTAATGAACATAATATTATTCAGAATTGATAATAATACATTTTATGTATTTCAGAAAAAAACATTAGAGATACTAGACTTATACCTTTTTCTTATCCCAGACTCGCGTTTCGTCTGCATTGTGGTTGAAAATTGTTCTCATAAGAATATTTTAAGTTAGTTTTAAACTATATAATAGACACTTTACATTTCATGAAAAATTATCTGTATCAAATCTAAGTTGTGTTGACGAAATCCCGGTTTAAACATTTTTTGAAAGGACAGCTTCGTGTTATCTGTCAGATTGGCCTATAGCCTGTAATAATCTCTTCAAAATCAATACGATTGCGTAGAATTGCATCAGTATAAAGATTTAGACACACGGTACGTTGTCCATTTCACTGACACATGTTTTACTTATGCATATGACAGAACTAATTGCACCACAAATAACGTGATTATGTACATTCATAAATGAAAAACTTCAGCAGTTGCAAACACAGTAATAGAAATTACAAATTATTTGAATATAAGAGCATAATGCTTTAATGCATTCATTCAAAAGAGAGAGAATTTAGCAACCAGGCAATCAAAAATCATCAGTTGAAGAAAAACAGACACCACCATGACAAAAAAACAGGTAAATAAAGGCAACAGTAGTATACCGCTGTTCAAAAGTCATAAATCGATTGAGAGAAAACAAATTCGGGTTACAAACTTAAATCGAGGGAAACACATCAATTATAAGAGGAAAACAACGGAACAACAGAAACATTGAAGTGCAACAAAAACAAACGCCAACATACATAGAAACGAACTCTTTGATAACAACTGCCATATTTCTGACTTGGTACAGGTAAAACGACGAAAAGATAAACAACAATAACTAAATACTACGCAGAACACTAAAGATCCAAACAGTCAAGAGGGTGACCTTATGTGGTCCGGATAGCTGTGCAGCTCCTTTTCCACATGTGGTCTAATATCGTGTTAATCGTTGAAAGTGGATCATGCCCCTGGTAATCTGTGATACAGATATTCCATAAAGGTCAATTAATTCATAATGGTGTCGGAAAATTTAAGGAACAAGGGGGAACACTACAGGTTGCATAATCATCTGAGGAAACAGGTAGACATAAAAGACAATGCTTTTGAAACAAGTACACTAAAAAAGAGTCGTTGATACAATTTATTGAGAACTCCTATATGCATTTATTCAAGACCACAAACATGTAGCAATATTCAACAAATATGAAGTAGTAATTAGATAAACACTCATGGATATCATTATATAACTTCCAGTAGAGGATATATTTATTTTCGACAACCCTGAACTTCAATATGCTATTATATTTGTGAATATATATACAATATTAGGTCAATGTCAGAAAAAATGTCAACTTCTATGTATGAGGCTAAGAAACTGAGAAAGGGCGAGGTTTACTGCAGCTACAAATTTCTATAATGATATTTATTAAAAATGTTAAAACAAATCTAAAACGTATTTTCCATCCCTAAACGAACCTCAGATGCTGAAGAACAGTAGCGTGACACTGAAATTGACATTGCACGAAATCTGAGCACGAAATATCCCTTTGTTACTATATTTGGTGGATAAAGACGACAGGAAGTGTTCTAGCTGCGGTTTGAATATATTTGTAACATAAAGTCTATAAGCTGTATTGCTTTTGAATAACTAACTTTTTTATTTCTTAAATGTGATGTTTCAATGAGAATTATGATAACCATATTCATCCATATTCAACTGGACTAGTCATATTTGCATTCCCTTAAACGTATTGCTAATGTATTAAAAGGGAAGTTTTATAAAATGTAATTACATTGTATGTCTTATAAGTTTTCTTTGGAATTTCATTTATGTACATGACTATATGATATAACTTTTTCGAGATCATATTTATTCGTAATTTCAATTTCAATTTTTGTTTTCTGAAACTCTTCAGTAACGTCCTGCATAACAAAGTGTGTTGTTTTTACGTCTATCATGACTCATAGTGAAATTTGTTATATCTTCCGTACCATGTTTACAATACACTGTATCATAACATAAAGACAATATGGTATTATATAATTTTATAGAGCAAACTTGGAGAATAATGGTTAACTTGATTCACTTGTTTATATACAGTTAACTGTAATTTACCGTATTTCTATTTGATCAAATATAACAATATAAACACTAATCGTTCATTCATCATTTTCCTTTGAATTACAATTTACCAAAGTGAACAAGGCAAAATCGGATTACACAACTATATCATGATCCTTTGTAACGGAAACCGTAAACTTTTATTATATTAAAATTGACTGTCGGAATGTATATTGCTGAAATAAATATCTATGTAACATTTGTGCACTTTACACTAGAATATGTCTGTCTGTTCTGAACTGATCTCAGAACCATACTTTTATATAATACAACACACATGTGATATCATAACTATATCATATTCAGAATGTATCAATGTGGTATTTCTATATGGCCGTCAATAGTTGTTTCATAACTTTGTTATAAAAGAAAAACTCATTTATGAGAGACGGAAAAAATAATTCGAATAACAAACAAGTGCATTTGAACAAACCTTGTAAGCAAAAAGTAAGTTTATAGTGTTTGATTTCTTCCTCCGAAATTTTAAACGATCTTATGTCTTAAACTTGTATTTTTATAGTTCATCTTTTCATACTGACTATATTGTATCGGATCAGGGGTGATTGTAATAAAACTAGAGGTTTTGAAGAGCCTGTGTCACTCACCTAGGTATCTTCAACAATGGCCACTCAAACGAATATACTTCATGATTAAAATCTCTTTTTTTGTTGAGTATGTGTTGCTGATATATTTTCTGTTGTTAGTTTCTCTCAATCTTATAGAGTTTTTTTCCGAAAACTCTAAAAGGTAAAACTCATCATTAAAGGACAACAACTTCTACAAGAATACAACTGGCAATTTTATCTATGCTGACATAAATGTAGATCTTATCTTGCTGATCTTTTTTGCCATTTAAACTCCTTTCAATCTAGTACAGTTTCAAGATATTAGTAAATAATGTTAAAAATACTTTCAGGGCAATATCTCCTATTTGATAAGGCACTTTCCGTTTTGAATTTTCCTTGCAGTTCGGTGTTTCTGATATTTTACTTCTTCCCATAAAAAGAAAATTTACTTTGTCGGCAATATTGCTTATTTGAGAATCTTGTCTTCCCGATCTTTATTGATATTTAACGTTGTTATCTATCTGTTATAGTTTTCAAGATAATGGGCAAAAAGCAAAAATGGGTGAAAATTGTAATTAAATGGCAATAACTCCAAGAAGGAGTCATATGACGATTTCGATCATGTTGATATATTTGTAAAACTTGTCTGGCCAATCATTTTTGTTTTAAGTTTTTGACTATCTGTTATAATTTTCAAAATAATAGACAAAATGAAAAATGAAAACAAATAGTAAATTCTTCATCTAAGGACATTAACTCTTATCAGAAGTGTTGTGACAGTTTTGATGCAAATCGACATGAGGTAGATCTCAATATTCTGAACAATTTGATTTTTCTCTATCTATAGCGGTTTTAGATAGATAATAGACACAACTTTACCCCTTTGTTCTTTTTCTTTGTTGTTGTTGTTCGGCAGGTGGGGTCATCCACTAAATACCCAAATGATATTTTTGACTAGATTTGGTAGAATATGGCCCGCTAGTTTCAGAGGAGGACAATTTTGTAAAGCGAAAAGACGACAGACGAGCAACGCCAAGTGAAAGGGAAAGCTCACACTGAGCTAAACCAAAGTGACCGAAGATACAATGGAGACAATGTGCTTGTTATATCACGAAAGGGTAACAAGTGATATAAGCAACAACAAAAAACTCCTAGGAAAAATCAAAACTAAATTGTGATACATTTCAGGAAACATAAAGTCCAAATATGCCTATCAATTTACATACGATGAATTTGATAAGTATATCTTTTGCGCGTATGCGTTGGTTTTTCTAATTTACCTATACCTGTTTATCTATCTATGTTTAAAGGGAAATCGATAGCATGATGATATACACCCTGAGGACCTTGGTTGATACATAGTTATTACCGGTATAATCTGCCGTCTTTGAAACGGATCCTGGTAAATAGATTGTGCTGTACGTCATTTCAAAAAAATCCTTTTACTTTTAGCTCATTTGATTATAGGTATTCTGCTAATGAGGTAAAAAAAAACACATATTACTTGCATTTGCATTGAATTCTATTTTCAGTCGGTTTAATGCTTTTGATACAAAACTAGCTCATTTGTTGGACTTAATATATCGATTAGAAAGTCTTGACAATTTGAAAGAATTCAAACATATAATCAGATAACTGCAAAAGGCAATTTATATATATATATATAATATCTTATTTGACATTATTCCTATAAACTTATACGATAGAGTAATGTATCAGGTGTGTTTTAATCATAATTCAGAAAAATGTTCGATATTACATGCAGTTTTACATGATAGTACATGCGTTAATTTTAATGATCAATTTAAGCCTTTTGTTTTTTTTTTTTTTTTTTTTTTTTTTTCTACACTACAAGAAGTACACTCACGTCCTATAGAGGTATGATTATGATGGACGGATTGGGTCATTTCGCGTCTTCGCCTTTCATATTATATAGGGCGAAAACGTAAACATGCGATAACGCGAAGTCAAAAACGTGAAAACGGAAGAACGGGAAATGATTTCACTTATATTGTTTACAAATAAGCAAATGGGTTCTTTTGATCGTTTTCAGTTTTTATCATGGCATTGTCAGTTTGTTTTTGACTTGTGAGTTTGAATATCCCTTTGGTATCTTCCGCCTCTCTTCGGCAATGCTGGCTAGTTTCGTTTGAGTTTGATATGAAATGGAAACAACGAAACAACGAAATAAGATTGAAAATGCAATTATAAATATAAAGTGTATAAACTACATTCAGTTGCTTTCAAAGAGAATGATACACTGTCAAAAGAAACATTACATTAATGTGCGAATTAATGCGTTATTGCAACTCTCCGTGTTTTACAAATTTGTTAAAAAATGAAGATACTAGTGGTAGCTCTTACATGACTCTCGCCTTTTATCTTATTCAAAACATAAGTTTAATCGTTCACTATCCGTTTTCATGGATGAAAGAGAAAATAAAGGAAGGCAGGTTTTTCCATTTCTCAATGTACATTTATATAAAGTGTTTTCAATGGTCATTGTCATACGAAGGATTATGAACAGGTGTCAGTTAAAATTATTTTTCGCTGGAAATAATAAGACAGTGAAATAGAATTACCAGTCAGACGCGCTTTACTGTGTATATGGATTATTTTAAAACGATAGCGAGTTGGTGTTTATCATTTCATTAATATATCTGATTGTCGTTTGCAAAATTTTTCACTGTTTTGAATGGTATAATTGTCGGCTCCATCTGCTTAAAACGGCAAACTAGCTTGCAACCTCAAAGTTTAATGTGGCATTAATATCGTTTGTGTTGTGTAACAGTAAAAGAGAGGCAAATGATTCCAAAGGGACATTGAAACTCGAAAATATACTGACAACGCCATCGCAAAAAGACAAAAACAAAAGACCGACAGACAAACAACAGCACTCAAAACACAATATAGAAAACTAAAGGATGTGTGTAATATATCAGCTCTGCCATATTTTATCAGATTTTGGATAATTCAGGCTTCAAGCCCAATGAAATGACAATGTTGTCGCCATACGCATCTTTTGTAGTAAAATTGATACGCTAAATGTTTTAACTAGTTTGTTGTTATTACAAAATTAATCATACTATGCATTTATGTAGTAGAATCGCTTTAACTAGATTAATGCCTTAATTCCAGCAGACGCTATACACAAATACAAAATTTCGAAGATATGTGAGAAAAAGTGAAAATGCCGTGATGTTCAACGATACTGTTGTAATATTTTTCAATTTTTCATTTTCGGCAGCATCTTAACTAACAACAAAGCGGGTGTCACATGTGGAGCAGGATCTGCTTACCATTCCGGAGCAACTGAGATAACCCACAGTTTTTGGCGGGGTTCGTTTTGCTCAGTCTTTGGTTTTTCTATGTTGTGTTTTGTATACTGTTGTGTGTAGATATAAGAAGATGTGGTATAAGTGCCAATGAGACAACTCTCCATCCAAGTCAAAATTTATAAAAGTAAACCATTATAGGTCAAAGTACGGCCTTCAACACGGAGCCTTTGATCACATCGAACAGCAAGCTATAAAGGGCCCAAAAAATTACTAGTGTAAAACCATTCAAACGGGAAAACCAACGGTCTAATCTATATAAAAAACGAGAAACGAGAAACACGTATGAACCACATCAACAAACGACAACTACTGAACATCAGATTCCTGACTTTGTCTGTTTGTCTTTTTCTTTTTTAGCCATGGCGTTGTCAGTTTATTTTCGATTTATGAGTTTGAATTCCCTTCGGTATGCATCGCCTCTATTTTACTTAAAATCCCCTAATGTCACTTACCGACTATTTAACTGAATTAAATTTTTCTGTTTTGAACTTATGATTTCCCTTCATGAAAGAATGACTGTATTGTCTAATTTGAATCTTCTTTACAAAGTATTTTTAAACTTTAACTGCCATTTCCATAAAGAACAGTCTGTTGTCTGTCTCTTAATACTGTTGTGTTGTTATTTGTTACAGAATACATTTTATATCTCTCAAAGAGTCTTTAAAGCACAGTTGCTTTTCTGCAAAGATATTCCTAGCGACATCTGTTTACAATATTCAATGTCCTGACTTTTTGTTTCTGTGAGGTTATTGTTAATGGATAGTATCTATGTATCCCTACGTTCGTGCTTTTGTTTGAATTAAGTTAAAAAAAGCATAAAATGAATTTTATGAATAGGGGTGTGTTCCAGACACATATAAGTCTTCAACACAGTTATGAGAAAGATCGACTGAAACCAGCACGACACGAAATTTCCGACCACCGTCATGAATTGTTTGAATCGAACTGTATGATAGTTTGTTTGATATTTAGATACCACAATAGTCGTTTAATCTGTAAATATACCAATTATGTCCTATTCTTGATGTAAATATAACAATTTATGTACATTTATATTGAGAGTAATGCATGCAAAACAGGAGACGATAACTCTGTAGAGGCATCATTTATACTTTTTGAATTTATGCGATTCCCTCAACGTTTCTTTGTTACCTTGATTAGTTTCCTCTTAATCGATTTAAAAGATTTGAACACAGTTGAACTTCTGTTGTCGTCATTCCCATTTAATGACAATTGTTCCCAACAATTGGCTTTTTGCTGTTTTCTTGAAACTGTTACAAATATAAATAAACTGTAAAAGAGAGGCAAACTTTACCATAGGGATATTTAAACTCATAAGTCGAAAATAACCTGACAACGCCATGGCTTAAAAAAAAAAAAGACAAACAGAACAATAATAGTGCACAAAACACAAGACTGAGCAACACGAACCCCACCAAAAACTAGGGATGATCTCAGGTGCTCCGGAAAGGTAGGCAGATCCTGCTCCACATGTGGCAGCCGTCGTGTAAACATGTACGTCATCTACCGGAAGAGTTGGTGTAGAGTCATTTACAAAGTATTTTAACTTTTCAACCTTTTAATCTGACCATTCGCCGTTAAAGTTTTATTTGGTAGTGCTGGTTGTTTGATAAACGTGCTAACAATTTGGCGACAGTGAATTTGTCATTAATAAGCTACCTGTATACCACACATTTCAAAATTTGGCAAAACTGATTAAGCAATAACTAGACTCGTGTAATATTTGCTACTAGACATTTAACAGCCATGAAGCAATTAATCAATCTTATCTGCATCTGACATATTTTAGGAATTTTAATAGTTATATCAAACTTTATTTTGATAATAATTCTCAATCAATGGACATGCCATTAGTTGTAGAAAAACTTTACACACAAAACCTATATGAACTTATTTTTTTAAATTTGAGCAATTGTGTTTGTGGTAATAAATAAAGTTTTACTTCTTGTTTGAAAGACAACACGAGTTTTTGAATAATGACTGTAATCCATTAGTTTCATTGTAGTCAGACAAAAGCTTAAATAAAATCATTGGTGGAGATTTTACATGCAATCTAAATAATGCCAAACAGTCATATAGATAGCCAGTATATCCATCAGAGCTACAGCTAAAGAGTTATCAACACGAAACAATAATGTATCCAATAACACGTTCTGTCTCTACTATATTTAGTCAGTAACAAATCTTCCGGTATTTTATAGAAATTCGTGTCAGAAATTCAAAAAGATACATCAAAAGTTGTATCAACCATTGGATGTGACCAGAAAAATCCCAGACAATACATTACAGATGACATTTTAAGGGACTACGAATGAGTTAATAGGGTCAGGTACGTCTATGTTGAAAGGAAGCATGCGTAGGTATCATTTGAAATAAAACAATGGAATCTTCATGAGAAATATACAGAAAGCTTTTGTAATGGAAAATACAATTACTGAACTAGCCACAAATGTACACAAATATTTGTAAAGAAATAATTATTTTATGTGATGCTCTAAGCTCATTTTAACATGGAGAAAACAAAGTTTGTCAATATCTTTAAACCGAGACTTAGCTAGGTGTTAAATGTTGACAAGTATAATGCTTATGTTTAGACTCGGGACGAAATAGAGCCTCATAATACGTAGGGACACACCTGTTTATTGTTGTGACTGTATGGCAAACGTTTCTGAAATTGAAATTTTATTCTCTTTATTTTAAATTTCATCACATAAAGACACGTCTGACCTTTAATATAGCCTGACATTTTGTAATAACGTAAAAAAGTGAATGTTGACATAAATACAGACAGCAAGACTGTTTGCCTGATATTTAATCATTTTGAACTTTGATAAACTATTGTTGCCTTAATTTCCAGTATCAATCATAATAACTATAACTTTTTCATTTATCATTTGTCATTTTTATCTTATTTTCTAGACGAGGAATCAGTATTTACTAGAAACTATTTCAAATATGGTATTTTCTTCTGATGTCTTCTTATCTACTTACATAAAATCTGTGATTTTATAAACATTGTGTAGATAGCAAAATTGGCATCTAAAAGTTAAAATGAAATTGTAGGTTAATTCAAACTAATAGCAAATCAAGATATTGTATTCAACTGATTCTGTGTTATCAAGTTATACTAAAGGAATAAGAAAAATTTAGACCTGTACTTCTTCAAGAACCCTGCTTGCGTTTGTTTAATCGATTTACATAAATTGGTCATGAACACATTATTTACAGGCATTCTCATTAACCTTTTTAATAAATAAATTCAAAGTTATTTATTAAAAAAGGAACTGTTAATAAATTATAGCAGTGTTCTTATGAAATTTCAAATATTTGAAGTCTTAACGGAATAAAATCTTCATGGCTCTGATCTTAGATTAACCATATCAGGTCAATTAATCAAACATTTCCTGCAGAATACTTTTTTCTATCATATAATGTTCCCTGTCTATAATATCTACTTGCTTCTGCCTAAGCCACATTTACGTTTTACGATTTCTTGAACTTCCACAAATATAACAGCTAACTAAAACAATGGGTAATTTGTTTTAGTGTAGTGGTCTCACGTTGAGATTTTTAGATCCGACGGAAAATAATAGACGAATATCCTTTAATTCTATCAAAAGGAAAACAACAGACATATATTGGTAATAAAATAGATAAAAAGAACCAATAACCCATGACGTTGTAGTACACAAATAAGAAAGACACTAATAAAACAAACAAAAAATATTAAATACTGGCAAAAGTTAGAAATAAAAAGCATTTCATGCAGCATGTATGACACCTGTCAAATTTTTAAAATTCACAGTGAAAAGTTAAAGTCATATTCTAAAAGTAAAGAAGCAAAACACAAAGCTTGTACCTTGTTTTAAAGATATTATACGTAGAATTACTTTAGCAAAGCTGTCAATATGTTTTTAACTTTACAAAAACTGTTTTATAAAAAGGTATTGTAATCACAATATTTTCCAATCGCCAACGCTGATCTACAACATAAACATCAAAGTATTCAGATAAAACCCTTCTACTTTTATTTCATGAATAATCTTTGGAAATAACAAGATTACATCCTGTGACATGGATATGTTTTTAACTCGATATGAGATGTCTTCCTGAAAAGAACATCTTCATTATTAGAGCATACACAAGAGATGAAACATAAAAAAGATGAAAATCACTCTTGCATCTTCTAAGCCTCTGTAAGTCAATACTTCACGATTCTTTTTTGCTTATCAATCTGGAATTAAACTATAGACATTTATTATTATATCGACATGTACTTATACGAAGTATGAAATGATAGAAGAAAACACGAACTAAACAAAACAATGACGGTGACCTAGATTGACTTACATCCATGTCATTTGAACTCTAGTTGATAGTTGTCTCGTTGGCAATCATACAACATCTTCTTATTTTTTTAAGCAAACCAATTGATCTCTGATTGCAGCAGGAAATCTTCAACATAGGTCCAACTTGATCGGAAACAGATTAAAATGCATTTGGTAATGGCCCTGCTTGAGAGTTAGAGAAAAAAACGAGGAGCATGTAATTCAGTGGTTGTCGTTTGTTTCTGTATATTATATTTGTTTTTTGTTTATTGTTTTGTACATAAATCTGGTCGTTAGTTGTTTTGGTTTGTATTGATTTACATTTGTCTTTCCTGGCCTTTTATAGCTGACTATGCGGTATCGATTGTTCCCATTGTTGAAGACCATACGGTGACCTTTGGCTGTTAAGTTAACTTCTATGTCATTTGGTCTCTGATGGAGAGTTGTCTCATTGGCAATCAAACCACATCATCTCATTTTTATAAAAGTAAAATACCAACTTCTGTACAAAGTAAACGTATAGTCGTTGTCAGTTTGTCATATATGAATATCCCTTTGGTATCTTCCGCCTCTCTTTTAGCCGTTAAGAAATATCAATTTCCCATATTGTTATGAATATTTCATCTAATAGAAACTGCGTGCAATCAATTCTAAATCATATAAAGTATAAACAACCAAGATCTAGAAAAAAACATCTTATACTTAGTACCTGACTTAGGAGAGCACAGTAGCATGTGGAGGAGTTACTTGTTTTAACAGAACTCGATGCTATTCATTTTATCTAGATTATTGGAATAACAAGTGTTGTTGAAGACCGCAGGTTGATGCTTATATGTCTATTGTTGAATAAATGAGTAAAAGGACATGTATCGTGAACTTGAATAAGACCGTAAAACCACGGCAAAAAATACAAAAGAGCAAAGCATTATAAATTTGAACGAGTTCTTAGTACTTTCACTATTTAATGAAAGTCCAAACAAGTGTTCAATAATTAGCTGTTACATGTTTCAGTTACCGACTACTTGTAGTATTCAATGAAACTTTTAACAAATATTTTGTATTACTTCAACATTTAACGTACCAATTTCAGCTCATCACATAAAAGCTTCACTTCTTTATCTGAGGTGAAAACTTGTATTGTTGACCTTAACTTATTTTCCAATATCAAGTATAGCTATCATCATTAGACAGACAAGCGGTTGATTTATCAATAGGACAATTACAATGGTATTGTATAACCGATATTGTCTATTGGTCAGTGATAATACTTGGTAAATACTTACACGATAAAACAATCAACACAAATATTACTTGAATCACACTTTTCCAAAATTATTGGACATTTATGGCTATTAGATTCCACAGAACAGAATTCCATTATATTAATACGTCTTTGAATTGAATGGTACACAATGGCACCATATCGGATACCATATTGAGATAACGAATTAATTAATTGAAGCTTCTTAACATTTACAATGTATTTGAGATTTATCTTTGTTTATTTTCGTTCCAACAAAAACCTTAAACATCGTTTCGTTTGTTATTGCTCTGGAATGATTTAAACTAATTAAATGTTAAGTAATGTATAAAACTATTCCAGATATCTGTGATAGTACCGATATTGGTAGTATTCAGAGATCTGCTATACATGTATATTGTTCAATCTATAAATTCTAAGAAAGGTTTATTGAAAGGACCAATCAAACTTTAAATTCAACGTATCATAAAGACATCTTTAAATGTCTATTTTGAATTCTAGAAGAACACTTCCATAACGATACGTAAAGGAATGCAATTTGAGTTTTTCATAAGAAAGCCGTATCATTTCAGAAATTGGGAAGACTTTTTCATCAGAGGAGAGTCAACACTTTAAAAGCCCAGAGATTAAGGAATAATAAAATGTAAAAGGGATAAATATAAAATTAGATGGGAAAAGTCATAGTATCAAGATTTCACAATTAGCAGACGACACAACACTTTTTGCAAGGATAAAAACGATGTGGTAGCTGCAATGAACGAAATAGAAATTTTGGTTCCTTTTCAGGTTTACTATTAAATAGAAATAAAACAGAGGATTATGGATTGGGAAATTGAAATCGTGTAAAGATAAAATTGTCGGGATTAAGTGGGAGATAAACCTATTAAAGCTTTAGGGTGTTTTCGGACATGACAAAGAAGAATGCAAAAATTAAACTGGAATGGTAAAATAGAAAAGATGAATAAATTGTTTATGATATGGAAAAACGAAATCTTTCAATTTTAGGAAAATCCTAATTATAAAGACTTTAATATTGCCTTTGTTTACTTTCTTGGGAAGCGTCTGTCTAACTTCAGAAAATTATCTAAAAGAAATAGAAAACAGTAGTTATAAATATATTTGGGATGGGAAACCAGACAAGGTTAAAAGAAACATGATGATTGGTCCATATGAGAAGGGGGTCTAAAATGATAGATTTTAAAAGTTATTTTGTGGCTTTAAAAGCATCATGGGTAAATAGATTGGTAAATGGTAAACTTGCGACTTGAAGCTTATACCATTTAAATACTTAAATGTTTCAAACAATATTTTGTCAATATTTAATATGAATCTTGGTGATATTAAATCTTTAAGATATTTTAGAGATATTCCTGCGTTTTACAAAGAAGTAATAAAGTCTTGGAATTTGAGTGGCGGGGGGCAAACAAAACAACCAGACACATTTGTCGATATTAGAAAGCAAGTAATATGGGGAAATAAATTTATAAAATTTGGTAATAAACCAATTATATTTGAGAACTGGATTAGGAGTGATCTAATTTACATAAATGATATCTTAGATGATAAAATGTTATTATCGGAAATCTACATTCTAAACAAATTAAAGTTCAAAATAAACTGGATCGCCGAATTTCATAAATTAAAAATCTATACCAGCAGAATGGATTCAAGTTGTTCAAAAGAGAATTCTGTCAAAACTACAGTTAATATTCAGAGAAATAAAATCATATGGAAAAATCATTTAATCGAGACTACATTATTAACAAATAAAATGTTATATAACTCTTTGATAAGTATAAAACTAGAGTCGTCAATAGGGATAAACAGATGGCTTAGAATCCTACCAATACAAGAAATTCTTAATATGAACTCATTGTACAAATTTATTTTTGAATATATGACTGAAAATAAATTAAAAATATTTAGATGGAAATTATTACATTATATTGTTCCAACTAAAAACTTTTATTGCAATGGAAAGTAACTAAGACAGATAAGTGTAATTTTGTAAGCAAGAAGAAGATTATGCTCACTATTTTCTGAAGTGTAGATATTTGAATAAATTTTGGCAAACTATCTATGAACTCTTTAAAAGAAGTAAAATAGATTTTGATATTAAATTGCAACATCTGGTATTTGGATATAAAATCACAGATAGTAAATATTACTTTATGAATTATATATTAACAGTGTTAAGTTTTTCTATTTATAAGTCATACTATATATCCGAGCAGAGAACAAAAACTGTTGATGTCTTTAGTATTTTGAAAATGAATTTAATAAAAGAATAGATGCATATAGATCAAGATGTCCAATGTTATTGTCAATTAAAAATTTTTTTAGCACTGACAAATCTCTGTATAAGACAATTATACATCCTTTATATTATTTTTATAACTTAATAGTTGGATCAGCTGTTTATTTCCCTGGATAATCAGTGGAGTGTAACAGGGTAAATCAAGAGAAGCTTGGACTCTTGGTGAAATTTGTAACAAGCAAGATTGGATGAATAAATATTATTATGTTGAAAAAAAAAAAAACACTTTAAAAGGCTTTAATTATAATGAAGCATATCACATATATATATTTGACAGAACTTAATGAGTAGACATCTGACCAATACTGATTAAAAATGAAATATTAAAGAAACAACAACCCTTATAAAAGACATACAGTGAATTTATACATTAAGTTATTAGATAATATAAAGCGGGGTAAAATGTTCATATTAACAACTTTTCTCTAACTGTATGAAGTATAAGTTTGAAATACAATAGATCAAATCAATAGCTTTCTGACGATCTGATTAATACCAATATTATAATTTGAGCTGTCCGTTATCTTGCATTGTCATTTGAGCGGTCCGTTATCTTGCATTGTCATTTGAGCGGTCCGTTATCTTGCATTGTCATTTGAGCGGTCCGATATCTTGCATTGTCATTTTTTTTTTCCCAGAATAAATTTATGAGATTTGAACATCGGTAAAAAGTAAAATCACAAAAATACTGAACTCCGAGGAAAATTCAAAAAGGAAAGTCCTCAATCAAATGGCAAAATCAAAAGTTCAAACACATCAAACGAATTGATAACAACTGTCATATTCCTGACTTGGTACATTACGGTAAATTACTGTTTCTACTATTTCTTGAGGAAAAAGTAAAACAACCGAAAGATCAGAATGTTCAATCATGAAACTTAAATATAAATCTTAGGTTAACAATTGGGTTGTATTGGACAAAACATTTAAGAACAAATATAAAAAAAAGTCCACATCTTTTATTTATCCTTTAAAGTTAATACAGTTTGTGTAGGGGTTGTTTCAATATACCATGCTCAGTATTTTTTATATACAAAATTTCAAGATACGGGGAAAATTTTGATTCAATTTGTTTTTTTTTTTTTTTTTTTTTTTTTTTTTTTTTTCTTTTCATCATCTGAAATGTTTTGAACAATAATATAACGTAGCACGTCAGTAAAACACTAGCTTCCGGGCTAGAGAAATCAGCTAACTGCCAATGATAATTGTTACACACCATAAGAAGGCTACATATATATGCTGGTACAAAGGAAAGGAAAGGAATAATTCATGATAAGAACCCTTCTGTTTTCCATAGTTAAAACGCCCGTTATTGCGTATTGAAAGTAAAAGTCAAGATATAATGTAAACCCAACGATTCTACAAAATGAAAACAACACTTTATAGACGTTTGTCCGACGCGCTTTTCTGGATTTACCTTTATCAACAATGCTCATACCACCACATTTGACTGCAAAACATAAAAATAGGTGGGAATTACCAAAAGGAACCAAAAATGTATAGCCAAATTCGTCCAATTTTGTATTTATGATAAATTATTTGTCTGAGTGAGTTGGGACCTGATTGATTTGATATTATACTTCAATATACAAGTCATTACATCATAGATTTCTTTTATTTGCTAATATGCATCTCAAAACCAAAGGTTTCGTGTTGTTTTCGGTAAAATTATACATGATACAATTAATCTTTTAACCTCGAATGTTTCTTAAGCTTGTAGTTCTTCGTTGTGGTTGATGAAACATGACGTCAGCTTTTCCCATGAGACCGAAGTGACGTTGAAGCAATCGTTTTGTTCTATATTAATTTTTAGTATGACATAGTTTCTATGCATATTTTGTTGCAGTTGGTATTAGTAGATGGGGTATATAAATATAGTATCATGAATTAGTAACAAAATAAAGATATAAGGCTAATTGTTACGCCTCAAAAATTCGACAATGTACTGTTTTGTAAGGTCTCTCTCTTCAACACTTATTTTCAATCTCCCTTTGGTTTCGTCCTCCTCTCTGTTTTCAAAAATAATTATAAATCTATAGAATAACATCCTGCAGATGTCCACAAGATATTAGACTGTCTTTATCTAAATTTTATAAAATGGCTTTAGGGATTCAAACTTTTTCATTTGTTAACTGCTGTATCTAGAGATTTTGATAATGAATTCGATATCAGTCACAGCTTCACCCTAAATATTTGCTGCTTCAAAGATGTCAATGTGAGTTAAAAAATAAAATAACAAAAATACCGAACTCCAAGGACAATTCAAAAAAGTAAACTATCCTTTTTTTTTGGGGGGGGGAGTGCTTTAGCTCGTATTTAATTTTCTTTGAACAATGTGTTAAAGGGGCATTTGTGGACATATTTATGACGTCACAGAGACCTCACACAGGACTTTTCCACACTAACAATCTAAATAATTTATGACTCTTATCATAGCTATGAAATTATAAGAATTGTGAAATTATTATAGAATGTTCTATTTTGCAATTGCGGTGGTCAGATAACCTGCTTCTTTTTTTACGTTGAGATAATGTTGATATATTTTATTTTTACTGCAGTTTTGACAATTTGAAATTACAGCTGTGTTCCTTTCGATTCATTAGCGAAAATCTTGTTTTAGATCCTAAAAGGTCATACGACATTATCACCATTGTGCATACCGTCTTAAATGCAAACTTGAAGAAGCTATTCACATCTTCGGTTGTAGCTAACTGCTTCATATGCATACATGTAGATCTCTTTATTTTTATATCATAATTGATTATTGGGTTTGGATTTAAAGAAGAACTGATATCAAACAAACAGCTCGGATGTATACAAATTGACTAAATATTAAACTATTTAGGAATCCATTACACTATCTTGTCGAACCATTGGTTTGGAATTAACGTGACAGTAGTTTAAAATTAACGCTGTTAAAATCTCGTAAAAAGAGACAGAAAATAAGGGAATTTCATTGACTCCAAAAGTAGATAGACCAGGAGCGCTGAAGGGTACACGTCTCCTGCTATGCAGTCATGTATTTTTTAAAACACAATAGAACAAAAGCAATAAACAAAATACCAGCCCCATCACCTCTCCTTTCCCTCTTCCCTCTTAAAAACACACACAACAAACACACACTCTAGATCAATAACTGAGCCATAATAAACAAAAAATGACTCGGTATCAACATGTCTGGGACCGTTATTTCTCCATACCCATATTTGCTTAAAACTCTGAGTTTTTTTTTTTATGATATCCGTAATACATTAAGTGAGGTTTTCGTGTGAAATGAAGGAGGTTGTATTTGTTAATTGTTTTGTTTTATTTTGTTTTTAAAAATACTGGAATTCGGTTTGAGTAAAAAAAAATCGCAAATGTGTACAATTTCGGAGATTCTGCAAATGTTTTTTTTTTTTCAATTTCAAGAAAAAGATTGAAACTGTACTTTTATATGACAGCTTGTTTCTCACAGCATCTACATAACTGTTTCTTTTATTCTATTATGTAAGAAAATCAGGACAGAACAGTAGTGTTTTTAAATCAATACGTATTTACGAAAATAACAAAAAACTTACGTACAAATATACTGTTTGTTTTTGTATTAATATCAAGAATCCCAATGTTTATCTATCAACATGATACTCATAAACAGATAAAAGAGGCATAAAAAAGATACATGTTATGTTTATATAAAACAAAACATTGAAGAAACTAGACTTATAATTTTTAATGCCAGACGCGCGTTCGTCTACATCATGTACATTGTAGTCGAAAAATTTTAATTAGTTTATGACTATAACAGAGACACATTGAATTCGATATAAAAAAGCGTATCTGTATCTATTTCCCATTTGATTACTATATTCAATTTTGGTATTGTAACAAGTAAATCAAAATAATCATAAAAGTTTGTCTGAATATTCATAATTAAGTTTCATCAGGACTGCAAAAATCTATAGAAGATACATACAAATGCATTTTAAAGGGTGGTAATCGTATATAAAGGAGTTAATTTTAATCTAATTATAAGGTTGGGTGGATAGTTACTACAACATTAAATAGTAGAATGATCGAAAACAACGCGGCTAACAGAAATGGAAGTAAATAAATACTATTGTAAAAACAGTACATAGATTGTACTACACCTTGCAACTTTCAACAAGCGTTAACCCATGCGTCCGGGAAGGTTAGTACATCCTGATCCGATCATGGTAACCATCTTAATACTCTTGTCAAGTTTATAAAATTCCAATGATGATTTGTTTTGAATAAAAAGACGGACGGTTTTGGCAAGAATGTCAAAGAAAAAAAAAGATATTAATCGTGGATAATTATCTTGATCTAAGTATACAATGTTGTCTATATTCTTCAGTTTCCATAATTGTCAATGCTGAGTTTTTCTAATGTGTTTTATATATAAACGCGGAGGTGAGACAGGTTTCATGAATTATGACTTATGAGTTTGAATGTCCCTTTGGTATCTTTCGCCTCTCTTTTTCAGCAGCATGTGGGTCTTAATACAGCAGGGCCATTCTTAGATGTTTGTAGTTTAGATTAGATTATTTAAGTTGTATTAAAGACCTCGCATGTTAAAACTTTTTTTGAAACGACAGCTATCTGTCAGGTTTTGCCAATTGTCGGGCTTTTTTTTTTTTTTCGAAATCACTAAAGACTGAAAAGTAATGTTTCAGGTAAACGATTAAGGCTCGCGGTACTTTGAATTTTTTCACTCACACATTGTGTACATAAGTAAGTGTTATTGATAATACTTTAGTCGCCATTTATAACGTGAAAAATCAGAGAGAGAGAGAGAGAGAGATAGAAGAAACAAAGCAATAAAACTTTATAAGTCCAATAAAAAAGATAACACCATGACGAAAAAGTAAAACGGCGAAAAGACAAACAATAATAAACAAACAGTACACAAAAAACTAAAGATAAGAAAACAATACGACCCAATCAAAAACCATGGATGACCTTATGTCCTCCGGAAGGGTATGCAGCTCCTGTTCCATATACGTGGTCCCATCGTGTAAATCGTTGTTACTGGATCATATTCGTAGTAATCTGTGATACAGATATTCCATAACTGTCAGCCAATTCATGGTATCTAGAAAATGTAAGGGGAAATACTTTAGATTGCATAATCATCTGCGAAAAGAGATAAGAGATAAAACATAAAGCTTTTGAATCATAAATACAAACAAAAACTCCTTGATACAATTAATTGAGAACTCCTATAGGCATTTATTCAAGGACACAAACATGTAGCAATACTCAACAAGTAGGAAGAAAGTAGAAATTAGATAAACTCTAGCGGATATCATAGAACTTCCAGTTAATGGGGATGTATCTATAGCAGAGGAACTCGCCTTGCTTGATAGTGCTATTATCTTTATGTATATATATATATATATATATATGTTACATAATTTCTATAAGCTGATTTGCTTTTGAATTACAGACTGTTAGTACTTAAATATCATGTTTCAATGAAAATTATGATAACAATATTCACCTATATTCAGCTGGGATAGTCATATTTGCACTCCCTTAGATTTATTGCTATTGTATTAAAAAGAAATTTTTACAAAGTCTATGTCCTTTATGTTTTCATTGGAATTGCATGTACATGTATGATATAACTTCTTCGAGATCATATCCAACCGTAATTTCAATTTCAATTTTTGTATTTTCTAAAATCCTCCAGTAACGTCCTGCATAACAAAATGTCTGGTTTTTACGTCTAGCATGACTCATAATGCAATTTATTATATCTTCCGTCCCATGATTACAATACACTGTATCATAACATACAGACAATATGGTATTATATATTTTAAAGAGCAAACTTGGAGAATAATGGTTAACTTGATTCACTTGTTTATATACAGTTCACTGTACTTTACCGTATTTCTATTTGATCAAACATAACAATATAAACACTAATCGGTCATTCATCATTTGCCTTTAAATTACAATTTACCAAAGTGAACAAGGAAAAATCCGATTACACAACTATATAATGATCCTTTGTAACGGAAACCGTAAACTTTATTATATTAAAGTTGACTGTCGGAATGCATATTGCTGAAATAAATATCTTTGTTACATTTGTGCACTTTACAATAGAATAGATCTGTCTTTTTTCTATGCTGATCTTAGAACCATACTTTTATATAATACAACACACATGTGATATCATAACTATATTATATTCAGAATGTATCAATGTGGTATTTCTAAATGGCTATCAATAATTGTTTTATAACTCATTTAGTAGAGACGGAAAACACAATTCGAATAAAAATAAGTGCATTTAAACAAACCTTTTAAAGGGGCATTAGCTGTCAAATTCGTGTTCACCGATTTTACTCAAATTCTCATATTTGATTTATATATACTGAAACGTATATAAAAATTACAAAAAGTATAAAATAAACCATTAACAATGCATGGACTCGATAATATGTATCAACATTTCGGTGTGTTTTGTCTAGACGTAATCTTATTAACCATCGAGATGACCTCCGAAGACTGCCGACGGTCATATAACCCGATATAAACATAAATATAAACATAAACTAATAGCGACCACGTGCAATTGGGTTGTTCTAGGTCTGTTTGATTTCATATTGTAGGTTAAATAATATGTTTATCATCGTTTTTACCTGTGTTAGAATTGGGGGCGGGTGGGGGGGGAGGCGGTTGTGGATCGAATCAGTCAACCAAATGATTATGATTCATCCTTGTTTCACTTTCAATGTTGACATTCTTTCCTTTTAATAGCTAAATACATGCGTAACCCATCTCCAGCTAAGGGGTTAAATTAAAGGTCACATGCATACGGATTCAAAGAGGTCGAATTATTCACTAACAAGTGAATAATTCATCAGCGATGTTATTTATCTTATTTTGACAAAATTGAACTCAATTGGATGCTAAAAGCAAATTAGTATTTCACTATGTCACTTTCATTTATGATTGAAAAAAACAAAATCATTCTTTATTTTTTTGTATATCTCGTAGCTAATGCCCCTTTAAGTAAAAAATGAGATTATATTGTTTGGTTTTCTCCCACGAAATATTAAACGACCTTACTTCTTAATCTTGTGTTTCATAAAACATTGTTTCATACTGATTGCATATTATCGGATCAGGGGTAGCCTTTGTCACTCACCTAAATAAATGCACATCTTCAATAAGGGACACTCTCAAGTGTTGAAGACTAGACTATAATTCATGACTAAAATCTCTTTTATGTTGATTTTGTATTGCTGATATTTTTTCCTCTTTCAGTTTCTTTCCATCTTCTATAGGTTTTTTCCCCAAAACCCAAAGAGGTAAACCTCAGTATATAATGTCAAAAACCTGACCTATTTGCACATATTGTTTTGCTGATCATTTTTGCCTTTTAAAATTTCCAATCTATCTATTATGGTTTTCGAGATAATTGGCGAAAACACAAAAAAAATAGGTAAAATTGTCATATAAGGGCAATAACCTTTATAAGGAGTCGACAGACGATTTCAGTCGTGTTGATATATTGTCTTGCTGATCTTTTTTGCTATTTATTCTATTCGTCTATATGTAGCTAGTATAGTTTTCAAGATAATAGGCAAACAAATGGTAAAAATCGTCATTTTAGGTTGATAACTCTTAATAAGAAGAAATTGACTATTTCATCAATATTGCTTAATTGAAGATCTTGTCTTGCTGATCATTATGTATATTAAACGTGTATATCTATCTATTAGAGTTTTTAAGATTATGGATAAGAAAGCAAAAATGGGAAAAAATCGTCAAGAGCAATAACTTTAACAAGGAGTCATATGACGATTTCGGCCATGTTGATTTATTTGTAGAACTTGTCTGCAAAAAGACCTTAGGTAGTTCTCAACATTCTGAACAGTTTGATTTTCTCTATCTTTAGCGGTTATCAACATGTTCAAGATAATAGACAGAACTTGCATTTTACCCCGTGTTCTATTTTGTTGTTCGGAAGGCGGGGTTATCCATTTGATACCCAAATGATAATTATGATGAGCAACACGACGGGTGCCACATGTGGAGCAGGATCTCCTTATCCTTCCGGCGCACCTGAGATCATCCCTAGTTTTTGGTGAGGTTCGTGTTGCTCAGTCTTTTGTTTTCTATGTTGTGTTTTGTTTACTATTGTTTGTCTGTTGGTCATTTTTTTTAGCCATGGCGTTGTTAGTTTATTTTCTACTATTGCGTTTGAATGTTTCTTTGATTTCTTTCGCCTCTCTTTGATAGATAAATTACCTTGCTTAATATATATATTTGTTTTCAAATAACTGTACAGATTTAATCAACTGACAGTCTGTATATTATGATTAAAACTAAATGTGAATATATCAAACTGCAAATGCCTTACAATGGATCACATAAACAATCAAGCAAATTAAGAAAATGCAAAATACTCAAGAAGATTGTATTTTGACCTTGAAATATTTTAATGTGCGCGTCTATTGTTTCGTTGTTGTCTCATTGACGTTCATAAGCATCAAAGATATATGGCTTTTAACATAGAATGACAGTCGCGCTTTTCGATTAAATAAGACTTAAAATCGATACATTGTCTGTGTTCAAATATAAATATGAGCAAGAGCTTTAATCAAATAGATATTTGAAGTCATTGTCAAAATATTTTGCAGCAAAATGTCCGAATATGGCTATACTTTTGGTCTCTTTCGTGTTTTATCAGATTTTGGATTTTGAATAATTCAGGCATCAAGCCCTATGAAGAGACAATATTTTCGAAATACGCATCTTTTGTAGTAAAATTGGTATCCTAAATGTTATTCATAGTTTGTTGTCATTGCCAAATTAACCATACGTTGCATCCATGTAGTAGAATCGCTTTAACCAGATTAATGCTTAATTCAAGCAGACGTTATAAACAAATGAAAAATTACACAGATATGTGAGAAAAAGTAAACATTGTTCAAAGATACTGTCGTATCTTACTCAAAATCCAGTTATGTCACTTACCGAGTATTTAAGGTAAGTATGACTGTATTGTCTAATTTAAATCTTCTTTATAAAGTATTTTTAAACTGAAATTGCCATTTCCATAATGAATAGTCTGCTGTCTGTCTCTAAACACTGTTGTGTTGTTATTTGTTACAGAATACAGTTTATATCTCTTAAAGACTCTTTTAATTCACAGTAACTTTTCCCTAGCGACATCTGTTTACAATAATCAATGTCCTGACTTTTTGTTTCTGTGAGGTTTTTTTTATGTAAAACAAGATGTTTGAAAGTTTAAAAACATGTTACACATTTTAAAACATATATTTTGTTGCAAATATCAGACAGACTAATATCTTTTGAGTGTAGGAATAACGTTCAATGTATTTGATTGATTTGGACTATTATATGCCTTTAAGTGTCAAGTGACAAAAGATGGTTTTATCATTAATTCGTCTGTCCTAGCCGGCTCGTCAAGATGCTAGCCTTAATTTTTTTCTAAAGTTCTTACTACATGTATACCATTCTTTCTATAGTGCACGATAGCCTTCAAAATTTTGTGATGAAATTTTTTTAACCAGTGGTGACAATCAGATGTAGATTCTTAAAAAGTCTAAAGATATACACGAAAATTGTCATCACAGTCTTAAAAGAGGGACAAAAGATACCAGAGGGACAGTCAAACTCATAGATCGAAAACAAACTGACAACGCCATGACCAAAAATAAAAAGACAAACAGACAAATAATAGTACAGATGACACAACATAGAAAACTAAAGACTAAGCAACACGAACCCCACCAAAAACTGGGGGTGATCTCAGGTGCTCCGGAAGGGTTTCCAGATCCTGCTCCACATGTGGCACCCGTCGTGTTGCTTATGTTATTACAAATCCGGTAAATAGTCTAATTCGGTAGGTCACATTCGTGAAAAGAGAAGGGTATTGTAATTACGACATAAGGAACATATCCGATATCATCTGTGAAACGGTTATTCCATAACGGTCAACCAACTCGTGATGGCGTCCGTAAAAATTAGAAGGAATGATTTCAACTTCACAATTTGGAACTCTTGGTTTAATAGCTTCCTTGTGAGCAGCAATCCTCTATCAAGGAAATCATGATAGGAAATACAAGCCCGGGAATATCGTATCAATTGGGAGATATATACTCCGTATGCAGGCGCTGCTGGAATGTTGCTACATAGAAATGGAAAGTTCACAATTGGGAAGCTGAAATCATCTCTTTTGTCGTAAAGTTTTGTTTTCAACCGACCCTCATTGTCAATTTCTAGATGTAAGTCAAGATATGAGGCAGACTTAACTGTATCTGTAGTATCCTTTATCTCTAGTTCGATGGGATAGATTCGTTCAACATAGTCACCAAATTTTCTATTATTTAGTGAGAGAACATCATCTACATAGCGGAACGTAAAGTTAAAGGATATTGCTAACTTCTTATCTTTCTTCCTAAGAAGTTCCTGTATGAAGTCAGCCTCATAATAATAAAGAAACAAGTCGGCAAGAAGAGGGGCACAATTGGTTCCCATTGGAATTCCGACAGTCTGTTGAAAAACACGTCCTCCAAACGTAACAAATATGTTGTCAATCAAGAAATCAAGCATCTTGATAATGTCAGTTTCAGAAAATTTTTTGTTTGAATCAGAGTGATTCTTTACAAAGTAGGATTTATCCCTCCCCAAGAAAAGATACTTGTATCTACGTTCGCCATTCTTTTTAATGAAACAAAGTAATACCAACTCTTTCAATTGTCTTTTAGTTTGGAATGGGGAATACTTGTGTAAAGTGTAGAAAAGTCAAATGTTTTAATACTATTGCAAGATGAGAGAGTCTTAGATTGTATATACTCTAAAAGATCTTTGGATTTTTTTAGTATCCACATCTGATTCACGCCACCTCTAGAATACGCAGTTTCACAATAACTTTGATTGCTGATAAAATAGATGTTAATAATTTAGAAAGAGGTTTCGTCGAGCACTTGGAAGACCCAGCAATATACCGTTGTTTGTAAGGACACTTATGTAGTTTAGGTATCTAAAAAGGTTTGCAGTAATATCAAAAATTGCGGTTTTTCTACGCTCTACACTTCTATTCTTAATGGTAAATTGAAAAATAGACTACGCCTTAAAAATTCATAAACCAGTGCTTTGTAATAGGGCAATTCGGTGAAACAAAGTGTATGGTTTTGATTATAAAAAATCTTACTTTGTGAAGAAAAACACTGATTGCAACAACAAATTGACCGAAGATGATATTGTCAAGTTGTTGGATTTTTTTTTTATCGAAAACATATTTACTGAGTTTTGTGAATAAATATTTCAACAGACAGTTGATATTTTATCCTTTTATCTATGATGAGTTTATTTCTAATGTGTAGTAATTTTGCACCCCTACGTTCGTGCTTCTGTTTAAATTTAATCAAAAAAGCATTAAATGGACTTAATGAACAGGAGTATGCTTCTGAAACATATAAGTTTTCAACAGAGTCATGATAAAATTCGACTGAAACCAGCACACCATGAAATTTAAGAACACCGTCATGAATTGTTTGAAAGTTGCTGTATGATAGATTGTTTGATTTCTAGATACCAGAATATTCGTTCCTTGCGTAAATATCCCAGTTATGTCTTATATCTGATTATAATATTTTGACTATGTGTACATTTGCATTGGGAGTGATACATGCAAAACAGGAGACGATTACTCTGTTGAAGCATCCTTTATACTTTTTGAGTTTATGCGATTCCCTCAACTTTGTTTGTTACCTTGATTTGTTTCTTCTTAATCGATTTAAGAGATTTAAACATCATTGAACTTCTGTAGCCGTCATACCCTTTGAATGACAATTGTTCCCCAGTATTGGCTTTTTGCTGTTTTCTGGAAACGGTAACAAATATAGATAAACTGTAAACAGCCAAAATTATCAGCAAAATAAGAATTTTAAAAAAGTCAAACATAATCAAAATTTGCAATTAGGTTTATATGATTTATTTCCTTTAAATGACAATATTAACCATTGTGTCTGGTAATAAGCTAGAGAGAACATTTTACCAGGAAACATGACAATCAACATATCATTTATTTTAAGGTAAGTCAACATGACCAAAATTATTAGTCAACCTATTACATAAGTTGTTGTCCTTCACTGGTAATATTTATACTTTTATGAATTTTGTTTTTTTTTTTTTTTTTTTTTTTTTTTAAAGTTTACAAGTGTGGACACAGATGAATGTGGATAGTATGTTTGGATGTTTGACAGTGTTTTATATGACAAAAAAAGTTCTATGTTTTTCCTATATGGTGTTATTAACTGTGTTGCACGATGACAACCAACCTGAGCATTAGGAGTGTTGTTTATTTAATATTTAGATTTATGTTCAAGACGGGCATGGAAGAGACACTAATTGCATTAATTACCAAATGATTATGATAGAATATTTTCCAAATCTTTGATTTCGGATACATTTTGTAGCTAGGAGAGCAACACATAAGAGGTTCATTTTTTCATGTGATTTTTTTTAAATGGGAGATGATATCTGAGAACATGATATCAGGAGGCTGTAACTCAGTGGTTGTCGTTTGTCTATGTGTTACATAATATTTGTTTTTTTCGTTTATTTTGTGTACATAAATGACTTTGCGTTATGGGCTTTGCACATTGTTGCAGGCTGTATGGTGACCCGTAGTTGTTCATTTCTGTGTCATTTTGGTCTGTTGTGGAGAATTTTCTCATTGGCAATCATACCACATCTTTTTATATGTATTTGCTCACTATTTGTATTGTTCTATTTATATTACTTTGTGGTGGATTGTCAGTATCATTAGTAAAATATTTTGTTAAAATGTCGAAATTGTTTCTCAGATTAGAAGACATTTATTGGTTTTTAGTAATGACAATGCCTGACATGATGCTTGGGGCTAGATGAGCTAGAAAGTAAACTTCTGTGTTGTTTTTGTCAATTCTTTGATAACATCTCCTCCAAAGCTGGCCGAAGCAAAAAAAAGTTTTGACCAATATGAAAATGATATCAACAAAAAAACCTTTGTGAGCATGCTTCAAAGACTCATAACTGCTCCAAAAGTAATCTGATAGAATTTCAAGCATGTCAAGTGGGTATTATGAAAATCTACTTAATATGTCTAAATATCAAAAAAGTTATAGTATTCAATATGAAAAGGTATTGCAAAATTATTCTCTTTTAATTTTTTTGTTATATGGATACAAATATAAGTGATACCAATACAGTATTTGTTGTGGTATGAAAGTGTAGTAATTAACATTTACTGTAACAATGTTAATTCACACAAATTAAGAAATAAACAAATGAATGAAAAATGTTGAATATGTACAATGATGTATAATGAAATATATATAGTTTTAGAAATCAATTAGGCCAGATAGGCCTTATAAATTTTGGTCTTTTTGTTTAACATACTGAATGACCATTTACACTAAGGACCAAGTCATCAGTAGGCAGTACAGATGTATTAAAACAACCTAGCATCATATTGCTAGTAGCGAGTGTAGCATTGTCGGGTAAATATGTTCTTTTTTTAAAATTTGGTTAATGGACAAAAAATGTTTGGTTCAAATCTAAATAAAATGCTTTTATCTCCCATTACTTACATTGTACATAAGATGGATACTACTTTGACAATTCCTTGTACATGAGAGTTGTCTGTCAAATCTTTATTTCACAAAGAATGAATTGCATAACAATGAACTGAGCTTAAAGCAAAGCACTTTAATAATACACTTAGACAAAGAGCTCAATCCAGTGATATACTATGTACTACATGTCCTTCATGAACATCCTATCCACCAAAACCATATCTCACAAACATGCCATACTACATGGTTGGATCAGAAGTCCTGAAAAAGACATGAATTTTATTATCGTATTTTATTTATATATACACAGGTTAAAACTTTCACAAATTTGTGGTGAAATCATTCAGTATCTAGCAACTATCAATCTCTTCATATACACATTGATATAGGTTGATTGCCCCTCTGTCGAAATAAGAACATACCTCCACCTAATTTTAGTAAACTGATGAAGAAACATTCAAAACTATAAAATGTTATCTAAGACTTGTCAGTGTCTATTTACCATCACCACTGAATCAATAATATAAGTATACATATATACATGTAAGACTAAAATTGAAGTACATATATAAGACAAAACTGACATTTGGTCTTTACTACATCTTCATTCCCCAAGTCGTGTTCAAATCTGACTTCATGATAAAATAAGATTCCATATCTACAACCAATGAAATACCACTCTAACAGACTAGCATTGAAATCCCAGTTTTCTAAAATGGTAGGTGGAACCTAAGACTAAAAAAGTTGAAACAATATATTCCAAATAATTCAAATGCATGTATATGTAATAATATAAATTCTCCAAAGTTCACTATATTTTTCCTTTTTTTTTTTTTTTTTGCATTTGTTCTGTTGATTGATAGTGGTACATATACATGTATGAGGACTGGGTGAAATAACTTATATATAGTTCTGATCAATAGTTTCATGGTAAACATGGTAAATAAGTAGTAGCTTGTTTGAAGTTTGCAGCATATTCAACTTTGAACATCTTTTCAGGTCTGCAATCCATATAAAATCTGTATATACATGTATGTGGTATAATTGCCAATGAGACATTTTTCCACAGAGGTTTAAATAACAAAGTAATTATAGGCAGCCATACAGCCTTAAAAATGAGAAAAACAGTCCAGACATGTTAAGTATGCAACAATTAAATTAAGAAAAGTAATGGCCTGATTTACAACTTATAAACAACAGGTTTGGAACCCCCAAAAATATGTTCTAATGAAGATAAAAGAAGATGAAACCTTTTAACTTATAAAGGGGATCTGGTCAGGACTCATTACATTCGGAACAACTTTTCTAAATGATGGATACATATAAAATTAAAATATGTAATATGATTGCCAATGAGACAATCCACAGAGGTTCAAATGACAAAGCAATAAAAGGCAACCATACAGCCTTCAAAAATGAGGAAAACTGTCCTGACATGAAAAGTATGCATTAATACAATTGAGAAGAGTTAAGGCCTGATTCACTATTCCATTAATAAACAGGTTGGGAACTCTCCCCACTCCCTCAAATAAAAAAAAAGAGGGGGGGATTGTAGCCTTTTTAACTTATAATAGGGGGGATTCATTACCATAGAAAAAACTTTTCTGAAAGATGATTCCACTTATTTTTAATAAATAATAAATATTGAAGTCTATCTCAGGCATCTGGGAACAGACTCAACATTAATTCTATACATATATAATATTTTCCAAAATGTGGACAAACCTACATCAAATATTCTACTTGAACGACTTTAGTGGATGAGATAAAGTTACAAAGTCGCAGTGGTTAAATACTCCAATGGCAGTCTTTCCTGCTAAAATGTCATGTGTAGAATGTGATATACCAATTTTGGGTCTATATACTGTCCTTTATATTTATTAGGTCATTTTGACACAGCAAAATATATAGAAAATGTTAACTATGATCTGGAAATGAGTTCTTTTTCGCAAAATAAACCCACTAAAACTAAACTTTGAATGCAAAAGACCCCTAAATGGCTAACAGATATTGCTATAATAATAAAGAATAGTCCATGATGATTCTTGTTATTAAAGAGTTCATGAAATGTACACCCATTCTGTCAGTTGAATGGACTAGAATGAGATAAGTTATATAAACATAAAGGTTTTTTCAACAGTTGTGGTGCAAATCAAATCAGTTTTATTTTATGGTTGACATATTTAGGTATATATGAAGATCATTGGCTTTTCAACACATTGATATTTTACAATATCGATTATCTATTTATTGTTATATTGTTGGTATTTTTCACCTTCCTAAAACAGTTTTAACGAAACATGAATGCAAGCTTGATAGATCTTGATAGGGTGTCCTCACATATTTTGATGTTGCTGAAAAATTTTGGTTGACATATGTATCCTCTTCTCATCGTTTTTCATGCTATTAAGAATGCATACTGTCGTCTCAATTTCCATTGAAAAGGCATGCATAGTGCAAATTCATATGACGTACGAAAACATATGATCTGACCATATACATTTACATGTATGTATAGGTTATCAGCTTTTCTACACATATTAGCCAGTAAGCCGCAATGAACCTATTATGGCGAGTGAGCGCAGCTTATGAGCTAAAATGAATCAAATTGTATCCTCAGTGGGGGATATTTTAAGGGATCTATATGAAGAAAACCTGATCATTTGTTTATCGTTCTATTACTGGCTTTTTCACCTCCCTAACTTGGCCTAAGACAGTTTTTACAGACTAAAGCAAGCTTGATAACTACTCCTCACACACATGTATAGATTATCGGCTTTTCTACATGAGTCATGAATATCGTAAAATGTTCGCCATTGAGCAGGCCCACAATGAACCTTTTTAGCGAGTGAGCCCAGCTAATGAGCTGAAATGAATCAAATTGTGTATTCAGTCACAGTTGTTGATATTTTAAGGTATCTACACAAAGAAAACCTGCTTATATAAATCTCAGTGGCGGATCCACAACTTTTCATATAAGGGGTGGCCGCTGACTGACCTAAGGGTCGCCCACTCCCGTCATGCTTCCCCAGTGGCGGATCCGGGGGTTGGAACCCCCCTTTTTTTGGACGATCAATGCATTTGAATGGGGACACATAGTTCCCACCCTTTGTCCTGAGTTGGGAACCCCCCTTTTATAAAATGGCTGGATCCGCCCCTGCTTCCCTATAAAATCAACCAAATTTTCCCCACCTCCTGGATCCGTCTATGTAACTGCTTATCGTTCTGCGTAGTACTGGCTTTAGTTTTTCACCTCCTTTACTTGGCCCTAGACAGTTGCTTATCTGTTTATCGTTCTGTCACTGGCTTTTTTAGACTAGAGACTTCATGTGTACAAACCTGACGTCAAACTCGTGTACTATAGAAGAAGAGACAAATAATTTCACATTAAATCCTGTAACATTACATCTAAAGATAATTATAATTCAAAGTAAATTATATTGGGATAGACCAAAACGAATTTTAGGTTTATGTATCATTCACATTCCGATCAATTTACTCAGTTAAATAAAATATATATGTTAACTATTTTATATTGGTTTTGAATTCAGTTAATCTATCAGAAAAAGGATTTATTTCTCGCAGACAGCCCTCAATACTATACACCAACTCGACACTGAAGCTAAAAAACCCTAAAACATAATAGTATATGGAATCGTCCAAACGGATTACCTAATATTGATATAAGTGAAATATGTAGATTCAGAATTGTGTACACAGAAATAAGATCAGAAATAAAGCCCTATGTAAGGTGAAAACAATAACACAACTGTATAAAATCATTGTTTATTAAATTTGCTTGCACAAGAACCATGAAGTTAAAATTTATAACGATCACGTTTATCCTGTCAACCCCTTTTCTTCATTGCATCAAGGCTTTCGTTGCTATACATCACATCGAGCAGCAATTCAACCAATCGGGGAATGTTAAGTTGGGACATACCTCTATTTTTGGAAGCGTGATCTTGACATCGAGGCTTGCGTTGCTTTACACCGAGGCCACAGTAGTTCGACCAATCGGGGAATGTTTATTTGGGGCATGTGACCTATTGAACTGCAGGTTTTATAATATTTTAATCGAAATTGTAGAAAATGAAATGTTGTTATTACATATGGCATGGTATTGGTTGCAAAAATTTGATATTTTTCATTCAAATGCAATATTTTCATTTAATTGGTATATTTTTTCATTTATATGCAATATTTTTCATTTATATGCAATATTTTTTCATTTGTATGGTATATTTTTTCATTTATATGCAATATTTTTCATTTATATGCAATATTTTTCATTTATATGCAATATTTTTCATTTGTATGGTATATTTTTCATTTAAATGGTATAATTTTTCATTTATATGCAATATTTTTATTTCTATGGCATGGTATTGGTTGCAAAATTTGATATTTTCATTCAAATGCAATATTTTCATTTAATTGGTATATTTTTTCATTTATATGCAATATTTTTCATTTATATGCAATATTTTTCATTTGTATGGTATATTTTTCATTTATATGCAATATTTTTTCATTTATATGCAATATTTTTCATTTATATGCAATATTTTCATTTGTATGGTATATTTTTCATTTAAATGGTATAATTTTTCATTTATATGCAATATTTTTATTTTAATGGTATAATTTTTCATTCAAATGGTATAATTTGTCATTCAAATGCAATATTTTTTATTCAATTTGTATAACTTGTCATTGTAATGCAATATTTTTCATTCAATTGGTATAATTGTCGTTTTTTTATTTATATGCAATAATTTTTATTTATATGCAATAATTGCATTATGGGAAATTGTTTGACGTCACAAGGTCAAATTTGCAACAACGTTTGTGATTGGTCGATATAGTCGGGCAGCCCTGCTTGACTCACATGTTGAAGTTGGCACGTTCTCTATGAACTCCCCTGGTTTGATTAGCTGTTGATATCTATATATGAGAAGGTAACGTTTTGTATAACTGTTTGCATTCCCCCTTTCTTTCTCAACACGAATGCATGACCAAGAATTAAAAAAACGCGTCGCCCCACTAACTAAATCTTGCGTTCATGCGAGTCCGGCATTGCAGGCTGATACTGTTAGTGTTACTGTTAGGATTATGTACCCTTGTGTTGATTCAATACTAAACATATGGAAAGTTTATAGAAAATCCATAGTCCAAATAATTATGACGTCTGGCAAGGCTATTTTGATTTTTTTTCTTGGACGCCTTCCTGCGACCAAAATAGCCTTGCCAGACGTCATAATTATTTAGACTAGAACATGGATCCACAGCCTTTTCTTTTAATCTTGTTCCTCAAATAAGGCAATTTAATAACTGATAGATATCGGAGTATTGCTCGAAATTTCCTCAAAACAAGTTTATTACTGTAGTTATAATAATGGTTAAAACAAATAAAAAATGAGCTCAAATTAAGTACACCTTTTAGGGTGCACTTGACTGGCTCAGCACCACTCCAGATGTTTGGGAATTTATAGGTTGCTTATATTTTTTTGTAAACAATTAATAAACACAAGGATTTATATAGTAGTCCTACTATATAAATCCTTGATAAACACAAGCACATTTTAGAAAAGCAAGTGAGTAATCTATGTTTGAAATTTTGTGGATTTTCTATAGAAATCTTGGTTTATTTGCCACAAAGTGCTCGCTTTGTTTATAAAAAATCCGCAAACCAGAACTGGAAGTTGACAGCAGGTTCATCAGATGGAAACACTTGTTGGAAACAGTTGGGGTACATCTAATAACCAATGTAAAAAGTGCGAAATATGCACCACAATGGCCGTTTATGGAAAAATTGGAATGTGTTCTAGTTCCCATCTCTGAATCTCAAGTAGATTTTTTCAACGCCCACTGTGGTTAATAATTACTATATGTCTTTGCATATTTCAAAACATATTTTTCTTCAGGAATTGTTAGCTCTCTAGAACTTTTATTTGTCAGCATATTTTGTTCATATTTATACACGAGCTATATATTATTCATAGCCTCTCATAGGACAATTTTGAATTTCAGCCAGATTCACTTTTATTTCAAGGAGAAATTGCCCTTTATATGATTGAAAATTTGTCGTTTCCAACTTGTTAGCACTGATTAGGATTATACCCCGCTTTAAAAAGGGGGTATACTGTTTTAACTCTGTCTGTCCATCCATCAGTCCGTCCCATGAATATTTTTGCATTTTTACTCAGGAACTACAATACAATGATTTCTGAAATTCTGTTTCAGGGTTTATGTAATACAGCTATACCGTTTGATGTGTTTTCAGATTCATCACTCAACAACTTCCTGTTTACCGAATACTTGTATGATTTTACACATGTCTTTGATAGCCAAGTTGAAAATTTTCATCACATTTTTTCAGGAACTACAATACAATGATTTCTGAAATTTGGTTTCAGGGTTTATATAAGTCAGCTATACTGTGTGATGTGTTTTCAGATTCATCACTCAACAACTTCCTGTTTACCGAACACTTGCATATTTTACACTATTAATATTATCCACTTGCGGCGGGGTATCATCAGTGAGCAGTAGCTTGTAGTTTCACTTGTTTTATATTTTGAATGGATTAAATTTATATTTACATTAGGAAAATGGGGAAGGGGAGGGGGGAATTAGTCCTTTAATATACAAGTAAATATTCCAAATTGTATGTTGAATGTGTCACCATCTTGTTGGTGTTTTGTTCTCCATCCATTGATTTTCTCTCTTTATGGCACCTCGGTATGGATACTTTTGCTTAAAATGCATAAGCCCAAGAACAGGATTTATGGCTCTTTGTTTGACAGAAAAGTGTCATTTTTAACGCCTGTCTAATACTGGACATTTTATTGTATACCATTGTCTGTAACTTTCAATTGGTGAATTGTTTATAACACATTCTGTTTCAACTTGTCAATATTCTGATTTTGTCAAATAGGGAGAGTATGCAAGAATCTGCTTAATAACACCTCCTTAAAATTTAGATAACTGAGGTTTCTCCCCATATCTTAGAAGAATTTGACTCCTGTTGATGCAAATCGTTGTCTTTAAGTATTTTCAGCTATTTTGTGAGAAGTACACGATTGCAAATGTACATATACTATTTTTTTAGTCTGAGGATTTCAGTCCCTTTTTTAATATATAAGGCACAATGGGTACTTGCTTCCATTTGTGTAATCTGAAGCTGGATATACTATTTTTTTTTTAAATAGGACCATGCAGTAACATATATGCAAGAAGCCAGAGAAAACAGTACAACAATATTTTATTTAGCATGTTCAAAAACAAAATAAATGAGAATTTACGTTTTATTCAAACTGTTAAATTGTGACTAATTTTGATGAAAATCTATTTGTCCCAGTTATCTGTATACCAAAGTCATGACTGAATTCAGTCATCTTGCACTACAACTTTCATCTTAATTTATTAATTGAATATTCAATTGATAATACATTAAAAATTGGAGATTGCCATCGGGGTCACCCCTACCCCATCATGTTTGAACATATTTTAAATGGTTGAGATCCCCACCCCTAAACCATTTATTCTTGTATGTGACAATAAAACAAATAAAACGAAATATTACATGTAGGGATGTCTATGGGAGCACCCCATCCCCTTATGTTTGTTAAATTGTAAATGGTCAAGATCCCCACCCTTAACCATATTCTTGCATGGGATAACAATGCAATTCAAATGAAATATAGGTAAAGTCTGTGAGGTCACCGCCCCTCATGTTTGATAAATTGTAAACGATCAAGATCTTTGTACCTAGACCATATATATGTTCTTGTATGGGACAATAAAACAAATCAAATGAATATGTGACCATAGGAATTGCAAATTAAGGAGCTTTGTTTGGGAGACTTCGTAAGTTCGTAACAGCATCTTGTTACAATTACTTCTTGTTATAAATGCCATTATGGGTTTCTTGGGCACTCAGATACATTGTAACACAGGCCCGTGGTTGCTAATTTTATAAAATGGACTATTCTTACTTCCCTGTATATCTGGCTGGGAACCCAAGTGCCTGTGAAATATAAATAGAGAGGAGAGGATAGGGATATACATGTATTAGAAAAAATATTCAAAATCAATGCCAATGGAAACCAGTATTATATGCACAAGTGAGTTAAAATAGTCCAGTTGTGTTCCCAAATTTCAAATATTTGGTGGCAATTGTCATGATATTTTAGGTGAACGATTCAGGCTCTGATCAATAATTGGTTTCCATATTTCTGTTTTAGGTTTATATGATGTCAGGTCATATAAAGGTTTCACATAGTGAACTTTGTTATGATGCTGAGGTCTTATTGCCACTTAAAGAAGATGTTTTGAGAGGAGACACTCAAATCACAGTTTCCTTCAGCAGTGGGTTTGAGGTACCATGTAGGAGGGTGTTGAAAGCTGTTGCAGCTGATACAAGAGGGTTTTCTTCTCCAGATGGAGGTTGGGGAACAAGAAGATATATTGTTGTAACAACAGCAGAATGTGCTGGTATGTACATTCATGGTTGGTAGAAAAATCTATTATTTTTTGTACAACAGAACTACAGGATGTACAGGTGCTGAGCTCTTTGTATTGATGAAACTCAACAAAAACCTAATAGCTTGGCAAAGATCAGTTGCCCACTTTTGTTGCAGATTGATGAAAAAAGTTCAATGAATTATGTCTCGAACAGGCTCTTTTAAACCTATATATTTTGAGCAAATTCTCATGAATTTTTTTTGCAATACTATCGAAGGATTTAAAAGTATTAGTTGATTGTTCTTTAGGAACTTTGAAAATAAGATATCTGAGTACTATACGACGACTGTGAGTGATTTTGAGCTTTCTACTGTTTTGGAAAATAAGGGTTGAAACAGATGATAAAAAGGGTGAAAGGATTTTTGATACCTAATTTAAACTTCAGTACTTTTAGTTGAGTACATGACGGCCAAAAAATGTGTTGAAAAATTATGGTATGATACCGTCTTCATCTGTGTCTTTAAGTTGGGATACATGTACCTGAAGTAATATCTTTCCAAATAATTGTTTAGTTTAAAATTTTGTCATGATAATCGCCAACTGCTTTAATTTTATCTTTTTAATTTTACTATGATAATATTTACTTAATATAGGACAAGCAAGAGATATCATTGGCAACAGGCCAAGTACAAGTGGATTGGCTCAGCAGATTACTTCTGTGTTTAAGTCGTCAAAAGCCACTTCACACCCAAGGACACATTTCTCACCAATACAGGGAGCTGCCTCCAGAAAAGACATTAGACAACAAATGAAAAAGAAGAAGAAGTTATTTGAAAAGTCATATAAAGTTGTTTTTATTGGAAATATAAAATTGCCAGGCATTCTGTGTGCAGATATTATCCTAGAAGAAGGATTAATTAACATAAGTTCGGAGGATACAGAGGACACTATTAAAACAAACTACTTGACATATTTGACAGTACTGACAAAGATCCCACCAAGATCATTTTTTATCGTGCTCACACAAAAATTATCCAAACCAAATGTACCATCAACATTCAAATTTGATGGAATAGGGCTGAAGGCTCTGATTGGTCAAGGGAAGCTTTATGTTCTCGTCGAGGGCCCTGAGGTTTGTACATTGTATTTTATCATTCATTGTACAATATTTCCAAAAAAATGGAATTAGAAAAATTCTGGTAGATTCAACACAAGAAATGAATATTGATATACAAAAAATAGTGTCCTGTGAAAATATGGAACAAGTGAAAAACTACAGACTTTGATTAAGAATATTACATGCAACTTTAATTCAGAATTACTGGAAAATAACATGAACAGTTTAAAGGAAAATAACAAACTCTTTCTTTTATACAAAAATATTAAAGTCAAACAAGACCAAAAATTTTATCTTCATCCAAATTTTTGAAACAAACTAGACATTTATTTACAAAAAGTTAGAATTAGTTACCATAATTTGATCATTGAAGGGCAGATAATCTAAACATACCTCAAAACAATAGAACGTTACGTCGTGTCCAACTTGTAAAACCTTAGATGAAAATCACTTTCTCCTCCACTGTCAAATCAATAATGCTTTACATATAAAACCTTTAATGCCATGGCAATAGATAATGCTATGTTTCCAAATCTATCTGATACTGAAAACTAGTAGTCCTACTAAATCCGTCAAATATAAACCAAGTGTCAGAAAAAACAGGTTCCTTTATTATGTTTTTAACAACAGTCTTTTAAGAACTGAGGACAGGGAACTCTTAGTTAGTTTTACTTGTGTATATTTAGATATGTGTGTGTTCCACTCAGTTATTTTATTGTTGTTGTTATTTTTGTTTATGTTAAAAGTATAATGTTACTTATATGACAAATACAGTTTAATATTGTATAACTATACATGAAGGACAACTACACATAAGCATTGATCACAAAGTTAACTGTTACCTGAGAAAGTAAACAGTAAAACACCTACTTATAGTTGTATGACAAAATATGGGCCGCAAAATATTTATTAAAGAATTAATAACATCAAAGAGGGGGGCAAGAGGGGTCCAATAAAGTTAACAAAAATACATTCTCACAATAACAGATAACAAAAAGTAAAAGTCCTATAACAGCAACAGAAATAGTCAATAACAGATAACAGCATTTTTTTTCTTCAGAATAACAGATAACAAAGATTCAAATTGGCCCATAACAGCATAACAGTTATACCCCTTGCCCCCCCTCATCAAAATGTATTATGAGTCTTGAGGGAGTTGCAATATCCATTTAAAGGAAAGAAATATAATTTAATGTAATGTTCTTATTTTAGGTGCAGATTTTTACAATGTTCGTTAACACACATAAAAAGTTTTCTAATTAGTGACATAGTATATTACTGCAAAAATATTGATAGCTAGTTGTTTTACAAGTATGAATTCATTTTTAGTTTGAAAATGATAAGGACATGATGGATCAAAACAAATTAGATGACACAGACATGACAGACGAGGAACTTCCAGTATTCGGCAAGACACACTCTTTACAGGTAATTATGCAGCATCATAACATTTTAGAGCTCAAAACCATAGAACACAGGATATAACACATGTAGTTTTAATCGACAATAAATCAAACGTTTCTTAGTGGTGGTCGCACTATAGTAATCAGTCTACAGCTGCCACTCAAAACAAAATCATGTCTAGCATGTACCTAAAATTTGTGATTTAGGCTTTTATTATTTTGCATGTGGATAGATCACATGAAGGTGATAAAATCTGCTCTTGCTACATGTAGGATGATGGTCTTTTACCTTCAAGTTAGATTAATGATTTTGGCTGGATTTTGCGAGTTGAAAATCAGCTGAATTATAATATGTGAATGTTGGTCGAGGAAATACTGTATTTTTAATATTTATCTCAGGAACTAAAAATCGCAGGCTCTTCATATTTGGTATGCAGCTTCTGTATGGGCTCTCACATCAATGAGATGTGATTTCAGAGTGAGGTTTGTAGCTCTTCTTCTTGTTTTAACAAAACTGGCCCTTTCTGTCTTTGACCCATTTCAATTTTACATGATTCATGCTTTCCTATATGATGTGTTCACTGTTCATATGGAATCATTTTTTTTAAGAATGTCTTTCTGTAATTCTGTTTTGTATGAAAAAATAATTTGTACATTTTATAAATACAGGATAAAAACAATATTTGTACAGTGGCAGAAAATTGTATTCGTACTCGACACACAACAGGTATGAAATGCTTGGTAATCCTATCATACTCACTCTATGTACCTATAGATTAATATTCTTATCCAAGTGCACTTCATGTATATACTGATACATATAATATATTTTTATGTCGCCTGTTTTTTATATAGGGGTCACTTTGACAAAATCCATCTTTCCAAAACCTTTGCCGCATGCACCGCAATGTTGTCACACATTTTCATTGCAGTTTTCTTAACTACATGCAGCAGACTTTTAATATTTTGGAGAATGCTTTATCTGGAAGTACTATGACGCGTAAAGCATTTTCATGGCTTTGCTTAATTCCTATTTAATACCAAAAACTTTGATATTTAAGGCATGCTGGTCAAATATGTATGCAAAATTTCATTGCAGTTTTCTTTACAACTACATGCAGTACAGACATTTGATATTTTGCATCTCTATGCTTTATCCTTTAGAATTGTTTTTCATTGCACTGTCACTCAACTACATCCTGTTTATCAAAAACTTTGAAATTACACATGGTGGACTGCGGACATAAATAATGTGTGCAATGCTATCAATAAAATGCAGGCGACATACAGGTTCCCTTGAAGACAGTACAGTCTAGTTTGTAATTAACAATTGTGCATGTAACACTAAATAGCAATCTTGTGACACATTCAGATAAATGGACCATCATGATGATGTTAACGTTAAGCTTTTCATGAAATAAATTTTATATCTTTTGCCCTACAACAATTTTTTTATATAGATCGATTGACTCGCTGACGTTCATTCTTTTATAAAACATATTTTCATGACCACACTTTGTTAGCTAAATTCATGCATTTTTAAAAATGATTTTTTAGTTTGTTTATGGTTGTGACATTTACCATATTAACACTTTTCAGAAGAAAAATGACACCTTTGCATTAAAATTATGAGGGTGGATGTCTAGGAAAGGGAAAGAAAAAATATTGAGTATCCAAATTGTCTGAAAATGAGCAAACAACATAGGGCCATGTGAGCTATTGTTGTCACTGAGCGTCCGTCCTTGTCATAAATTTAAATAAAAATCTTCTCCCACTCTGATAATAACTGAACAGATTGGGACCAAACTTGGCAAAAACATTATCAGGGTTTCTATTTAAAATTGTAAGGAAAATTTTGATTCGTCAAAAACATGACTGCCATGGCTAAAAATAGACCATGGCATCCAACACCTGGGTTTTGCATGTATTTACTTAAAAACTGTTACAGATATCAAAATTCTAGTATAAGATTAAATTGATAAGTACATAATAAGATCTACCCATACAGACATTTTAAAGTCAATCTGATATTAACCAGTCCAGGTGGTATGGCCTTTTATTTAATTTTTCTTTTGTGCACTTGAAAACTGCAAAATGAAAATTGCAAATTGTTCAGCTCATTAAGATCTACAAAAAGTTAGCAGGGCAAAATTGTCAGTTTTATTGTACATGTACATGATGTACATGATGTATCTCACTTTAAATACTTCAAGTTTTGTATTCTTCGCATATTTTTGCTTATGACTCTGGAAAACGGTACATTAGCTAGATCCAAAAAATTGCAAATTGTTCAGTTGATTTAGGGCTACAATGAAATCATCAGGGGCAAAACTGTCAGAATTTCACATGTTTTTGCTTGTATCTTGAAAACCATTACACAGTTTTATAAGCACTAAATTAATGTTGAGCTCATCTACTAGAGCTTTAAAAGTCCTCACAACAAAAATGAAAAATAACAAACAATAGGTCTTAGCAGTGGGTACAGAACAAAATAAAGGGGTCAATATGCATTTATTTGCTTATTTTTGCATGTAAACTATTGTATCAAAGTCAAAAGCATATGAAAGCTATTTTAATGGTAAACATGATATTTCGAGTTGAATTGCAATTAAATGTACACTTTTTTTCATGTGTTAATATGCAGATACCCCAAGCAGACAGAAATGCAAGTATGAACAGTGACCAGGAAAATACAGGCTCATCCGCAGTTAGTATTTATGATTTAAGTTTTATACTTTTTGTTGTTGTTTTTGTGATGAAATGAATAAACACTCATGGAAATATACAATATGGTTATTGTTGGGCTCCACAACATATGCTTTATTTAAAAAAAATGGCATTTGCTTCAATGACAGTGTTTATGTTTAATGTAAATCCAATTGCAAACAGCATTCCATGATGTGCTATAAGTTTTAAGTGTACAGTATGAAACTACTTCCGAACAGCTCTTTGTACATGTTGTATGCAATAAATTGAATTAGTGTTCAGAGAGAGTCATATCTCTTGCACGTAAAAGACACCCTTGTAGATTTCGAAAAAGAGCAGGGTAATGCCGCTACAAGCAGCACTAGCACCTGCAAGTGGAAAGGATTAATATAAGATGAAAACTTGTTTCCCAATCCAGTATAATTAAATATGTTTAAACTAATAAATTATTATATGCAGTATTCTATGAATTTAGTGCTAAATATTACTTCAATATTTTGAAGTGTATGTTTCTGGTGTGTATTTTGACACACTCCTGTAGGATAATAATCCTGAAGGAATTTATTGAACTAGGATAATATAGTTTTATGAATATTGTAGAAACCACAAACAGACATCACCAAAACTGTGCAAAGTCAAGATATAGTGGAAGGTGATCCGAAGATACAGGCACACCGACAGTTAGTATTTACATGTAACTTAGCTATTCCATTAGAATGGATGTGAAAAGGTTTTATTATGAAATGTGTCATGCATCTTTTAACAAACTCATTACATTATAAGTCTTTATCATGACCTCAAATGTTATTGCTTTTTTAAGATCCTAGATTGATTGTCATATGCAAACAGAACTTCAAAATTTTCAGTTTGTTTCATCCTTGTGAGCACTGTCGATTTAATATATTTCAATGGACTTTGATTAAACTAGTTACAGAGTATTCTACATGTTCTAGGAGGCACTATTACAAAATTTGCATTTTACATACAACAAGTACTGAAAATTTGTTATTGCATTAAAAGAAAGGCCCCAAATTTATTTCAATCTCTTGTTCTAAATAGCTCTTTACGCCACAGGTGATCAATTTTGATTTAAATCTACCAGTATCAGTTCTGAACTGAGTTTCTGTAATCTTTAGTAATGGACAATTCAGATATTTCAATGCCTGCCGAAACTATTATTAAAGAAATGTCAAAAAGAAAACAAAAGTGGCTAGGAGATTTCATTTCAGAAAATGGCAGTATTAACTGAATCTGTAAATAGTGAGCAGTAGGTCTTAGAAAGTGAAACCTGATTTAGATGACAAGCAGTATACATTTGTTAAAAAATCAAAATGAATTAAAATAACATGCATGTATGATACGTTGAAATGCTATATGTGCTGACCAAGAATACTCTGCAATTGTTTTACAATTTGAAATTGGTTAATTTTAAGACGGATTACCCTGTTTTATAGATAACATTTCATCCATCGTGCTTAGAACGAGAGCGTAGATCTCGATTAAGCTTGCGGTCATCTACTGGTAATGATGCTCTGGCATGTCCTTCAACTTACAGGTATTTTATTTGTAGATAATCTGGACACAATTTCTTGATATAATGAATCACTGTTACCTATATTTTTTACTTGACCAGTCAGGGCTACTTCTTAAACAAGTGATTTCAGGATCACCTTTAAAAGTGATTTCGCTATTGAAAAATGAAAAATGTTTACAAAATTAGAAACAGACTTTTAAAATCACTGAAATAAGTGATTTGAGATGTAAACATTAAATCACTTATGAAAGTGATTATAACATTTTCTTGATAATTTATCCACAAGCTAGATCTACATTGGGTTTAAAAACAACTATTCTATTGAAAAACAACTGAATACATACAAAATGCTCTTTTGCTAAATTAGTATGTCAGTTTTAACAATTTATTTGGATTATGCTTAAACTGGAATAATCTGTAGATAAGGTCAAAACCTTGAAGTAAATCATTCTAATTATAAAGAAAACAAATCAGGTTACATAAATGTGTTGACTTTTATGTTATTGATAGAGTAGTTAATGAAAATTTGATTACAGAAAAATTCCCAAGGGTTCTTTTAAAAGCTTCAGCACACTAACTTACTGCCCCAGCGCACTGATGAAATTGATATATCAAGATTAAGATATTTGATCTATGTAGACAAATTACAGAAAAATTGCCATTTTATGGAAAATTAGTGAAATCAGCATTTGAAGATCAAAGAAAACACCAAAATCACTTAAATAAGTGATTACTGAAATTTGAAAATCACTGAAATAAGCGATAATGAAATCACTTGTTTGAGTCATACCCTGACTGTTGACTGACTTACATTTAAGTTTACTTCAAAGTTCACATCTTTCTTAGTAATACCAATTCACATACAGAATTTTTTCTTATAAATGCTCACAAATCTACAAATTTTTGTCATTCACAGCAAGCATTGAATTTAACTCTTAAAACAACTCTTATACATTCTGCTGATCCCTGATTTGACATGTCAAATAATTTTCAACAAATGGCTGATTGTTTTAGATAACTTCATTCGTAAATAGCTCGCCATCCAGTCTTAGTCATTTGTAAAGCATTGTTAACTTAATGTAACAACACAAACACTATTCTTAAAGAATGGTGAAAAGTCTTTGTGTGTAATTGAATACGATTGCTTTATGAATCAATTACAAATGATTGAGTATAGTTTATAATTGGTTGGCCACAAGTTTAGGAATAAATTTAAATACTTTCTTGATGTATATGAATATACATTTCGATTGTTTTGGGATATATTCGAGTACTTTGCAAATGTATTTGATATTGATTTAAGATTTAGGTTTGATTGATTGGTTAAGGTTTAATGCCCTATCAGCAGCTTGTGAAAGTTTTATGAATCTGGTAAAGTTTTGAGATTCGTAAGCAATCGTAAGAAAAATTTGTGTATGTGAAGTGTTATAACTATACATGGTAGATTCATCTAACCTTGTATTTGCATGCATCCTAGATAGTAGATTATCATCTAGGCAAAGTCATGTGTTTCGCAGTTGAACACTCAGACAATATTAAGAACAAGACAAACTAAGTGATAGTTGATTATTTATATTTTGTCAAAGATTTGATACAAAATCCAGCATACTTTATATGTATTTTTCAATTGAATATCCGTATTGGTGACAAGTACCTAACCTGGAGGTTTCAACGTAAGTTGTGTCATAAATGTCTAACTTCATATAAACAGTACAGACATAAAAATAGCATTGAGTAAAAGGAAAACAGAATGAATAATAGGTTAATCAAACCAAGATTTATTTATTACTTAGGTCATATGTCCAGCTGTTTGAAACTGAAATAGTAACAGTTGATGACTCCGATGATGAAGGTGACAAAACCATACCAATGGATGGGTACGTATTTGAAGATTTCATGTTTATTTATGTATACTTAAATTGCACTAAAATTGGGATTGATTTTGGGAGTTTTGGTCCCAACAGTTTAGGAATTGGGGGCTAAAAAGGGCCCAAATAAGCATATTTTTTTATTTTCGCACTATAATTTAAGTTTAAGTAAATAGAAATCTATGAAATTTTGATACAAGGTTTATGACCACAAAAGAAAGGTTGGGATGAGTTTGGGAGTTTTGGTCCCAACAGTTTAGGAATTAGGGGCCAAAAGGGCCCAAATAAGCATTTATCTTGGTTTTCGCACAATAACTTTAGTATAAGTAAATAGAAATCTATGAAATTTAAACACAAGGTTTATGACCACAAAAGGAAGGTTGGGATTGACTTTGGGAGTTTTGGTCCCAACAGTTTAGGAATAAAGGGCCCAAAGGGTCCAAAATTAAACTTTGTTTGATTTCATCAAAATTAAATAATTGGTGTTCTTTGATATGCCTAATCTAACTGTGTATGTAGATTCTTAATTTTGGTCCTGTTTTCAAATTGGTCTACATTAAGGTCCAACGGGTCCAAAATTAAACTAAGTTTGATTTTAACAAAAATGAATCCTTGGGGTTATTTGATATATGCTGAATCTAAAATGTACTTAGATTTTCTATTATGGGCCCAGTTTTCAAGTTGGTTCAAATTGTGGTCCAAAATTTAACTTTGTTTGATATCAACAAAATTGAATCCTGGGGTTCTTTGATATGCTGAACCTAAACATGTATTAAATTTTTGATTTTAGGCCAAATTTTCAAGTTGGTCCAAATTGGGGTCCAAAATTAATCTTTGTTTGATTTCAACAAAACTGTATATATGGGGTTCTTTGATATATGCTTAATCTAACCATGTATTTAGATTTTTGATGTTTGGGCCGGTTATCAAACTGGTCCACATTGAGGTCTAAAGGGTCCAAAATTGAACTTTATTTGATTTCGTGAAAAATTGAATTCTTGGGGTCCTTTGATATGCTGAATCTAACCATGTATTTTGATTTTGGATATTGGACCATAATAGGTAATGTCCAATTTAAAGTTTTTAAGTTTAAGTTCTTAGACCACATTCATTATGTGTCAGAAACCTCTGTTGTGTCAACTATTTAATCAGAATCCAAATTCAGAGCTGTATCAAGCTTGAATGTTGTGTCCATACTTGCCCCAATGTTCAGGGTTCGAACTGTGCAGTCGTATAAAGCTGCGCCATGGAGCATCTGGTTATCCCTTTCATTGGTGATACTTTTTTGTTCATTTTAGTGATATCAGTTTGCCAGAGTTATTAATAAAGTTACAGTCACAGGTTGACCTGGAGAAGATAACGAAATTCAATATCAACAGAAACCTTGTTTTAGATGGTGCTCGGAGAGCCATCAAAAGGAAATCCTTCTGTGCTAAAAGCAAGATAAGTGTGAAGTTTACGGACGATGTAGGAATCGCAGAAGGTGCCGTAGATGAAGGTGGACCAAAAAGAGAGTTCTTGAGAATGCTGATGAAAAGATCCAATACCTGCACATTTTGAAGGTCCTGAAAACAGAAGAATTTTGGCCTATAGTACATCAGGTGAATTTATATTGTCTCATCTTGGTGAAAGATTAAAAAGGAATTTCATGTATTCTCTATACAGTTACATTTTATGTCTCCCACTTTATAGGGATGGAGAGGTATTTTGTCATGTTTAATTATCAGTCATCTGGGTGAAGGTTTGCAATTGTTTCTCCATAGGCCGTAATGGTAACGTTTTCTTCTGTTGCTCAGTCCATATCGTTAACTTGTATATATATGATGGCTCGTTTTGAAGCTGAGAATTTCTTATTTGTGGTTAAATTTTCAGGGTACGAAGTGAGATTACTTTTTCTGTAAATTAGCAAACCCAGAGTATTCTTTTGTGATGCGGCTCCTTGTGGTCAAAAATCCTGTTTTAACACAATAAGTTCTTTGAACTTTTAATAGCTCCATAGTTTTACACATTTATTCTATGTCCCTCTACTTTCCTTATCACCACAAATGGTTAAGCTCAATCATTTGTAAAAATAGAAACATGTCCAATATCAATACACAGAGATTTCTTGTACACATTACTTGGGGTTCCTCATCTAGAGCTGGTGCATTAGGGATCTTGACCCATCTCTCACAATAACCCTCACACCATTTACAATAGGGGACACTTTGGGGATCTAGACACTTGTTACGGTTTTAAAGGAAGGACCATTTTATGCCTCATTTATGGGCATTATGTTTTCTGGTCTGTTCGTTCATTTGTTCTTCCGTCTGTCTGTCCGGCTTCAGGTTAAAGTTTTTGGTTGAGTTAGTTTTTGATGAAGTTGAGGAAACTTAGTATACTTGTACCTTATGATATTATCTTTCAAATGTTAATGCCAAATAAGAGTTTTTACCCCATTTTCACGGTCCACTAGACAGAAAATTATAATGCAGATGGTGCATCCATGTATTAGGGACACATTCTTGTTTCCCTCATTTTGGTTCTGATTTCTGGAAGGTCTGTGAAACACAAAACAAACATGATATATATTATATCACTGAATCAGGGATTGATAATATATAGTTATGAATAGTAAAATTTATTCTTTGACATCTATCATGTCTATTAAGGCCTCTAAATGTTAAATTTAATATATCTTAAATCTTTTATCACATTTTAGCAAAATATTTAGTTTTGTTTTATTGTAGCCCTAGAAGACAATCTGTACAGAGATGTTGGATTATTCTTTTCCTATCCATTGTACACGGAGGACCATCACCAAAATTCCTTTCTCCAGTTATGTACAATGCGTTGGTAGGACAAGCTGGAGAAAGGAATATTGAAGATATAGCAGATGGTGACTTGAGAGGAGAAGTTCAAAAGGTAGTATTTAGAAAGTATTGGATTGATAATAAGAATTGTTATAGAAAATAGGGTAGAATGCAGTTTTGGCTTATAACTCAAAAACCAAAGCATTTAGAGCAAATCTGACGAGATTAAATTGTTAATTAGGTTAAGATCTATCTCCCTGAAATTTTCAGATGGATCGGACAACCGGTTGTTGGGTTGCTGCCCCTGAATTGGTCATTTAAGGAAATTTTGCCGTTTTTTGTTATAATCTTGAATATTATTATAGATAGAGATAAACTGTAAACAGCAATAATGTACAGCTAAGTAAGACCTCGAAGGCTAGAAATAAGGCAACATTTGACCAACATGGTCAATTGACCCCATAAGGACTTACTGTCCTTTATAGTCAATTTTTAACAATTTTCATAAAATTTGTAAATTTTTAATAACATTTTCCACTGAAACTACTTGGGCCAAGTTCATTATAGATAGAGATAATTGTAAGCAGCAAGAATGTTCAGTAAAGTAAGATGTACAAACACATCACCATCACCAAAATGCAATTTTGCCATGAATTCATCTGCTTCCTTTGTTTAATATTCACATAGACCAAGGTGAGCGACACAGGCTCATTAGAGCCTCTAGTTTTGTTAATTAGCTTGAAGATATTGATTTGATTATTGGTTACAGATCAAGATCAAATGTTGTTCTGGTTTGATGAGATGTTGAGCACAGTTATGGTCGTTGGATAGTTTAAACTTTTTTATTCTTCAAGCTTGAAGAATTTGACTTGATGCTTGTTATATACTTTACACTGTTACAAGTTATAGATCATGATCGCATATTGTTCCAATAAAATGAATTTTAACTGACTGTATAATGTCATGCAATACTCACAGAATGCCTGTTTTAACCCAATTTAAACAAATTAGCAGATAATTCTATTTTCTAAATATATATATATGTAGTTCTTGCTGGCTATATACCTATGTGCTAAATGTCACCTGACACTTAGATTGTTGATAGAGTTTTAATAACCTGTTTTTCTTTTTTAGTTAAAAGATGCATCAAGTTTGCAAGACTTGAACAAACAAATGAATGCAATGTCAACCCTGTTGATAACAGCGGATGTTTCAGGCCTATATTGAACATGCAACAAAAAGATAAATTAATCATGGATATTGTCAGATTTTTGGTCCTGGAAAGAACCAGTACTCCTCTTCACCAGTGAGTAATATTTTATTTTTGATTGGAAAACTGGGGCCCTTTATAGGTTATTGTTCCGTGTTGAAGGGTGTACATTGACCTCTAACGGTTTACTTTTTTAAATTGTTATTTGGATGAAGAGTTATCAGTTGGTTATGTCATTGGCACTCATACATCATCTTCCTAAGTATTGTATGGTATTAGAGACAGGACTGACACTTCCATTCAACAGAAAATGAAATACTCTGGACTGAGTGGGTAAATTATAGATTAATATCTCCTTAAAGGAAAATGTCATCAATACATGCAATGACATGAAAAGTGGAGGGTATTAAGTATAAACTCTTTTTAAAAGTCATCAATGAGAAGTTTTCACATGCAATCATTTCTGTTGAACTTGAATGTATTACAAAGCATCCTTAACCTGATAACCTGTTTCATCTAAAAGACCCTGCTGAAAATGGAAATGGTGACCTGAAGATGTTTGTAAACTATATAGCTATTATGAAACTTTTAACTTAGGTTTTTTCAACAACATTAAAGTCTTGTTGCAGGATATAATGTGTAATTCTTTTGTGAACAGTTAATATAGATGTCTCTCTTTCAAAGAATGAAGACATATTATTTAAGTGTGAATTCCTCATACAAAATTTTATCCATGTCATGACTTTTTATGCCCCATGTTTTCTGGTCTGTGCATTTGTTCATTCGTTCGTTTGTGCATCCGTCCGTTTGTCCCACTTCAGGTTAAAGTTTTGGTTAAAGTTTTTGGTCGAGGTAGTTTTTGATGAAGTTGAAGTCCTTATGATATGATCTTTCTAATTTTAATGCAAAATTAGCAATTATCCCCCATTTTAACGGTACACTGAACATAGAAAATGATAGTGCGGATGGGGCATCCGTGTACTGGGACACATTCTTGTTTCTCTTTGAAGTAGATATCTATAATTTGGTACATGGGTGCATCATGTCGAGGACATGTGTTGCTAACTAGAGTCAGTAACGAATCACAGTAACCTTTGACCTCAAGTCAAATACATTCAAAAATTTGTCTAGGCTATAGGCTTTTGGTATTTTGTATGTGAGTATATATCACCTAATTTAAAAAATTAGTGACCTTGACCTTTGACTTTAAGGTCAAATAATTAAATGAAGTCTATTTATGTCCCCAACATCTTCAAGTGCAACACAAAGGGATATATGCATTTTCTTCCACCAAACAAATAGTGAGATGAGGTGAATTGTCTGTCGTGTCTTTCACTTATCATTCTCAAGATTGCCATTTAAAGATTATCACAAATATTATTCTTCTAATAGGTTCTATTTTTGTTTAATTCAGCTGAATACAATGCATATCTTAAATATGTTTACATGGTTGATATGTTGGTGTTTAATAAACTGGTATACAATTACAGGTTGCGTGATGGGTTACAGACACTTGATGTATTAACGTACATTCAAGAGCATTATAAAGCATTTAAGGATTTGTTTGTCTGTCAAGGAAATGAAAAATTGACCGCTGAAATGATGGAGGTGGTGTTTATGGATATCAAAATGTCAGTTCCAGGCAGCAACAGAAGACGGACGAGGAGAACATTGTTGGATATTGAGAGATTTTTAATTGACTTGCAAGGTACTTGTAAAATATATGCCTCACATCTTCTTTTTATTATATAAACATAAAATTTGATTCAACACCACCACTTCTGGAAGCACATATTCTGATCTGGAATTTTAATTTTCTATATGAAGGCTTAATTTAAAACATAAGAATGCTCTTGATCTTTAATACATGTATATTTTAATTCTTAACCAAAATTAGAGTTTCCTGCATTGCAATATTGTAAGGGACAGTCATTAGAAAGAAACTTATGAAACCAAGCATTATCAGAAACAGAAGAAAGTAAATATTGTTTGTTTGGATATATAGGGTAAAACTACCCAAAAGGACTGAATAGCATTCTTATATTTTCTATACATGTATGCCCTTTACAAGACTTATGGTATAACGTTTACCGTCCGTCTTCAACATTTCCGACATTATCTCAAATACGCTTTAACCACTATGCATAAAACTGTATTGAATTGTTATATCTTTTGATTTGAGCTCCCTTTTGTTTTTTTACAAATTTCAAATTTACGTTTTCCAAGTATTGGGAGTTTTACTAAAGGGGTGATTTTCCAGTTTTTGGACAAGAACTTGAAAAAAAAATCACCAACTTACTAGAAACTGTTTAATTCTATTCACATGTGCTCCCTTTTGATTTTTATACGACTGCAAAAATTTGCGTCAGATATTGCTATCACGTCTTCGTCGTCGTTGTCGTCGTCCGTAGACAGATTGGTTTCCGGACAATAACTTCAGTTTAAGTGAATGGATCTCTGTGAAACTTAACCAAAAGGTTCAATACCACAAAAGGAAGGTTGGGATTGTTTTTGGGGGTAATGATCCCTAATTGTTCAATTTCATCTTAGGGTCGTTAAAATAGCCCCAAAACACGATTTTGTTCAAATCAACTCCCACGAAAATATAAATAGATTAACACGGTCTCACTAATTAGAGACAAGAAGCGTCAACAAGCGACTAGGAAGGGCAAATAAGCAACAATGAAATGAAATTGGCGACAAGAAAATGGAAATAAGTTACAAGATTGCAAACATATTTTCAACTCGATTGACCCTTGATTTGATTTCTTGTTGCTTATTTTCCCTTTGTATCGCTAATTTAATTTCCTTGTCGCCATTTTTAATTTCAAAATCGCCTTTTAGTCGCTTGTTGGCGCTTTTGTTTCTAATTAGTGAGACCGCTTTCATCATAGATCTGTGAATCACCGATTTGCCGAGATTTTGAAATGAATCCTCTGTTTGCACGTCGGAAATATATCAAACCCTGATTTTGGTGGACGAATTTCAAGTTGCAGGATGTCCCTTGCGTCTCATTTGATTGGAATTCGTGGTGAAATTACGACTTTTGAGGAAAACGATTTCGTCAATTATGAGGGTCTTGATGGGGTGGTCTGTTATTCTGTAAACATTTAATTTTACCTTTTTTCTCTAATCTTCAAAAATTAGTCTATTCTTCAAAAGTGATTTTTACGCATTATTCTCTAATTTTTCCCCAGTTTTCTTTGATAGAAGTATCGAAACCAGTTCACATTGACTGAATCCTATAGTCTGTTATCACGAAACCAAAAAAGTTTACAGAGTTTGTTTTCACTTTTATATTTTTACAAATTTCTTTAAATTTTAAGAAGGAAAATTCTGTAAACACTTAACTTTTAGTTTTCTTTTATTAATTATTCAATATTCATTATATTTTTAGACCACACATTTCTCTAATCTTCATTTTTTGCCCGTTATTCTCTAATCTTCATTTTTAAGGGCATTATTCTATAATCATTTAACCCCATCCAAACCCTCAATTATGCCTTTGCAAAACTTAGCCGACAACGGAATGTGAAATGTAGTTGACACAGACAGTTGGAGCTTAATGTGTTTTTTCTATGCATAAAAGAACATTGCAATTTCTTCACGAGAAAGGAGAAGTTGCGATCGGGCACGTTCAAAACTCTGTCACAGTAACTTTGACGCACGGTCCAAGTCGACGTGGACGTAAACAATTAGCTAAACATAGGCGGATCCAGGAGGGACCCTGGGGTCCGGCCCCTTTCGTGGGAAACATTTGGTTGATTATATAGGAATCACTGAAGCATGACTGAGCTCCCCTTTATGAAAAATTCTGGATCCGCCACTGCTAAAACAAGGAAACTGTCAATAAGATGTTTAAAAATGTTAACTACTACTAGTATACAGCAATTGCTTTTACAGCCTTTAAGGCTTTGATTTCATATTGGGACCTCATTGAGATGTGAAGCATAAAAAATATTGTTCATGTAGTAATATGAAAGTTTATTGAGTGAGGTTGTTTAGCTTTTATAGCCAACTAAAGTTCAACTTTGTTACATAACATTTAATGAATCAGTTATCCTCTTTGATTTTTGTATAATTATGACTATATGGACATTCCCTGTGATCAATCTACTACCAGCTTGGCTGTTGGTTTTGGTCGATCAATTACTTACCTGGTTTGTATAAACATGAGTAAACCTCAACTGAAGTCAACATTTTGTATAAAGTTTTAATATTTGTCTTATTTCAGAAGATGAGGATGGTGAAATTACCTTAGGTGATGTTTTATCATTTGCAACTGGAGCAGACTGTGTACCTCCATTAGGATTTGATCCATCACCATCTATTACTTTTCTTCATGACTCAGGATTGTTTCAAAAGCAAACACATGCTCAATGGAGTTGAAGCTTCCAGTTTCAGAAGATTTTAATACATTCAAAAAAAACATGACTTTTGGAATTGCAAACTCACCAGGCTTTGGACTGGCATAAACCATTCATGGGAGTCTTTAATTTTAATACTCTTCCATACTTCATCTTCATTTTTTGTCTTGCCTGGTACAAAGGTTGTTACAAATACAAATTTGAATATTTCTGTATAAATATATTGATTATATAAATTCTTATACAAATGGTATCATGTTGTCGTTGTCCATAGACATTTGGTTTTCACACAATAACTTAAGTATAAGTAAATAAAAGTCTATGAAATTTAAACACATGTTTTTTTTACCACAAAAGGAAGGTTGGGATTGATATTTGGAGTTTGGTCCTAACAGTTTAGGAGGAAGAGGCCAAAAGGGTAAAATGTTAACTCTTTTTTTTTTTTTTTATTGATTTCATCAAAAATTGAATTATTTGGGTTCTTTGATATGTCTATTCTAATCGTGTATTTGGATTCTTAATTTTTGGTCCTGTTTTCAAATTGGTCTACATTAAGATCCAAAGGGTCCAAAATTAAACTTAGTTGATTTTAACAAAAAAATAATTCTTGGGGTTGTTTGATATGCTGAATCTGAAAATGTATGAATTTTTATTATGGGCCCAGTTTTCAAGTTGGTCCAAATAGGGGTTCAAATTAAACTTTTGTTTGATTTCAACCAAAATTGAATATAAGGGGTTCGTTCTTTGACATGCTCAATCTAACCATGTATTTAGATTTTTGATATTTGGTCCCCATTATCAAATTGGTCCACATTATGGTCTAAAGGGTCCAAAATTGGAACTTTATTTGATTTCATCAAAAATTGAGTTCTTGTGGTTCTTTGATACGCTGAATCTAACCATGTATTTAAATTTTGGAAAATGGACCATAAAAGTGAATGTCCAATTTAAAACTTTTCAGCTTTTAGACCCCATTCATTCTGTGTCAGAAACCTATGCAGTGTCAACTTTTTAATCACAATCCAAATTCAGAGCTGTATGAAACTCGAATGTTGTGTCCATATTTGCTCCCCATTTTCAGGGTTCCACTTCTGCGGTCGTGTCAAGCTGTGCCCTGCCAAACATTTTATTATGTTATAGTTTTGAACAAGTTCCAAAAAGAAACTTGGGTGCTTTATATGTTAAATTGTTGTTTGACTCAAACTGCACAGACATCTGAGTTTGATTATTTTGTAAAACATGTATAACAGTTAGGGAAACTGATGAGTTGTTGAAAATAAAATATTTAGATCTAATGTTATCATAATACTATGAACTTTTGTTTTGCAATTTATGGAGAACATAACTGTCAGGTTTATTTTCATTAAAATGTTTTATTAAAGTATGTGTTATGTGTATATATAGGTCCAAGTGCAAAAACCCACATTCTTACATGTATGTTTTGGAAATTTATAATAAATTTTGAAGATTTTCATAAACACTTTTAGCTCACCTAAGTAAAAGTCCAATTGCCATCAAGTTATGACCATCATTTGTCATAAAGTTTTCACATTTTCATTCTCTGAAACCTCTTGACAGATTTTAAGTAAAATCGCATGAATGGTCAGTGCAAGGTCCTTAACAAATGACCCTACTTTGTTCTAGTCCAATGAAAAACATGTCCGCTAGAGCAAATCTTAGATTCTGTTTGGCCAATTTTCAAAGATTGTCTCTGAAACTACTAGACAAAATGGTTTGAAACTTTACATAAATCCTTATTTTGTTCTGGTCTGACGCAAAATGGCCACAGCCAGGGTTCAAAGTTTATATAGAAACCCTACGGAAATCATATTTTCCAATTTCTCAAGTACAAAGTAGCTGATATATGAACAAATTAAACCATACATATATTTGAATATTATAAAGCTCTTAAGATAGACCAAAAAGGATTGCCAAAGGGCTACACATGCAGGGTCATTGTGAGCCTCCGATTTTCAAAAATCTTGAAACTTAAGAGTCATGATCTATGACATGTCCTGAACAAATGGTCTTCGTTTTTCTCTGGTACGGAAGTACTGTAAAGGTGAAAATGTACAACTGGCAAGTGTCATCTGTCCTTTTTTTTTTTTTTTTTGGTGTTTTACGCCTTTTTAAGCACCCTTTGGACTATTTCGTGGCGGTCAGTTTTATTGGTAGAGGAAGCCGGAGTGCCTGGAAAACCACCGACCTTCGATAGGAAAACTGACAATCTGATCTTGACCTTATTTTCATGGTTCAGTTGTTATTTTTTGTTGTCTTTTTCTTTTACTATATGGAATGATTGTAAGGTGTCATCTGACTTTTACCTCATTTTCATGGCTCAGAGATAAAAAATTATTATTTTTAGTTTTAGTCTTTTGTAATATTTAATTGTATATGCAATAGGTCAACTATATTTGATGCATAGAAATATTTTATGATCTATGTGTCGGTCTCACAGGTTTTATTTGACCTTTACCTCATTTTCACTGTTCATTGCAAGGTGTTTTGGTGTAAAACTATAAGCAATAGGTCAAATATGTCTGTTGTATGGAAGTATAGTAGGCTGTAATTGTCTGCCAAGTATCGTTCATGTGACCTTGACCTCATTTTCATCGTTCATTGTTTAGTTTCCATAGTTCAGTCTGTTTCTTTGAAGCTATTTATAAGCAATAGGTCAACTTACTATATTTAGTGTATAGAATGATTGTAACATGTACACGACATAACAAGAGGCTCTCAAGAGCCTGAATCGCTCACCTTAAATTATTTGCTTAAATCTTTCATCAATGATTATTTTGGCTTTTCAATTTATATAAATATTCTTGAATCTGGTCATATCTTCTTCAAAAGCAAAAATGCATTTTACCCTATGTTCTATTTTAGCCATACAGGCTTTCTTGACGTACAAGGAAATAAAATATAAAATTTATACTTGATACTCTGAAACTCATTCAGCCTAAGTTTGGTGAAATTGATTCAGCAGTTTCAAAGGAGAAGATTTTTTAAAGTAAGCTAACAAGTAAAACAAATTAAGTAAAATGTCTTTAAAGGGCAATAAGTCCTTTAAAGGTCAATTGACAATTTTGGTCATATTGACTTATTTGTAGATCTTACTTTGCTTAACAGTTTTGCTGTTTACAGTTTCTCTTTATCTATAATAATATTCAAGATAATGAGCAAAACTGCAAAATTTCCTTAAAATTACCTATTAAGTGGCATCAACCCAACAATAGGTTGTTTGATTCCTCTGAACATTTCAGGGCTGATAGATCTTGACCTAATGAACAAATTCACCCAATGTCAGATTTGCTCTTTATGCTTTAGTTTTTGAGATATAAGCCAAAAACTGCATTTTACCCTATGTTCTATTTTTAGCCATGACGGCCATCTTTTTTGAGGAAACAGAAAATAAAACACAAACTTTATTCTAGACACCCTAATGATCATTTACCTTAAGTTTGGTTGAAATTGGTTCAGTAGTTTCAGAGGAGAAGATTTTTTAAAGTTAGCAAATATGATGAACAAATTGTGTAAAATTTTCTTTAAAGGACAATAACTCCTTAAGGGGTCAATTGACAATTTTGGTCAAATTGACTTATTTGTAGATCTTACTTTGCTGAACATTTTTACTGTTTACAGTTTCTCTTTATCTATAATAATATTCAAGATAATGACCAAAAACTGCAAAATTTCCTTAAAATTACCAATTATGGCAGCAACCCAACAATGGGTTTTTTGATTCCTCTGAAAATTTCAGGGCTGATAAATCTTGACCTGATGAACAATTTTACCCCATGTCAGATTTGCTCTAAATGCTTTAGTTTTTGAGATATAAGCCAAAAACTGCATTTTACCCCTATGTTCTATTTTTAGCCATAGCGGCCATGTTTTTTGAAGAAATGGAAAATAAAACACAAATTTTATTCTAGATACCCTAAGGATCGGTTGGAATTGGTTCAGTAGTTTCAGAGAAGAAGATCTTTGAGATAGTTTACGACGACGACGGACAACGGACAACGGACGACGACGGACAACGACGACGGACGCCAAGTAATATAAAGCTCACATTTCCTTTCAGGAAAGGTGAGCTAAAATGAGAATGGAAATGGGGAATGTGTCAAAGAGACAACAACCCGACCATAGAAAAACAACAGCAGGTCACCAACAGGTCTTCAATGTAGAGAGAAATTCCACAGCCGGAGACATCCTTCAGCTGTATTTCTTGATTGGTTTATATGACCTCATTTTCTTGGATCATGTGTGATAGTTATAGTTAAGCTTTATATTTAGGACTTTCAACATAATATCAGTGAAAAGTAAAGCAGGTGAGACGTTTCAGTGTGTACTCTCTTGTTGTACATTTTATGTTTTGTATTTATCTTTTTATTTCACATTTTGTAAAGGTTTGTTGTCTCATACAATGTATTCAAATGTACATGTATGTTATACATTTAAAGTAATTTTGACTTCACAAATATAATTTAACATGAATAACATCATCTTAACATGGGCAAGTACAGGGTCAGTGTACAATAATCTACATGTACCAGTGAAAATAAAAAAACAGAGTTTTATTTTTATCTAATTCTACACATCATCATGTCGTACAATCTCTCTTGCAGCAAGATAAACATCAACTCCATGTTCATTACTTGGAATAAGAGGGTCAACCTGACTCAACAAGTTATCCACATCTACAATTACATGATCTGGTTGCATATTCAGCATGTCCAATGAGCCAATATCTTCACCATGTGTTTGAACATCATTAACTTGAGGGTCTATTCCATACTGCTCAATTCCATCAATTAAAATATTTTCACTATTCAGTTCAGCTGAATGAATGTTTTTTTGAATCATGCTGTTCACCCAGATCTTTTGTGGTGACCAACAACGTTCTGTTCTTAACCCATGACTATTATATGCCACTACGAATTGAGAGAGTGCTTCGTTGATACGAGGTATAAACACATAATGTAAACACAGCAGATCCTTTTGATTATCAACATCTAGCAGATCATTTCCTTCTAGATAGTAAAACAATGAATAGAATGTTTGAATTACAGCATAATAAACATCTCTCCAAAGCCTTTCAATTCTGCTATTGTGCACAGATTTTCCTGCTATAAAACTACCACGATCAGAGCCTCGCCTTTCTTCCATATATCTAGCAACTAAAACATTTTCACTTCCTTGATCACCTCTGACTCGAGATGGTAATGAGTACGATTCAACTGCTTTCAAAAACGAGTTCAAAACAGTGACCGCCAAGTTGTTGTTCGAGCATTTTAAGAACACTATTAATCGCGAAAAACCATCAATACCTCCATGTGTTACTAATTTCCAGCGGATCAGCGCATGGTGTCCATCAATATGCCATAGGTCATTAGGCCCTGCAACTGAGTATTTCCTGCGAACTGCAGTTAAGCCCCATCGTATCAAGGTGCTTCCTGGATCAATATCACGCAGAGTTCTCCTTACACGTGACTGTTGCACACTTATACCTTTTGCTTTTAAGTGGCCAATCATCATACTCACACCAGTATGTGGTTGACTGTTAACGATTTCTCGCATCACTGACATCAATTCTGAATCATTTATCATAGTATGTCTAACCAGATTCTTCTCCTCATATTTAAGTCGTCTCCATAGTGTTGTTCTGTGCACTAAGAACATTCTGGCTATTTCACCTATCTTAAAACCAATTTTAAACAAATATTCCACTTGGTCGGTGCATATAAAAGCAGGAGGCCTTCCCAGCCTATCAGTCGCTGAAATACATCCTGCTCCATCAACAATGCTCAAGAAACTAGATGGCATAGAAAAATCTATCGTGCTCCAATGTTCTCTCAGGGCTGAAGACAAGATAATAGGGTTTGAATTTTCTCAATTAAGCTCTGATCAGCTCTATTTATAACTAAATTAAATTCTAAACAATTTAAGCCATCCACTGCACTTTTCAATCTGTTGCGAAAGTATTCTATGTCACAATTTGGAGGGTTATCTGGGATATTTTCACAATATGATAACGTTTCGTCCAAGTCTTGGAAAAAATTTCAAAATAGACTCTTCTTGCTCTTCATCATGTTCATGATCTGGGTATGTTGCCATCTTCTGCAAAAAAGAAGAATGTCATTAAGCCATCAAACCTATCACATGAGCCAATATTTCACAGCTAATATCCATGGTGTTGCATTTGTAGCTACAGCATGTATAGTATTCTGCAATTTATCAGATTTCTATGTATAAATCAGTGATATTTTACACTCTGAACAGTCAAGGGTATAACTTAAATATTTTCATTTCAGAGAAATAAACATGCATGTGTGAATCTGGATCTAAGCTAGGATTTTGAGGGCTTTAGTCACTTTGAGCGCTATATGAAAACCCACCAATGTGTAATAGCAAGGGACCAAGGATGTAATTTTGTAACTTACTAAGCTTCATCTTTGACTTTGTCAGATTTTAAAACTTTAGGCAGGATTGGCAGTCAGTATTGTATTTAATTTTGACTGTATTAACCTTTAGGTAGCAGTCTTGTATTACAACTCCAGTTTCGGGTGCATGTCAAAACATGGAGGGAACAAAATAGTGCATTTTTTCTGAATTTTTTCTGAACTCAATTTTTCTGTTTGATTATACATGTAGGTTTATGCTGAATTGAAACATATATATAGACTTGCATCTTTTGGGGATATCAATCCATGAAAGTGGAAGGATATCATGTTTACTGGAAGTGGTGCGGCCTAGTAAAATAGCAAACAGAAAGTAGGAAAAAATGTTTTGACTTCAGGATTGCGTCACTTTTATTCTTCGTGGCAAGAACCCCTTTTTCGATTAAATCACAATTTCACATTAGTACATACATGATATGAACATGAATTTTTTTTTATATATAGCAAAATTAGGCTAGCATTTTTTATTTTTTTATTTTTTTGTTTTCAAAGATCAGCTGTTTTGCATGTTAGCCTATGGAGCAGTCAATTTCAAGACTGCAACCTTTATTATGAAAGATTCTGACATGGGATGTGGAAACTTAGTTAATTTCTCACACAGTGTGATTACACATGCTTTCATGAGTTGTCTCTCTCTTTTATTCCTAATAGTTTAGTAACACATGTTTGTTATTTGTTGACCAAATATTTAATATTTTACTTTTTATATTAATTAGGCACTTGAGAATTTTTGAAACTTTGCGCAGAAACTGAATACATGGACTGAATAACTCATTTTCTAATTAAAGTAAATCATTTTTGATGAACCATACTAAATCAATAGGAAAAGGCTTTAGTTAGCTTTAAAAGGCATATAATTTAGATACATGTTCTTACAGATTATCATTGATCATCTCAACAAGATTGATTTTCTCGCCTGAGATGATATGGCTAAAATGAGAAAAGCAATCCAGTTGAGATGACCAATTGCAATGATAATTTGTTGATCGCTATTTGTAACTATGACGACATTGTCAGTTTCATTAGGATCCATGTGCCTCATTTAATTTAGTTTCTTGCCATCATTGTTCATATCACTTGTCTTGACTCCTGCTGAGAAAGGAAATCACCAGTCAGCAAGATCAAAGGAAAATTTCCTAAAATAGCGATAATGCTTTTTACATGGGACACTTTGGAATTACTTGCATGACTTGGAAGCTTGCATAGTACTTCATTTCATGCTCTGGTGATTATAAATCATAAAATGTATTCATTGATGCGCACAGTTTGTTTGTTTTTGATTTGTTATGTGTTTATCTTATATATATTATGCATTTTTCTAAGTTCATGGTAATAACTTAAAGAAAAATGCTTATTTTGGCCCCCTTTGAGTCTGAATTCCAAAACCGTTGGGACCATCATCCAAAATTAATCCCAACCTTGTGGTATTGAACCTTCTAAAAAAAAATCATATCTAGATCCACACTTAAACTAAAGTTATCATGGTTATTGTCTAGAAACGTAATGTGTCTAAGGACAACGACGCAGACAACATGGACAACAATTACTTCATCATACCATTATTATGATCCTAAATATATTTTTGTGGTCGCATAATAAAACAAGATTGTGTCTGATGACATGGATCCTCCACTGGCAAAATGGATTGATTGTCATGCTTAAATAGGTGGTGAACAAGTGCAAATTGGAAAAGACATAACTCAGAAACAGTCAAAGTGACACCACCTGAATTTGAACTTAATCTTAGTTTTATGTTACTTAGCATTATTCTAGTCAGTGCTAACAAGTTGGAAACAACAAATTTCCATTCATATAATTAAAGGGCAATTTCTCCTTGAAATAAAAGTGAATCTGGCCGAAATTCGAAATTGTCCTATGACACCGTGTATCATCAGTACACTGGAAATAGGTACTAACCAAGCGGGCATGATCAATTTTGACCTTACAAGGTAACGGAAATCTTTGTTTTGCTTTTTCATTATTCAATGTACATTTCTCAACATTTGAAATTCCTGCTCCCAAATAATTTTTGCATCGATTTTTTCCTATTCATAAAAAAACTTTGATATTCAAATAAGAACAAATAACATGCGCAAATAGTTGTGAAAGTCAACACCCACTTTCAATTTCGATACAGTTGTTGAGACATTTACATGTTTTATCTGAAAGAAACCTATTACAGGGTAACAGTAATGGTTACCAATCATAAAGCTACCTGTGATTACTCATTCTTTGAAACTGTTTGGGTAATAAACGAGTATGAAAATAAAGTTTTTGTGTACGGTGTACAACAACTTAACTATGCACCGTACATAAGGATGTATGTGGTCAGCCAAACACCATACACAAGGCTTCTTTAGGGATAAAATATCGAAAAGATTTCAGTGCCAATTATTGAAACAGCTATACTTATTATACACACACATTGACATTCTATCGGATGAGACGAGGGCCAACTTCTTTTACAAGTATTTGCACATGCTTTTAGTAATCCCTCTTGTTTTGGGAAAATAATGAGACATCTCTAATTAGTCAAGCTACGATCAAATCATTTCTTAAAACAGCAATTATGTTTAGATTGAAGTAGTCACATTGATATTATGTGAACAAAAGAAAGATTTGTCGTTACCGTGTAAGATCAAAATCGCTCACGCCTGCTTGGATAGTACCTATATTCGCTGTAAGATGATACAAGGTGTATGAGAGGCTATGAATATATATAGCTTGCATTATGTGTATAAATATGAACAAAATATGCTGACAAATAAAAGTTCTAGAGAGCTAACAATTCCTGAAGAAAAATATGTTTTGAAATATGCAAAGACATATAGTAATTATTAACTACAGTGGGACGTTGAAAAAATCTAATTGGGATTCAGAGATGGGAACTAGAACACATTCCAATTTTTCCATAAACGGCCATTGTGGTGCATATTTCGGCACTTTTTTACATTGGTTATTAGATGTACCCCAACTGTTTCCAACAAGTGTTTCCATCTGATGAACCTGCTGTCAACTTCCAGTTCTGGTTTACGGATTTTTTATAAACAAAGCGAGTACTTTGTGGCAAATAAACCAAGATTTTATAGAAAATCCACAGCCTTCAATACAGAGATTTTGTTATAAAATTTCAAACATAGATTACTCACTTGCTTTTCGAAAATTTGCTTGTGTTTATTAATTGTTTACAAAAAATATAAGCAACCTGTAAATTCCCAAACATCTGAGTGGTGTTGAGCCAGTCAAGTGCACCCTAAAAGGTGTACTTAATTTGAGCTCATTTTTTATTTGTTTTAACCATTATTATAACTACAGTAATAAACTTGTTTTGAGGAAATTTCGAGCAATACTCCGATATCTATCAGTTATTAAATTGCCTTATTTGAGGGAACAAGATTAAAAAGAAAAGGCTGTGGATCCATGTTCTAGTCTAAATAATTATGACGTCTGGCAAGGCTATTTTGGTCGCAGGAAGGCGTCCAAGAAAAAATCAAAATAGCCTTGCCAGACGTCATAATTATTTGGACTATGGATTTTCTATAAACTTTCCATATGTTTAGTATTGAATCAACACAAGGGTACATAATCCTAACAGTAACACTAACAGTATCAGCCTGCAATGCCGGACTCGCATGAACGCAAGATTTAGTTAGTGGGCGACGCGTTTTTAATTCTTGGTCATGCATTCGTGTTGAGAAAGAAAGGGGAATGCAAACAGTTATACAAAACGTTACCTTCTCATATATAGATATCAACAGCTAATCAAACCAGGGAGTTCATAGAGAACGTGCCAACTTCAACATGTGAGTCAAGCAGGGCTGCCCGACTATATCGACCAATCACAAACGTTGTTGCAAATTTGACCTTGTGACGTCAAACAATTTCCCATAATGCAATTATTGCATATAAATAAAAATTATTGCATATAAATAAAAAACGACAATTATACCAATTGAATGAAAATATTGCATTACAATGACAAGTTATACAAATTGAATAAAAATATTGCATTTGAATGACAAATTATACCATTTGAATGAAAAATTATACCATTAAAATAAAAATATTGCATATAAATGAAAAATTATACCATTTAAATGAAAAATATACCATACAAATGAAAAATATTGCATATAAATGAAAAATATTGCATATAAATGAAAAATATACCATACAAATGAAAAAATATTGCATATAAATGAAAAATATTGCATATAAATGAAAAATATACCAATTAAATGAAAAATATTGCATTTGAATGAAAATATCAAATTTTGCAACCAATACCATGCCATAATTACATACAAAACAGAAAATGATGAATTCTTTTAGTAAAAGATAATTTGGATCCGGGTTCTGTGTATTCACATCATTTGTACAACTCTCCTTACTGATGCCATTTTTGGAATTTCTGTGACCTAAATGGTTCGCGAAAATTAATATTTTATCATATAGTATAGTAATAATGAGAACTTTAATGTATAGGGAGAGAAACTTTATCTTGCAAAAATGATCGGATAGACAAGATATACAACATACATAAATACCCATGCGGGAATCGTCTATTGACTCCCTGTTGTGATTGTTGCCATTAATCAACTTAATAAATGTTTAAATATTCACCAAGTGAATCTCGACCCAATCGTTTACCATCTTTCCACTGTTGCATTAATACTGATTCTAATATTGCGTATTTTTGCCCCGTCAACCTCCAGGACCTTGGAAATCTTTATTTGTCTTCGTAAATATTGATTTCAATTTTTTTTCTTTCTATATAGATTATAAAAGAGGAAATAATTTGTTGCTAATTAATTTAAATTTATAGAACCTTTGAGGATTTTTACCAACCTTATCCTGAAATTAAACATTAAATACACATTGGGAAAGCGTTATTGTATTTGGTGGTTCACAAATAATTTGACCAAGTTATCTTTCCTAGCTTTCTTTTCTGTCGCTTAGTCGCATGTTCTTTCATTCACAACTTAAAGTTTTTAATTCAATCATCACGGTCATCATATCTTGTGTAAACATTTTAGATATCTATGTCAATGGAGACTACGGATATATTCACCCCAATTTTTACTTTTCTTTTAACTTACATATATCTTAAGATCTGAGTTTTGTAGATAATTGTATGGTTTTGTTTTTCTGTCTTTTAATATGGATCAATAGTATTGTTTTCCTTTAATCTATCTTCGTTGGATTTTGTTTAAATTTGTAAGAATATTGAAATTGCTCTGCAAACTTAGAAATTTGATCTCGGCATTATTGGAAATTAGTTTCCGAGTAGACATATCAACGTCCTTTGTGTGTGTCGTTTTCTGCTGGTTAAAATACTCATACCCCAGATTTTCTTTTTTTAACTTATTTCTGATTTACTGCAAACGTTGTGAAAGTATAAATGAGGTTTATGGCGAGGATATTAACTGTTAATTGTTATAAATTTACTTTGCCATAAACTAATAATATCGGCCAGTTATGTTTAACATTACCCTTGGAAAGGGTCGTAGTATTCTCTGACATGACATTAATTAACTTTGGAATGATAAAATACATTAAAAAAGATATAAAAGGAATGTAATCTTTTAAAGGAAATTTATCGTTGGATGAAAAGATGTTATGTGCAGAAGTACCAGATAGAAAAGTACAAAATATTCTTGAGGTCTCGTGTGTACCGTTGTGTTCGTAAACATTGTCATCACCCAAAGGAGAACTATGCAGGTAAAGAATAAAGCATCCGATACATCTAAACGATAATTACTTTAAAATAATGATAATTTGGTCCTTTATATAATAATTTGTCTGGATTTGTCTTAATTTTAGTTAAAAATGATACGGAAATCACAAAAAAAAATTTAAAACCTTGAATAATTGATTCGAAATCTCTTTTGACAAAAGTTAACAGCTTTGATGATCGTTCGATCATTCGATCTCGGATTAGTTAGTGTCATAACTTCTTATTACACGCGTGGAACAATTAAAATATTTACTTTGCAATTCCCTTCAATCGAGACAATTTGTTAGCCTAGATGAATCAGCTTATTTCCGAAGCAATCATTTTTTTTTTTTTTTTTTTTTTTTTCAGAAATTTGATGACTGTTGTCAGTAATGACAAACGAGCAAGTAAGTTAAAATAAACCCCTTATTTTGCAATATCCCACTAAAAGCTGAACTTTGCTTTATAAAATTATGTTCATTATAAAACAACTTGGGATTATTTTCAAGAATTATCTTCTTTTCTGATGGCTTCAAATTCTTCATTCAATTTTTTCAAAAACCTAAAGTCCACGAGTTTAAAAATCCACGAACATGTTACTTTTGCACAATCAAAATATTGTACCACGTAAACGAATAATAGTACCAATGTATAGAAGAACTTTCACAGTACTAGCAATGATTTTGCGCTTTTTGGTCTTTCAATTTTAATAAATGAGCCATATGGTGTTATTCACAAAACAAGCTCTATAAAAATAACAGGCTAATAATTTTGTAGGCCAGATGAGCGTTTCGTCTTTAAAAGACTCATCATTAGAAGAGCTTCAGTCATAGACTGAGGTTATTTTTTCTTATGTCTTTGTCAAAGCTTTTGACTTGTTCTGTTCATTAAGTTGTTCTTTTCGTTACAATTTTCCTGTTTACCTTGAATATTTTGTCCATTTGTGTTTTCATGCACCAAATGTTTGACGAATCTTAATGGTGAACGTTGTCACTTACCTTGCGAATAATGTAAAGTTTAGTTATTTGAAAGTCTAGATATAAGCAGACCTACGGTAATCAAATAGAAAACCAGTCATGAAATCAGAGATGCCTGGTTTATTTTTAATCAACAAGACACGTATTAAATCTACATGACAGCTATTTAAACAAATAGAAGGCCAAATTAATAAGGAATTTAAAAGGCTTTGGAAAAAGTGTGCCAATTCTGGCAACTCGATAGAGGAAACATTTTAATATTTTGAATGAGATTAGCTTTTATGAATATGCAAAACTATATAACACCAAAGATATTTCATGGCAGCACAGTTGTGTCGACAACTGGGCTGGTGATACTCTCGGGAACAAAATGTTCATCAGCTATTGCATTGTTGCATTGGTCCAGTGGTGTTGGAAACTATTCAACAATACAAGGCTTTCATAAAATTTGCCAGGAGTAAAAAATGAAAACAACACGTTATAAATTTGATGCGTTCGAAGCGCTTTTCTGGATTTACCGTCATCAGGAACGCTCAAAGCCGAATATTTGAAAGCCAAGGATGTATAATACCGAAACAGTTGAAGAGCTATATAATCATAAATGACCTTAAATAATAGCTGGATCCTTCTAAGGCCAACAAGATTCGTATTAATCAGACTCACCAGTTGCACTAGAAATAAAGAGTTATTTTTAAAATTAAAAAGTAAATTAAGAGTATTTGAAACCACAAAATTGAAAACAAAGCAGTTTCCCCAAATCTGGCTAATGCCACTTATGCCTGAGAATAGAAGAAACCTCGGTGTTTTGAACGATTTTAACATTTGAAAACAATCGGAATGACTAGAACTCTAAACGGAAGAGAATCGATTCGTGGTACAAGGTTAGAATAGTTTACTATACATGCATAATCTTTTATAGAAATACGACTGCAGTCATATCGCGTGTCGAAAATATGACAAACACTTGTAAAAAAGCAGAAAATTGAGAGACATGTATATAACATGAAATAGTTTAATTCATTTATTAAGAAATAAAATGCTACAAGCGTTGTAGTTATAAAACACTCTCTAAGGATATGCCTACAGACAAAGATGAACTGCTGCATGTCAGAATTAAGATACCTTAATTGTCTTGAACGATTAAAATGGTGAAGAAATTTTTCTTAAGTCTTTTGTGATGTAATATCTAGCTATTTGTGATACTAATATGTTTTTATTATATTGGTTGTTTTGTCAGTTAATTTCATTTTGCACTTTGATATCCCTATGGTTCATATAAAATGGTTGTTATGTCCAAGTGTAGATTTTTTGAAAGCTTGATTGAAAAGGTTCAAATAATCGTTTTTAAGCTAAACAAATTGGTTAATATCCATGCCAAAATAATGTGTACCCCACCGACTTATATAAAAAAAACAAACAAAAAACAATTCAAATACGGCAGAAAGTGTTGTATTGCGTTTGTTAGTATGTTAAATTTACTTGTGAATTCTTAAACATTTATACATTGATTAGCATACCACAGGTACAGTACTGTGTAGTATACAAAAAGGAGAGCTTTCACATTTCTGGACAAGCTGAGGTTTTGATTTGCTCTTAATCAGATTTAACATGTAATGAAAGAAACAGTATTTTAGGATTTACACTTTCGTTTCCAGTTATTTGACTGTCTTATTGATATCCGAGCTTCGTACAACAATTGACGTACACGAGCCAGTACAAAAATTACATAAAGAACGAGTTCATTGCAGACGAATCTAAGTGAATAACCTTTATGATACATAAAGAGTGTTAGTTAAATATAGAACGTTTGAAAGCATGAGAATCAAAAAGACTCAAACAATAAATACAAGTGAGTTACATTTCTAATTTTCATACAAACTTAAATGAATAATTCATCAACTTGAAATATAAAATAGTCCTTTGTTAAAGAATAAATAATATGCTATTTTTGTGCCTTTTAGAAGTTGTTGTATGACGTTATTTGGAATTTGTTTGATAGAGTCTCATTGGCAATCTTTTGGTGAGCTTTTACAGAAAGCTCTCATACTGTGTAGGATCGGTAATCATCGTGTTTAATTGACCCATATCATTGACCGTCGTGTTTATTCCACTATTGTTGCGAGAGATATGGGTATTTGAATATTTTTAGGACTATTGTAGAAAACTGGGCTGATATTATTTGCTCCTGAAGAGTAATAATATCCTACTCTAAATGTGGAATCCGTCATGATGCTTCGGTGATGCTCGAAGCCAATTAAAATAGTTGACAATCTAATATTTTATACAAACGTTAAAGAGCTGATAAAACCACAATTTGAATCCGGACAGGAGATTACAGCTATGCATGGAGTAGAGAAAGTCCTAAGTTTTTAATAATGAACAAAATTTTATAAAGCAAAGTTCAGCTTATTGGTTAAACAGTTTTGTAAAATAATGACAGAAAGTAAACAGCATTTAACAATAACATATATAAACAAAACAACAATGTGATAAAACTATGTTGAATAGACAATGTGATTACAATACAATTTTTTTTTTATCATTTGCTGGATTTCGTAGTAATAAACTTCTGATTACACGTTTATGTATTTTTATGATATTTTCTTTCTTTTGGTTACCTTATGATTGGTCTTGTTTAATTCAATTTGTATTTGAAAAGGTCGTTCGAACATAGCTACTTTCCACATAGAAAATACTGTCATTAATTTTTCTATCGGGAAATAAATAAAATGATACATTTTGTTATAATGAGACCAAGAAAAGATTAACTCATCGGCAATATTGTTAACTCTTGATTTAAGATATCATTTGACAATAGCAATCTTAGCAACGAGGGACCACATAAAACGTCAGATGAACACATTATATTATAGTATGTCACAATGTTATCTCTCTACGGACCCAAAGATGACGAATCTATAATCTTTTTTTAAGAGGCAAGTCTTCGAGATAATTTTAAGTTAATAATGAATGATACTTTCACTTTTTTACTAAAAATCATTGTTTAGTTATGTTTAACTTGGTAATGTTAACCGAAACAATATCTTGAAAATCTTCACCTAAATATTTTAAAAACAGATTAAAATCTGCATATTTGATTTCCTCAACTTAATCTGGCATCTCAATACCTAGTACATAATATATAAGTCCGCTGTTGTTTTCTAGATATTTACTTATTTTGTAGTTTGGTTTGGTGTTTTTCGTCCTATAAGATACTTCACATCTTCTTTTCTTAATATTTAATTATGAACAAAACATACCAAATTTATTTAGTTTATAGCATTATAACCGACGATATAGAACAAAATGAGAAAAATTACAAATATTCCAAATGAATAATGAAATAGCAGGAAAATAGTTGAACTAAATAAAAAATGATGGCATCGATAGCCATTGACAATAAAGACAATATCGTGTGTACGTCGACTAGAAAAGAAGTATTGCTAATTGCTCTATCGTAGGTAAACCATGAGTAACGTGACGTTATTTAGTTACTTTTTTTTTGTAGACTTTCGATAAATAGTGACTCATTAATCCCATCAACCATTAGGCAATGGGATAGATTAGTCATATCACAGTCGTTCGAATTTTAGTGATAATAAACAACAAAATAGAAAAAGTCGCTAGATATATATATATAATATATCTAGCGACTTTTTCTTTTTTTTTTTTTTTTGTTTATTTATCACTAAAATTCAAACGACTGTGATCATATCTGTTTGAAAAACAGAAACGTAATTAAAATTTTAAAATAAATTTAAAAAGAGTAGTAGGAAATTAATCGGCACCTAGTTACTATTACAAAGTTAAACATAACTATACAATGATTTTTAGTAAAAAAGTGAAAGTATCACAATAATGTTTTATCGTAATTTGGATGTTCAGCTACATTCCTTAATTTTGAACTCTTTCAAATGAATATTGTATCCGATCCATCTTGTCGCTGATGGTTTCCCCTTGAAGATTTTAATCATTTCGTCTTTAAATGTCCTTTGTATACAACAATATGCTTTTATCTTAAGATATGGGAGAATAAGAGCTAGACATAATCATAAAGACCTGTATTTTGTTGAATACAGTATGGCTGACCTACATATGATGTTTGTGTCATTTGGTTGCTGTCATATGTGCGAATACCCGACATTTCTTTCAATGCAGATCACTAAACATAGTCTTTATAATAATTAACTCATGTTGTGTACGACACACAAACACTTTTTTGACAATGCCTATAAAATAAAAACATGGTTGCCTATAATTGCTTACATCCACTTTATTTTAACTTTGGTGAATAGTTGTCTCATTGGCAATTATACCACATCTCCTTATTTCTATATTAAGTACACAAAATTTCTAATAGCTGTTCTTTTTCTGCATTGGCCCCGAAATATTATCGAGGTTACTCTAAGGTTTATGTCGATCAGCTGATCGGGTATCAATACCTGGTCCAATACAAATACAGCCACTTTATGGCACTTATATTAACAAAAACTCATCAAAATTAAATGGTATAAACATTTGAGTACAGTACATGGTAAAGGTACATATTGTTCCGTACAAGGATGTATAAACCCTTAAGGTATAAGAAAAGCCAAACGAATTCCAAATAAGTGCATGTGAACATATTTATGCCTAATGAAGATAACCAAGAAAGCCCAGTATATTGTAATAATTTAAAGCTTTTTTTAAGTATAGTCACGAAAACAATACCAAAAACACGGTAGATTAACTCTCATATCTTCACCTGTTGTTTATTGTACATAAACGGCAACATCGCTTATTATACCGATAAATTGAAAAATAGGCAAAAGCGAAAAAGACAAATACCTATCTATTGCTCAAACCACGCAATACAAACTGTTTTAATGATTGTGGCTGATTAATAGCAAACTTACTTATCTATTTTCCTCACCTGAGCAGCAATATACTAACTTCAACCGCTTATAGAATATACCTTTCTCAACTCATACCATATTCAACAACTTGTAGCTGTTTCTCAGACTTTGTAAAACATCATCGGTGACTGAGCAAACAACTAATGAGCAATGGTTTTGTTAAAGAACGTCTGGTCTTTTTTCACAAATAGTTTCATCGGAAAGTATCAAGACCTAACAGATAATTATTCAGTGTTGACATCACAAATAATACAAGATGGTCTTGAGTTGTATTTTTTTTTTTTTTTTTTTTTGGACAATGCATGTACCACTTGTTAGGTTGATTGATAGCGTTTGGTTTTGTCAGTTTTATGGACTCCACCTTTTTGTATTTGCCTTGGAGGTTTCGAAATACTTTTTTTGTCTCCCTGATTTCTCATTTTCTTCGTTTTGAATCAGGTCTTTTGATATTTTCTTTTAATCATTTTACTTATGAACAATTATGCTAACGCAATATGTTTTATATAACCAGTCGTTTTTATACTTATATAGGTCAAATAAGAATAATGATACAAAATACGTTGATTCCTTGTCTGTTGGGAAATATAAATGAATGTATTTTATATAATGAAATCGAGACTGAAATGAAACAAATCAATATGGTTAAATCTGGATTTAAGATGTGGTTATATAGCATTATTCTCTGCAACAAGGGAGAACATTAAATGACATATACTTTTATAGAATCATTGTTTGTGACATAGTTTCCTCTCTAAGGACACGGATGACTTTTTTTCATTATAGATTTAAATTGAGAATCTTATGGAGAACTCTTATATTTATATTATTTTCCTTTTTTTATTGTACGTCTCGTATTACTGTTTGATCGTACAGAATCATAGTCTCCTGCACGTTACACCGTGGGTGGTTATGGTAATGATCTCCGTCCGTCCCTAACAGTTCAATATTCAGAAAATAGTTGTCGTAATCGTCCAATTAATTTGACAATTTTTACGGGAGTTATGGGACTTTGACCATTTTATTTGAGTTTTGTAACAATGAAAAAAAAAGTAAATAGAATTGAAGGCCGTACTTTGACCTATAGTTGTTTACTTTTTACACATTGTGACTTGAATGGAGAGTTGTCTCATTATCACTCATACCACATCTTCTTATTTCTATTCAATGATAAAAATGATGAAATGTCACACAATAGCGGTGTGATAAATGTATCTTTCCTGAAACCAAGCCATTGTTTAGATAGAACCCCAAATACATGACTGAACATGAAAGTTAGAAATGAAAACAGTATTAGCCTTGATAAAGGATAGACAACACCGTAAGCGATATACCACACAGACATTCAAATTAAATAGCATAGTATATACATTTTAGAAAATTAAACATATTGTGAAAGCAACTCTTCTGAGACCTTTTGACAGAAAGCTTTCATATTTGGTACTATGATTTGCAATTATGTGTTGTTAAAAAAAGTCCTCGACATTTTGATTGAAACAAATTTATGACAGGAATAGAACTATTACCCTTTATGGGGCATAGATATGAAACTTCATGAACCAAACTCCTCTTAGACCGTTTTATAGAAGTTTTCATATGTTGTAAAAGTGGCTGCCATCGATGTAAATTGTTTATTTAATTATTGCTGCTGGCACTATTCTCCATCCAAGAAGCCACTGTTTGGTAGAGGCATGATAAAAAATAAGAAGAATTACTATTGCACATTTTCAATTATATATTATGTAAATCTACAAAAAAATGATGTTAAAACTGTTACGTATGTTTGGGGCAATAAAGTTCTGTAAATTTTGCCTGCGACATTATTAGGCTTTCAAAACTTCTGGTATTGAACATATGACATAATACGAACTTCAACCAAAAACAAATGTGTCCTGCGCACGCAGATTGTTTTACCTCAACTTAATTTGACACTTCTGCTGATAGCCTACAGTCCTAGTACTATACAAACGATAGATTGACATTGTAAAATGTCAGTGTATAACGGAATACAATGTAAAACTAAGGATACCACTTCCTCGGGCAAAGTTGGCAAAGTTGACCCTAGAATATTTGGCTGTATAACTTCGATCTGTTTGGTTTAATTGTTGTTTAAAATATATTATTTTACTTTTTTTTTGGGAGGAGGGGTTCCAAGGTTTCTGATACAAATTAACAGTCACATAATCATCATAATTTTGTCATGTTTACATTATTATTATTACTTGTTATCATTAATTTTATTACGGCCCACCAGAAAAAAGTAATATTGAATTGAATCTGAAATAATTGCATCAGGTTCTGTCAGTACTTATCACTAGATACGACTTTCCTTAAGTGGACTGGAAACTGATTTTCGGATATCTTTGACATCAATTCAAAATATTTACTAGTACTCTTTCGAAGCAATTCTGAGTTCGACCTTGTTTCTTTTTTTTTTTTTTTTTTTTATTCTTCGGTGGGGTTCAATTTGTATGTTGTAAAAACTGTTTTGTCTCATCGATGTTTTTCTTCCATTGTCCTATGTTTCGTCTACGTATCACTTTATATTGCCCTTTGTAGCTTCTTTACTTCTTTCACCATTGAGGGTTACTTCAAACTAACTGTGTTGTTTTGTGAACAATTTTGATTATCTCATTATTTTTTCTTTTACAGTATGTTTTCTTTTTTTTTTTTTTTTTTTTCTTATTGTTAGCAAAACAATTACACTGAAATATATGACGAAAACTCCTATCGTAAGACATACTTACAATGTGTGTGTGTGTGCGTGTGGTTAATGTTCTTGGAATCAAAAAATTATAACAGTCCAACATCATTTCATCAGACTAAAATTTAAAATGATAGACAAAATGATGTCAAAATGGTCAACTGCTAACTGAAAATATATTGCATTGCCCTCATTGTTTCGAGTAAATAGATAAAAATTAACTTTTAGCATTCTACTTTGATATTCAATAAATGGTCGTACTGTAATTAGAGTCAGCATACTGTTGTCTGATTGTATCTATAGAGCTATACAGTTTTCATTGTTACACTAGAGCGTGATTATTGGTCAATGGTAACGTTATACAATTACTCAGACGATAAAACAATTAACATCAACATTACTACAATCACTGCGAACTTTGTTCCGAGGAACATAATGTCATTTATTGAGTTTATATCTTCTTGATGATACTTATATTTCCCTTGTCATATTTATATAATTCAAGGAACACAGTGTATTTTATTGGATGTGTCTCTTCTTGATGACACTTATATTTTCATTGTCACATCTATATAATCCGAGGAACACAATGTCGTTTATTGGATGTGTCTCTCCTTGAAGACACCTATATTCTTTATGTCACAATCAGATTGTATATGTAGTTTTCGTGGGAGATATTAATTGGATATTAAGTGTTAATCCTTCATTGTTTAAAAAAATTACTGAAATGTTTAATTCTTGGAGATGAATTTTACATCCAACATAAAATTTCTGTACGCTTCAGTTTTGTCATGTTTAGACGTGTTTAAATCTTGACACAACCGATTAAAGAAAACCGTACATCGTAGTACCGTTATCGCCGGACCTCAAGTTTTGTCAGGTATGAGTGCTAACAATTCTACTTGACCATTGGAACTTAAAACATGGATTATTCCATCTATGTCAAAGAGGTGAAGAACACAGATTGATTTCATGAGATAACACTGTTAGGATTAAGATTGATTTCATGAGATAACACTGTTAGGATTAAGATTGATTTCATGAGATAACACTGTTAGGATTAAGAATGGATGATGCAATTATAGGAATAACATTACTTGCTGTGTTATCAGAGATTTCTTGTCAGGTAAGATAAGGTCTAATTAAACAGATTTGTTTTCAATAATTTAGCGCAGCTTAGCCGACGCCATCACGAGTTGGCTGACCGTTATGGAATAACCGTTTCACAGATGATATCGGATATGTTCCTAATGTCGTAACTACAATACCCTTCCCTTTTCACGAATGTGACTTACCGAATTAGACTATTTACCGGATTTGTAATAACATAAGCAACACAACGGGTGCCACATGTGGAGCAGGATCTGCTTACCCTTCCGGAGCACCTGAGATCACCCCAGGTTTTTGGTGGGGTTCGTGTTGCTTAGTCTTTAGTTTTCTATGTTGTGTCATCTGTACTATTATTTGTCTGTTTGTCTTTTTATTTCTGGCCATGGCGTTGTCAGTTTGTTTTCGATCTATGAGTTTGACTGTCCCTCTGGTATCTTTCGTCCCTCTTTTATCGCTGAAGACTAACCGCCGCATATGTTTCGCTGTAATGTCTTCGTAATCGCCTCGAGTGTGGGAGTTCAATTTTTTATCCCGTCCAGGTCATACCAAAGACTAAAAAATTAGTATTTGCTGCTTTTCTGCTTAACAGTAATAGCAGACTGGTCGGCCTGGAGTATAGATAATGTGTCCAGAAAGGGTAACTTGTGTTACTTTGTGAACTAGCACATTAAAATTCCATTTCAGGATGTCGCTTAGGTACAAGGCAGGGCTTTCCTGTCATTTAGACGCTAGTCGAGTCATTTGCAATCATGTCATATCTCCATAATTTCATATTCATATCAAAATCACATTCACATGTGCTAGTCCTGGATATGCATTTAATTTCCCACTTGGCGTTAAGCAGCCATTCATCATTCTCATAATCCCTGTAGACTATTTAAGGTTTTTGCATCCATTTGCGTTCATCTTCAGTCCTACATTTTAGTACTAACATACTGCTTTTAAACATCTGGTGAAAAAGAACAAACCTTTGCAAATTGTTTTTTACGTGGTCATCTCAAGAATTTTAGAACCTTTAGTTTTTACCTTTGGCAGAAATGCAACATTTCCCTAGACGATCAGTTCTAATTGGGTTGGACTATCAGCACACATGTAAGTCAATAAGCAGATCGTAGAACATCCTTGACCAAACGATCATATATGCTTCCATATTATGCGGCTTTAATGACCCCTTCTTTAATAGTGATTTTTGTCCGGTATGAAATCGAATACGTCCGTTTTCGCTCTCCATAGTGACGTATAAGATTTTTTTATTTACAATTCACAATTTGTTTCTTAATCAAATTTTTAAAATATAGACGCCAAAACAGAAAAAAATTAACTGCCACCCTCTTTATATTTTCCACCTCAAATGAGTTGTCTGCATACAGAAAGATGTTGTTGTTTGTGTCTTTTGATTGTAGAGGCTCATTGAATTATATTTCTCACTTGTTTTATTCATAAGAAGAAGAAAAAACACTATACACAGAAATATCTCGCTTAAAAAATTAATGTGAATAAGAAGGAGCAATAACATATTTTTTTCAATTGAAAATTGTGAAAAATGGAAATTGATTTATTGCCATTCATTATTTTAGAATTGTTTCATAGTTTACTTCTATTCATGACTTATGATATGACCATGAATCTCCAGGGAGATATAATGTATTGTCTTTATTGATATATACTGGAGATGTTAAAAGTAATTCATATCTAACTGAATCTTAGTTGTGACACTTCAAGGACTTTTGTCTAGATCTACTGCTACCAAATCAAGGATTACTTTTTCTTAGATCATTTAATGGCACATTTAGAATATAACGGTAGGTAATTGCTAGCCTTTGTGACGTTTTCCCATGAAACATTTGAATATCTTTTCGTCCACACTGTGTATCTTTCTTACCTGTAGTATTTTTTGTCTGATCTAAATTTGCTTGCTATTAAATGGTCACTTCATCTATCACTCTGTGTAAATTTTGTGTATGCCGAAGTGTAGTAGTGTTCGTCATCCTTTAATACACATGTACAGAGCCAACCTGGTCCCAAATTAGCATTGAATGAAACGGACTTGCATATTTTGGTATTAATATTGATTCACTCATAGGGTCTTTGCATTGGAAATAAACACTATTATTCTAAAACCAGTTGTTGGCATGATACGGGTTATGTTCTTCTCATATATTTTATGACTGTATGGTACTAAACCCCTAACGGGAGGGATTGTACTTGATTTTCATATGATGAAGACATAATCTTTCAATCAGGTTAATTGTGGTCTGGAGCTGGCATGTCAGTAACTGCTAGTAGTCATTTGTTAATGTATGTATCATTGTCATTTTGCTTAGTTTCTTTTGTTACCTATTCCGACATCGGACTCGGACTTCTTTTAAACTGAGTTTTACTGTGCGTATTGCTATGTGTTTATTTATTCTACATTGGCTAGAGGTATAGGGGGAGGGTTGATATTTCATGAAACATGTTTAACCCCGCCGCATTTTGCGCCTGCATGTCCCAAGTCAGGAGCCTCTGTTCTTTGTTAGTCTTGTATGCTTTTTAATTTTAGTTCATTTATATGTTTTGGAGTTTAGTGTGACGTCCATTTTAACTGAACTAGTACACAATTTTATTTAGGGGCCAGCTGAGGACCACCTCCGGGTGCGGGATTTTCTCGCTGCGTTGGAGACCCATTGGTGGCCTTCGGCTGTTGTCTGCTCTTTGGTCGGGTTGTTGTCTCTTTGACATATTCCCCATTTCCATTCTCAATTTTATTTGAAGGTTACCATATTGATTGATATACGCCTTGACAAAGAATATGGTTGTAACTGTACATTAATGTTTATATCTTATTATTCACATATCGTTGTCTTTATTTTTCATAGAAATAGACATTGTTTGGGCTTGGACCGCAATAGAAATGAAATGTCACGGAATTATGTTACGGTCAAGGAACAGTAAATAGGCTATGTCACAGATTTTGCTTAAATTTTGCATACAACCTTGAATCGTTGAACTATAACTGAAAATCAAAAAAAAAATAATGCATTTATCTCTTTTATTATCTGAAATTTTACTGATTGACTTCCTTCAAAATAGGTTAAAATTTGTATAGAAAGCAGATATAAAATCAGCGAAAAACCTTTCTAAATTTGTCTTAAAATCATCAAATCTCTCATTTTTAATACATAGACTGTGCCTGTCCCAAGTCAGGAGCCTGTAGTTCAGTGTTTGTCGTTTGTTTATGTGTTACATATTTGTTTTTCGTTCATTTTTTGTACATAAATAAGGCCGTTAGTTTTCTCGTTTGAATTGTTTTACATTGTCATTTCGGGGCCTTTTATAGCTGACTATGCGGTATGGGCTTTGCTCATTGTTGAAGGCCGTACGGTGACCTATAGTTGTTAATTTCTGTGTCATTTTGGTCTCTTGTGGACAGTTGTCTCATTGGCAATCATACCACATCTTCTTTTTTATATTAAAAAACAATATGTTGTTGATACATAAATTCCATTTTAATGATATAAAACAATCATATGGTCATTTAATTTAACTTGACCTTAAATATGCATCATAATTCATATTAGGATTGATTAATTGGTGATTGGTTAATGCCGCATAATCAGAAAAAGGCTATCTCGCGGCGATATCATACTAGGATACCACATTCTTATACTACACGAATATCAAATAACTTCATTTGTATATCTTTATCTATTTAGTAAAGTTAACGACAAATAAGGACATTAAGTAATGCAAATAAAGTTGTTTTTCACTTTTGTAAAGTAAGTGACTCTATTTCAACAGATTTTTACAGTTTGTTCTTATGTTGGTTTGTTACACTGCTACACTTGGTTAAGGGTGGATTTAGCGCTCACATACATGTTTAACCCCGTGAAATTATGTGTGTGTTTGTCCCTAGTCAGGAGCCTGTAATACAGTGGTTGTCGTTGGTTGCTGTCTGTTATATTTCTTTTTCGTTAATTGTTTTTTCAATAAGTCAGACCATTAGTGTTTTCATTTGAATTGTTTCACATTTGTTATATAGCTGACTATATGGCATACATGGTTTTGTTTTGCTTATTGTTGAAGGCTGTACGCTGACCTTTTTATACAAATGTTACTTATGTATAAGTTATATTCTTCTCTTCGGGCTATAGACTGTATTCTTACAACGCTTCAAAAACATGTTTTGTTTATTTTTCTACCGTTTGCGTCTTGTCAGTATTATGCGATAATTTTCGAACTAACCATCAATCAGACATAGGACTTAACTTCTCAACGTATTTATACATCCTGACTTCCAAATGTTTAGGTTTGAGAGTTTCTAATGGAAGTAAATCCAGAAAAGCGACGCACAAAATTTATATAGTGGTATTTTCAAATAATGATTCTGTTTTTTTTTAATTTATTGAATTTTAATTTCTTGTGAACTAAAACCAGTAAGCTGTTTGGTCTGACGATATTGTTTATACACAAAATGAATAAGTAAATAAATACTGGAATATTTGTCATTAAATAGTTATGTGAGAGAGAAAAAGGCTTAAATGTAATTATGATATATATCAACTTTCTGTAAGTATTTCATTTTGTTTTTTAGATATATGAATTTGATTCCAATGGTGCATGTTGTAACGGTACATTGGGTTACGCATTTTATGACATGCCGTGTTCTTCACTAAAGTGTTGCGATCCTAGCGAGACTGTGTCCGTCTCTCCAGTCAATGCTGCCTTGGGATATGTATTCCGTTGTACGGTACGTCATCGAAGTATTATATAAGTAAGTCTAATACAATAGGGAAATTTGGTATGGTTGCAAATTCGACAACTATACAACAGAGTTCAATTTAAGCACTTATAGATCATCATTCGACCTTTAGAGATGAGAAAACCATGTAGTACGCTATAAAAGGACAAAATGTTTAGTTTACCTATCCTACAAACTAACGCTGGAGTCTACTATTGTGGAAAGACAAACAAATACCAATTGAAGAGCCAAAATACCGAAAATACCATAACAGAATCATTCTAATGGAACCCTTACATCTCCAAAATAAAAAATGATATATAAAAAAGCTAATTATTAAATTGAAGAGTAGTATACCACAACTGAGTCTACTTTCATAGGTATATATACAAAGAATAAAATACGAATCACGTGAGCTCCAAACAGAGTGAAATCATATCCCTTCACAAGTAAAGTATCTCTTATACACGTGATGTCAAACCTTTGTTCAGTGAAAAAAATGAACTATCAGGAACAGGCACTTTATTGGGTGTATGATAAATCATATGATAAAATTGCATGCCTATGGTAATTTTTTTATACTTAGACACCATTACGTCAAACCAGTTTCATAGTATATAACTTGTAAAGTTTTGAGTTTAGTTCATCTTCCTCTTAACTCTCTTTAAGATTTGTTAAAGATTTTAAAAGTCGATAGTACATTTTACACCTTAGTTTAACGTCATCAGGAGTTCTTCTATTGACTGAAATACGTACACACAAAAGCCAAAATCGATGTTAGTGCTAACGAGAAAATATTAGCAAATTTTGTCATCAATAAATTAAAATATAACTAAATATATATTGCTGCACCCTTATTCAGACTGTTCTACATCCTGTCGATACTTATATTTTGGCATTGGTTATGTTGTCCTAGACTGTTTTTGGCGTCGTTACACTTAATCCATTGGATGGGATTTAATTGATATGTTGTCATGATTTTTTATAAGTTGTACTTTGATTTGAACCAGCTTTCAGTACTGTGTGTCTTAAGCATTATTTTTGTTGCTTTTGAACTTTGTATCGATCTGGTGAGTCTATCCTCTTTAAAGCACATGCATATGGGGTAATATCTCCCAGTTGATGCGATATTCCAGATCTTGCGTTTATTATCATTAATTCCTTGATAGAGAGTTGCTGCTTTCAAGGAAGCTATTAAACCAAGGGTTCCAAGTGGTTAAATTGTAATCATCATTCCAAACATTTCAATCTCGCTATCACCAGTTGACCGTTATGGAATGTCTGTTTTACGGACGATTTTCGTTCTTTCATGATCATCGACTTATGATATTTAATTTTGGTTAGTATATTCCGCCTCTCTTTTATAGTTTGTTCTTATGTCGTTCTGTTACACAGTCCCGATTTAAAGGTAATTTACGGGAGAAGTGCGCCCGCAAACATGATTAACCCCGCCGCATTCTGTATGTAGCTGTCCCAAGTCAGGAGCACGTAGTTCAGTGGTTGTTCTGTGTTGCTTCATATAATATTTGGTACTGTATGGGTTTTGCTCATTGTTTAAGGCTGTATGGTGACCTATGATTGTTAACATCTACGTCATTTCGGTCTCTGGTGGATAACTTTCTCATTGACAATTGTACCACATCGCTTTTATATAGAGTATATATCTACAATATGGGATTAAAATAAGTTATTAGATGGTATTTTTTCTAATCATAAGGATATTTGCTTTCCTTATAAAGTTAGCTAATCATGTAAGGCAAAACAAAGAACTGAACAAATCAAATTGCATCTTTACTTGAGTTTATTTGGAGAAACAAATCGATACCAAAAAAGACAAATGACAGGATTTATTAATGTTAACGATACATAATAGATGATTTTTGTTCTAATTTTACTTGAAGATACCTTATAATTACATAGAGGTGATACCCAGGAGGCATATTTAAGAAATCGTAATAAACTTCATTCCTCGACAAGAACACACAAGTAATTAATCCTTTGTAATTGTCCTTCACGATAGGACATATAAAGTATGGATGAAATGTTTCCTCATAATGGATCTGTTTAGCTTTATAATAAACAGTAGTGTGATTTCTTAACTTGACTATCCTTGATGTTTTATGTTGTAATGATTTTCTATGGTGATTGTTCAGATCTACTACGTAAACAAACCTCGTGGGCTCAGATAAAACATGACGGTCCATTAATCCTTTGTTGGAGAGTTTTAAAGATATGATTGTGCATGTAGGTCCTTACGTATTCATGTATTTCTACATCCTTAGCATTCAAACATCTGAGTTTGAACGTTGTAGATAAATTCAAGAAAGTGATTCGTTCAATCAAATGATAAAGTGTTACTTTCAAACTGTAAATCTTTCTTTTTTTTTTCAGACACGATCAAAAGTAAAGAATAACTGTGTAAAACGTGGAAACTTACTGATAAGTACAGACGAACCTGGAATAAAATATGGCTCTCGTATATGTTGTACAGGGTTAGAGCTAAAAGTGTTTTTTAATCAACCATCTGCTGCCTTTGCTGTTAAATGTGTTGATAGTTATCGGTAGCACTGGATTTATATTTTAATTGTTCGAGATTCCATGTTTTTGAATAAGTATGTTGTTTACAAATTGCTATACATCCTCTACATCAATTCCAGATTCAACACTAATTTCATAATGATAACTGGGAAATATAAAAGATCATCAAACTACACTTTTACTTGATAGTATCAAGACTGTCAATAAATTCTGCACAAATCCTTTACCACTGATCAGCTTTTCTGACGCGTATAAGGTACGTTTTTTTTCAATTAACCGTAGCCATTTATAATAGTCGGAGTATTGAAAAGTATTCAATGTCTTAGCATTCGGAGCGCTCCAATGGCGGTTTTTCCATATTAAACAAAATATAAAGAAACGTATTTAATGTGTAAAACTATAAACAAACACTTATCAAATGTGGATTTGACAATATCTAACGATTTGCCGCAGAGAAAATATTTTAAATATTAAAAGTGCATACAAAAAGTCTTCATTGTGAGTTATTAAATACAATTCATTATCAATGTACTTTCTTGACCCTTTTCCATGACAACTATATTTATACAGAAGTTTTCCTTGTCGTTGAACTTATAGATTTTATCATGTTCGAATGGGATATTAATGTATTCTGTTTAGATTGTACTTTCTGAGGAGAATACAACTCAGATATCGGTTGTTGAGGAGAATACACTTCAGATCATATGTTGTACTTTCTGAGGAGAAAGCATGCTGAAAATTCATGGGTGTTGCTAAAACAATTATAAGTATACGAAACACGACATGACGTATTGTACCGTTATGTGTTTTATCCGCAGAGTCAAATAAAACCTTATGATAACGATTTGAATCTACACGTCTGGCTGAGATTACATATCAAATATCCTTAAAAGCTAAAGGAAAACACAGTTCACAAAATTTTGTTCGAGCAACAAAACCAGAAAAAAAATAAACATAACATAAACACTGTCTACTATGGCAGCACGAGTTGTTATATGTTTACTACAATACTATAACTTAAATAATCTTTCAATACATGAGGAAAAAGGCGGAAGATACCAAGGGTAAATACAGAACATTTAGAAGTCGCAGAAAAATTGACAACGTCATGGCAAATAAACGAAAAATTGAATTGGAAATTTTAATAAGTCTAAATAATATACCTGTATCTATTCCTGAGACATCTTATCTTATGTACTATGTTAACTAGTTTTCTTGCTTTCGGCCACTTTGTTTATTGAAATTGTATGCAGTCCATGTGAATTATTTGCCCTATTCATACGTTTTGTCCAGCCAATATAAATAAGAAGATGTGGTATGAGTGCCAATGAGACAACTCTCCATCCAAGTCACAGTGTATAAAAAGTTAACAATTATAGAAAAATACGGCCTTCAACACGGAGCCTGGATCACACCGAACATCAAGTTAGAAAGGGCCCAAAATGACTAATGTAAAACAATTCAAACCGAAAACCCAACGGTCTAATCTATATAAAAAAACGAGAAACGAGAAACACCTATATATATGTGAACCACACAAACAAACGACAACCACCGAACAACAGGCTCCTGACTAACAATTATCTTTATGTTCCCCGTCGTTGTCTAGATGATTTTATTGTTTTGTTTTTAACAGTGACATTTTTTTTTTTTTTTTTTTTGGCTTTTAAAGACGGTGTTTGTGGAATGTCTATGCCATTATCTAATCATTTGTTGATATTACCCTGCAGTTGTGTTCTGAGGTTACAGATTGTGACATTTTGTGGTGGCAGTACTATGACTTTGAGATGAAGAACAGCAATAAAATCGCTGTTGCTTTTGATATTTCGTGCCATAAAGTGATACGCTATATCCATACATTTGTCATTAACAGATTTTTTTTCAACAGATCAAAAAATATCCCTAAAATCGACACATTATTCAACGGTCACTGCTGTAAACGACAATTCCAATACAATATTCGAAAGGATATAGGGTTAATTTAGCATTCATATAAACTATATTAATGCAAAAATTCTTCAATTTGCAGAATTATATCTCGAATCTTTATATTATAACAAAACATTGCAGTTGTGCATAAAATATTTCAGTTTTTGTCAAATAACTGATTGCAAGCAACAACTTTCTATCATGGAAATCCTGTCAGACAGCAAAAATAGTTAGGATATCGTTGAAACAGGGAAGTATACAGAAAATGTGATAAAAAACGCATCAAAACATTTTGTATGCCAGAAGTGCGTTTCGTCTACAAAAGACTCGTCAATGACGCTCGAATCAAACAAGTTAAAAGGTCAAAAAAGGAACGAAGTTGAAGAGTAGGGCCAAAATTCCGAAAACTTTTGCCAATTACAAGGTATGACATGACTGCCAATAAGACAACATGTACGATGAGTGTTGTAAAATGTCCTACTATCATTTCCATTCCGTGTTTGTTTCCATAGGAGAAAACAAATGAGTCACGCCTTTTTCAACTAATTTCAACTTATTCTTTTGTGGTGCTGTTACACCGCTGTCCTAAATTAGGGGAGGGTGGAGAGCTCGCAAACATGTTTTAAGTTCGCTACATCATCTGCATGTGCCAGTCCCAAGTCAGGAGGATGTACTTCACTAGTAGTTGTTGGCTGTAGCTGTCAAGCATATTTGTTCTTCGTTTGATACATACTACATCTTCTTATTTTGATATTATTCCGACAAATTGGATTTTTGTATTACCTGTATGTGCAAATAATGCTTTTCACGTATTTATAATCAACCACATACTAGGTCTAACTTCGTCAGATTTTCCTATTTATCGTTACCTAAGCATGACAAATTTGAAACGTCTCTGCATTCTTTTTAATAAGAACATGAAGTTTAAGGCATTTATACGGAAGCGTATTAGCGCCACATAACTTTTTTTTATATATTTCTTCCTACGTTTGCGTTGTAACGCAAACCTTTGCGAAATAACGCAAACCTTTTGCGTTGTAACGCAAACATTTGCGAAATAACGCAAACCTTTGCGTTATAACGCAAACCTTTGCGTTGAACGCAAACCTTTGCGATATAACGCAAACCTTTGCGTTATAACGCAAACCTTTGCGATATTTATAGATTATCGTTGATCATCTCAACGAGATTGATTTTCTCGCTTGAGCCGGGACGGCGAAAGCGAGAAAAGCAATCAAGTTGAGATGACCAATGGTAATCTGTTTATCGCTATTTTACCTATGACGACGTTGTCAATTTCGTGTCAATTTCATTAGCCACGTGCCTCCTTAGTTTCTAGCGATAATTTTCCATCTCAAGCGAGTAGCATGATATGAAAAATAATCATAAAAAAAGATCAAAGGAAAAATGCACAAAATAGCGATAAAACAGTTAAACGCAAACCTTTCCGTTATAAAGCAAACCTTTGCGATATAACGCAAACATTTATTTTAACTTATTTCTTATTTAAGATTCAAAGGAAGCAGCAGTTATTAATGGAGGAGGCTGCATATATTAAAATGTATCTTCTTTGTACTCATTGCAAAGTAAAATGCTTTATTATATTTAACTAATAATGAGCAGGATAATAGATATAAGAAGATGTGGTATGAGTGCCGATGAGAAAACTCTCCATCTAAGTCATAATTGGTAAAAGTAAACCATTATAGGTCGAAGTAAGGTCTTCAACATGGAGCATTGGCTCACTCCGAACATCAAGCTATAAGTGCCCCCAAAATGATATACATGATAATACATGTACATATATTACAATGAAAATTGAGTAAATTAAAGTTATACCGAAGAAAATAAAACAACCCTGCTAATATAGCTATAGCCGAATATAAATATACTTCCAAAGTTAGCTCTCGTTTGAGGATTGTGTAAGGTTGGTTAACTACCCTTTTGCAATAAATGAATAAAATGAAGATGTTTTATTAATAGAATTATGATCTTTCCATTTAAATTGCTACCAAGTTACCACACTAGATTGAAAATTTCATGACTTTTTATCAAAGAACCTTTATCATATTCTGAGATTTTAAAAACTATTTCTTACATCAAAATTTTAAAAAATCTTTCTTAATAATTCATTTTACAGCATAAAGATCATTTTGTCTATTTGACTTGACAGTTTTACAATTGTATGACATTATTTTTGCTCTTATCTACTTAATCAAAATTTTAAAAATGTTGGCCTTTCAAATAAATATGCCTATAACATTTCTATTTTCTTGTTAAATTATATACTTTTCTGATTCCTATGCATATTTATTATAATGACTTTGCCTTGTATTTATGGTTCTTTTCCTAACTAAATCACAACATAAATTTAATGACAGACGGACATATACAAAACTTAATGAATAATTGAAATCAAGATGTTTGCGTTATAACGCAAAGGTTTGCGTTATTTCGCAAATGTTTGCGTTATATCGCAAAGGTTTTCGTTATAACGCAAAGGTTTGCGTTATATCGCAAATGTATGCGTTATAACGCAAAGGTTTGCGTTATATCGCAAATGTTTGCGTTATTTCGCAAAGGTTTGCGTTATATCGCAAAGGTTTGCGTTACAACGCAAAAGGTTTGCGTTATTTCACAAAGGTTTGCGTTATTTCGCAAATGTTTGCGTTAAAACGCAAAGGTTTTGCGTTATTTCGCAAAGGTTTGTGTTACAACGCAAACATAGGAAGAAATATTAAAAAAAAAGTTGTGTGGCGCTAATACGCTTCCGTACATTTATGGTATTCAATTATATACTTTAAAGATGGCTCCTTCACTAGAGGTTTTAAAGAATTGTACACATAAATTTGAAATCAAACAGTGGATATTTAAAAGAAAGTTATTGAAGTCAAACGAGAATCTCCGAGGACTGGAAAAAAAGTTTAAAAATATGATTGATGATTAGATGGAAATTGTGAATTTATTGGTGTGCTCTTAATGTCGATGCCTATGATCCTTGTATCTTTAATACTCTTTATCAGTTAGGCTCTGGACGAAATCTGTCTAACGCCTATATATATACATATGCATAGACAATAGTCTATAAAACGACAACCAAGCAGCAGATATAACAGGTATCGGATCGTCTTAAAATAACAATACTACACGAACAGGAAAAATGATAAAAGTCTTGAAATTTGTGTAATTATACAAATGTAAAATAGCAATATACCATAATGATGAAATAAGATAGTGTTGTAAATTGCCTTCTTCAGTGTTGATATGTTGGGGGGTTCTTTTAAACAAAATACCACAAAATGTGTTCTCTATGTCTTGAATGAGCTCAGTCATTCTTGTAATTTTAAGTGTTGTAAACGGCATCTTTAGTGTAATTTGTTTTGTTTTGTTTTTTTTTTCAAAATGCAATACTACAATATGGGTTCTATGTTTTTAAAAAGCTCACTCATAGATATGAAAAAGTGCAATTGACTATTTTTGGAATGTAAAAATTCTTTGGATGTTATAGATAATTTACGTGCTTTTTGTGGTCCTTTTGATTCTGTTGATAATTTTGACTTTTCAACTCTTTACACTACATTTTCACATAATCTTATTAAACAAAGGTTTTCCTATTTAAATGGCCGTTTTGTAAATCTAAATGCAAATATATTTGCTGCGACTCATTTAAAGCCCTCTTCTCTAATGAGAAAGGGGGAATGCTAGATATACTTACTGGAGGTGTGATGAGATGATTGAAGTTGTTAATTTTCTCTTTGATAATATTTATGAACGTTTCGGTAATAAAGTTAATCGACTGGTTGTAGCATACTTGTTCTTGTACGGTTATGAATAACAGTTTATGACCAAACTCAGCAAAGACCTGTCTAAATTGCATTTAAATTCAACAACACTTACCGTTATCTTGATGATATTTTTTGTTAAATAATCAAGCATTTTCAAAATATACTGCCGAAATTTATCCAAAAGAACTTACTTTAAATCAATTAAAATACAAACGCCAATAACTTTCCTTTCCTGGATTTAGATATTTCAGTTTTACACGGGAAACTCTACACTAAAATTTACGACAAAAGGGACGATTTGTCGTTCCCTATTGTTATAATTTTCCTTTTTTGGACGGTGACGTTCCTCTGGCACCTTCTTACGGTGTTTATATATCACAACTCGTTCGTTATGACCGTGTCTGTTGTGACGTTTGGGATTTCAATGAACGTAATCTATGTATTACTGGTAAATTTTAAGACATGGATTTCGTTACCACAGATTACTTAAAACCTTTTCTAAATTCTTTACAAAGATTTGGTTTGGAAGTTTGGTTGTACCTGTAGAAAACTTGTTTCAATCGGGGTAGCACATCCTATTTTTTACGGAGATGTTGTTACCCGAGCCCAGAAATTTAGATTCTATCCGGGTAAACTAATCGATCCTTTAAATAGACTTATACTAAAAGGTTACCAATTCAACACTATTATTAGATCTTTGAATATTGTTTTTATTGATATTAACATTGATTTTGTTATCAGAAATAAAAATCAAACTAAATACAATTTTTATATACATATGCACATTTATGGTCCTACAATCTGTCGATATCTGTATCTTGGCATTGCAGAAGGTCATGTTTTCTCTGTCTGTTAATGACATCTTTACACTAAATCTATTGAATGTTGGATGTATACTGATTGATATTTTAGTCTTAGATGCATGATTTTTTATTAGTTGTTATTGGCTTTGAACTAGCTCTCAGTTACTGGGAGTACTCTCAGATCAAGTGTTTTTTTTTTTTGTTGGGATGTATAAGTACCCTGCCACGTCCGGTCTGTGTTTTGTTAGATGTAATTCTCCTTCGTATCGATCTGATTAGTTAAACCCTATGCAACTGATTTTTATAGTTTGTGGTTATGTTGTACAGTTACACCATTGTCCCAGGTTAGGGGAGGGTTGGCGCCTTCAAATTAGTTTAACCCTGCCACGTTCTGTATGTGCCTGTCCAAGTCAGGAGCCTGTAATTAAGTGGTTGTAGTTTGTTGCTGTATATATATTTGTTTTCGTTCATTATTTTGTACATAAATCAGGCTGTTAGTTTTCTCGTTTGAATTGGTTTATATTTGTCATTTCGGGGACTTTTATAGCTGACTATGCGGTATGGGTTTTGCTCATTGTTGAACGGTGACCTATACTTGTAAATTTCTATGTCATGTGTTCTCTTGTGGAGAGGGTAGTCTCATTGGCAATCATACCGCATCTTCTTAATATTATATCATGTATCTTTTAGACAGGTAAATTTAATCTGTCATCTTGCACTTCATAAAAAACAAGATGTCGAAACGGAAATATATACAAATATAACTGATGAAAACATCTACAAATGAATTTGATGTTGTGTATAACAAGATAAAAAATACTCCTAAATGTCCTAAACAGAACTGCCAAATCAAAATACTTACAGCTTTCCTAAGAATTTCTTTCTATTGGACAATTATATTATTTAAAAGTAAAGAATAGCTATCAAATAATGCTCAAACCGAGCACTGACCACAGATCGTACTTTACGCATTCATTACTACGAGGAAATGTACTTCAACTTATAAGTGAAGCGAAAGAATATAAACAGTGAAGAAATTGAAATAAAATTTAAAACATCAAAGGACATAAATGGGAAACATCAAGGAATAGCGTTATAAGAATAATACAATTAGAGGAACATGTGAATAAAATATTTAGTTTCTATATCTGGAATTTTCTTTATATTTGATCTCTTTTCGAATCAAATATAGCAATATAGCAATGACTTCTTACGGATCATCAAGTCCATATCAAGATGCACTATTAATACCTCAAATAAAGTTTAGCTGGAAATCCAATTTTCTAAAATGGCATAACAAACGAATCAGTTAAACCTTTGATTGATCAGAAGCTGTACTCTCTTTTTTAGATGATAAATTACTGTTCAGTTTTAATGACAACAGACCGTATTATAGAGTGAAACGTAAAGAATCAGATCTGAACGAATCGTCCATCTCTAATACATCGGAAGTCATTATCCTATCTAAATACGTCTACTAACAAGGGAATCTGGTGTCTTATGGAGAAGCATTAACTCTGATTTTCTCATTCTCTCATAATCCTCTATGAAGTCTTGTCTGAAACGACAAAATTAATTTAGAATAATGATCCACTGTAGGCAGAGACATTTTTACGTGTCACAGCATATTAAGTATAAATTATGATATAATACATAAAAGGAATAACAGAAATTCCATAGTTTTTTTTCCTGTGCATGTCCATTAGGGCCATTAGGTGAACTAGTATAAATTATTGTTTAGGGGCCAGCTGTGTTGAAGACCCACTTTTGGCCTCTGGCTGTTTTCTGCTCTTTGTTCGGGTTGTTGTCTCTTTGACGCGTTCCCCGTTTCCAGTCTAAATTTTGTGTACTGATTTTTTGTCATGGATGAAAACCCCATACCCTTTGGTTTTCTATTATATGAACCGACCTTGTTTGTACAAGAAGAAAAAAAAACAAAAAGGAGTGATTTGATTCTTTATATGGTTTTATCTTATCAGTAAATGATAACATAACAATGTGGATGTAACTTTTAAAACGCCATAAGAATGTTTACTTTAATTCGAACCCTTGATCAGTTTATGTCTGTTCCTAGAAAGATTTACAAATTACGGAAACATTAAAGATATGAACACATTGATTGTTGGGTTTGTGCAATTCACAGAACAAAGCAATGTTTCATCCAACATACCCTTGTCGACAGACTGCTCTATGGACATATGTGTCCCTTGTTGCTAGACGGCGCTATGGACATATTTGTCCTTTGTCGGTAGACCTCACTATGGACATATGTGTCCCTTGCCGGCAGACCGCGCTATGGACGTATGTGCCCCTTGTCTGTCAGCAGACCGCGCTATGGACATATGTGTTCCTTGTCAGTAGACTGCGCTATGGACATTTGTGTCACTTGTACGAATGTGACAAAGACAGGTTTCAAAACAAACGAAAGATTCACCAAAATTTTACAACTTGAATACTTATCATCATAAAATATAATATATACATGTTGCTTGACATATTGTAAAGACACATATCTATTCTTGACCTCAATATGTTTTTTTTTTTTGTGTGCTTGTTTGTTGTTGGGTTACTGTTTTATTGACGTATTATCACATCTGAACGTGAGTGATATAAATCTTGTTTCATTGGCTAATACGTTCATCTGCTTTTCTTGTCACGGAATCAGAATTGTTTTCTGGTTCCATTATAATAGAGATGCGGTGATTAGTTCTTTAAATATTTCAGAAAGATAATTTTAATCAAACTTTGACAACAGAATGTACTGATTTTAACTGACATATTATAAATGTAGAAATTTGTTTCAGTCGAACATTGAACTCAAATACAGTGTACAAAATAACGACATATTGATCCCGAAAAGCATATACATACACCATATGATACTGTGAAAATGATAACGACGATTACTACTTAGTAATAAAGGAATAAGAGATAGATAAATACAATTAAGAAATTAATAAGACCAAAACTATCAAATGTTCGTCTTCTGTCTAATCTTTATTTTGAAACCTTTGTGGGGACTTTCTGTAAAATGGAAATTGGTCGTTGTCAATTTCATATGTACAAATATAAAACATATGTTTTCAGTACTTTACCCAGTATCCTCTCATATTCTTCATAAAAGTTACTTAAAATTTAACTTACAAAGTCAATAAACCCTTCAATGAAAAATTTTTGTCACTTTTATACGTAACCACATTAATCTAAACCAATCTTACTGATCTTAAACCCGTTTTAAAGAGATATCATAATTTCATATGTAGAACGTGTGTTCTGTTTATATACTGTAACAGTTTTGGTACTCCATCCGCCATTCGACATTTTTTTTTTTGTTCACAGATCTACAGGTAAATCCCTCCCACACACACTCCGCATTTAAATGCATAGGTAAATTAAGGTTAACCTTTCAAACTTTTTTCTCGGACGATTGATTTTAGAATTTCATATAAAAAGATATGCGACGAACCAGAAAAGAACAGAACAGGCAGATCTTATTTTAATCTATTTATCTAAAGTACACAGATAATTTGAATACATAGGATATACTAACTAGTTCTCATTCCTCCCGGACTGTAAAGGTTAGTAATGATATTTTTTTTTTTTATACACTTAGATAATACATTATGTACGATTTTATATCTATTTGAACACAGTTTTAGAAGGTTCGTGTAATACTTTTACATATAAATACATAAACTAGCTGATTCTTGTTTATGCTTCCCATTACATGTTTCAATTGACAAACCAATTAATGCATGACTTCCTTTTTAGGCATTTCATTTATGGTTAAGTTTTTTTTTTAAGTAAGGACTTTCTTATATTTTGGAAATTATAATAGAATGTGTTTTAAACAAAAGATGACACAACAGTACGATGAAACGGTATAGGAATTGTACTAGTTATTGTGATTATGAATGTTAATCATGTAATATTTTAGTGAGGAATTATCCTATTATTTATTTACAGTTTAGATTAAAAATCAAAATTTGAGTTACAACTAAATTTCATTCCTCAGCCAGTATTGTGGTCCACCTCTTTACATCAAATACTACTTCATTATGTGGGGTAATTAACTAAAAAATAAATGTTCAATTAAAGTGACTTTTATATATATATTTAAAAGTTAAATTAAATTCCTGCTTTTTTCTTATTTTCATCGGAATATTGGAAATTACTGTTCTTACCAACAGCGGATCCAGTAACCTGAGTTTTGGTAAGCTATTCGAAAGATTTATGTTATATTTTTTTTTTATACATTGCTTTGATATTGTTTAGTAATTCTTAAGTCGTTAAGAATCTAATAAAAAAAAATGTAACTCTTTTTTCAGCTTGATCAAACACACGCTGTGTAATTAAAGGTAAATATGACCTGTCTAATTGCACTGATTATCCCACAAATTATTCATACCAAAGCTATAAAACAATCTGTTTTCATATGTTGCCTAATTCATACATTTTGAACAATTTAATACAAGTTCTTGATAACAAGACCTTAATATACAATTGCCACTCATTAAAATTTTACACTAAAGTAATGCTCATACTGTAATGGAAACCTACCTAATTCAAAGTAGAACATCACATTTGAGGTCGTTCTTTTGACATGTAATAACATTTTACAGTACTGTAGTCCAAATGAAATACATTTATTGAAAACAAAACACCTGAATATAATTTACTTTGTATAACCAATGGGGAAGAGTACAGGAACCCTGTTTTTACTATGATCTATCGTTTAGGGATAAACGGTGCACTCTTATAATAAAAAGAAGTTTTTTTCTATCTTTAGTACATAAGTTACATTCTTATTTTCTTACACAAAATGCAACCAAAAAGTAACATTTTAAATCAGATAAAATACATCAAAAGACACACTACAATGTTATACACTTTACCTTTACTTATAATTGACATTAACATTTATGACATTTTAACATCTTGATTACATTATAATGTGACGGTAGGTGATTTTATTAAAATTGAGAATGGAAATGGGGAATATGTCAGAGACAACAACCCGACCAAAGAGCAGACAACAGCCGAAGGCCACCAATGGGTCTTCAACGCAGCGAGAAAATCCCGCACCCGGAGGTAGTCCTCAGCTGGCCCCTAACTAAAATTGTGTACTAATTCAGTGAAAATGGACGTCACACTAAACTCCAAAACATATAAATGAACTAAAATTAAAAAACATACAAGATTAACAAAGGCTAGAGGCTCCTGACTTGGGACAGGTGCAAACATGCGGCGGGGTTAAACATGTTTTGTGAGATCTCAACCCTCCCCCTATACCTCTAGCCAATGAAGAATAATGAAACACATAGCAATTCGCACAGTAAAACTCAGTTTAAAAGAAGTCCGAGTCCGATATCAGAAAAGGTAACATAAGAAACTAAGCAAAATGACAATGATACATACATTAACAAAGAACTACTAGCAGTTACTGACATGCCAGCTCCAGACCTCAATTAAACTGATTGAAAGATTATGTCTTCATCATATGAAAATCAAGTACAATCCCTCCCGTTAGGGGTTTATTATCATACCCTCATAAAATATATGAGAAGAACATAACCCGTATCATGCCAACAACTGGTTTTAGAATAAATGTGTTCATTTCCGATGCAAAGATCCTATGAGTGAATCAATATTAATACCAAAATATGCAATCCTTAATGACTTGACAACAGTATCGTAACTATATCCTTTCCGAATAAGTCTGGTTAAAGGTTTGGTTAGCTTTTGAGGTTAATGCCGACATTTTTGTGCTTTGTAAAGAATATCACCATAAAATATTGGATGTGAAATACCCGAACGTATAAGATGTCTGCATGTTGATTTATATTCACGAATGATGTCCTTGTACCGATGATAAAATTTAGTAAATGTTTTGACTAGTTTGTGATATCGAAAACCCTTGTGTAATAATTATTAATTATTAAGTTACATGCACGACGTTGTTCATTCATTTATACTATATTTCTCTTGGGGGATATATAATGTTCCAAATAGGAAAAGAATGCAATAACAAAATGAGTAGTAATTTATTTAAGCTATAAGGTTTACAATAAGTTTTATTTCAGCTGCATATTTTTCTTTTTGTGAAGATAATGATTTTAAGGTTTAATTGAACTTTTATACAATTATGCAATTCTTTTTTTATGACAAAAAAGTAACCTTCGTAAGCAAAAAAGGTGTCAGAAGATAATTAAATTTCATACAGATTCCAAAAATAAATAGTTTTTTCTTTGATAGAACGGAGATGATCAGCTGCTTTCGGTTTACAATAGTCACTTCCGGTGTCATCTGATAGCTTCATATAATTTTCACTGATTCCAAATATATATGGTTACTATGTATTTCCCTTTAAAATAATGGCTATAATTGAGTAGTATACAAAATGCCTCATCGTGGTCAAATGATAGCTTTCATTTCACTGATTCCAAAAATGTATGGTTTCTATATACTTTTGCTTGAAATAAGGGAGATAATTGGTTAATTCCGGTGTATAAAATGCCACTTCCGGTGTCATATGATAGCTTCCACCCTCGGTGTCTTATGATTGCTTTCATTACACCGATTCGAAAATTTTAAATTTCCATATAGTTTTTCTTGCAACAAGGGAGATAATTTGCTATTTCCGGTTAATTAAATGTCACTTCTGCTTCATATGATAGGTTTATTTGGAAATTTTTATTTTATTAAAAATGATTAATTACTGAGAAAGAAATTTATGTTTTTGCTAGAATTTTATTATTTTTCTGTTCCTAACGAATTTATTTTTTTAAATGCTACATTCTTTTCGTCATCCTGATTTTGTCATAACTTTTCTTATTGGATTGTTAGTTGAATTCCACTCACTTTCGTTTACCTGTTAAATTACATACCTTTTTACTTTTCTCCAAGATTTGTTTTCACACGGTAAACACTTAGTTCTTATTATATATTATTTTTGAAATTTGAGTTGAAGCGTCGATCAACAATTTTTGATAGTTTTGAGAACATTTTTTAAACCCGCCCACCCGTGCCCATTTTTAGCTCACCGGGGCCCGAAGGGCCCCATGTGAGCTTATGCCATCACTTGGCGTCCGTCGTCGTCGGTCGTCTGTCGTCGTCTGTCGTCGTCGTCTCGTCTGTCGTCGTCTGTCGTCGTAAACTATTTCAAAAATCTTCTCCTCTGAAACTACTGGGCCAAATACCTTCAAACTTTAACTAAATGTTCCTTAGGGTATCTAGTTAATAAATTTTATCCGAAGTTTTGATCCATCGACAAACATGGCCGCCATGGCTAAAAATAGAACATAGGGGTCAAATGCAGTTTTTTGCTTATATCTCAAAAACTAAAGCTTTTAGAGCAAATCTGACATGGAGTAAAATAGTTCAATTGGTCAAGATCTATCAGCCCTGAAATTTTTAAACGAATCGATCAACTCATTGTTGGGTTGCTGCCACTAAATTGGTAGTTTTAGGGAAATTTTGCAGTTTTTTGTTATTATCTTGAATATTATTATAGATATATTTAAACTGTAAACAGCAATAATGTTCAGCAAAGTAAGATCTACAAAAAAGTTTAATATGACCAAAATTGTCAATTGACCCCTTAAGGAGTTATTGCCCTTTAAAGACAATTTTACACAATTTGTTCATCAAGTTTGCTAACATTTAAAATCTTCTCTTCTGAAACTACTGGGCCAAATACCTTCAAACTTCATCTAAATGTTCCTTAGGATATCTTGTTTATAAATTGTATCCGAAGTTTTAATCCATCGACAAACATGGCCGCCATGGCTAAAAATAGAACATAGGGGTCAAATGCAGTTTTTGGCTTATATCTCCAAAACTAAAGCTTTTAGAGCAAATCTGACATGGGTTCAATTGGTCAAGATCTATCAGCCCTGAAATTTTCAGACAAATCGAACAACCATTTGTTGGGTTGCTGCCACTAAATTGGTAGTTTTGAGGAAATTTTGCAGTTTTTTGTTATTATCTTGAATATTATTATAGATAGATATAAACTGTAAACAGCAATAATGTTCAGCAAAGTAAGATCTACAGAAAAGTTAAATGACCAAATTTGTCAATTGACCCTTAAGGAGTTATTGCCCTTTAAAGACAATTTTACACAATGTGTTCATCAAGTTTGCTAACATTTAAAATCTTCTCTTCTGAAACTATTGTGCCTAATACTTCTTAACTTTGAATGAATGTTCCTTTAGGAATCTAGTTTATGAATTGTATCCGAAATTTTGATCCATCAACAAACATGGCCGCCATGGCTAAAAATAGAACATAGGGTGAAATGCAGTTTTGGCTTATATCTCAGAAACTAAAGCATTTAGAGCAAATCTATCAGCCCTCAAATTTTCAGACACACCAAACAACCCATTGGTGGGTTGCTGCCACTAAATTGGTTGTTTTAAGGAAATTTTGCAGTTTTGGTTATTATCTTGAATATAATTGAAGATAAAGATAAACTGTAAACAGCAAAAATGTTCAGCAAAGTAAGATCTACAAAAAAGTTTAATATGACCAAAATTGTCAATTGACCCCTTAAGGAGTTATTGCCCTTTAAGGACATTTTTACACAAGTTGTTTTATGTTTTTTTACTTTAAAAATCTTCTCAAATGAATTCTAGTATAAATTTTGTATTTCATTTCCTTGTACGTCAAGAAACATAGACACTATGGCTAAAATGGAACATATGGGTAAAAAGCAAAAATAATCATTGATGAAAGATTAAAGCAAAAAAAATAACAGGTGAGCTATTCAGGCTCTTGAGAGCCTCTTGTTATTTATGGGTATTTCGTTATTTTCTCTACTGGTTTTATGGTTAATTTTATGTATTAACAATTTTTGAATTTCTTTATTGGTTATTCTTAAATTTGTTTATTTAATAGTATTGAACTATTGTGTTGTGTGAATCCATTTCATTAGTCTAAAAATGTTTTTATTGTATTTGTTGTTTCATGTTTTTGATAGTAATTTTTACTGATTCTGAAAATTATGGTTTCTAGGTACTAGTACATAAAATACTTGCACACAAAACTACTTCCAGTTTAAACAAGGTCACTTTAGATTAATCCTTTTTAATGTCATGTGTCGTCCAGCCTAATGCTAAAGACCTTTTGGTTTTATCATGTTCCAATATGAAGTTATAGCAGATGTCAAAATCCAGAAGGTCAGATTTAACTTTGACCTTGACCTCAATTCCAAGATCAAAGGTCATGGATCTCATATCTAAAGACCCGAGGTCGATAATATGTATGGTTAAGATATAAACGGAGAGATAAAAAAACTCTTATATAAAGTCACCAGGGCACTTCGACCAGGAATTCTGAGGAATTGCAATAACAAAGTTCAAAATTTGAACATGACCATTGACCTTGACCTCAATTTCCTGCTTATTGACCAACAACCTCATATCAAAAGCCTCTTTGTCTTCCTGACTTATGTTTTTTTGAATTTTCCCAAGATACCACTCATGTGAAACAAAAAAGGGAAACTACTTTTATAAATTGTAGCCGTTCCTCTTCGGTGCAGATCATCCTGAGGAAGTAACAAGCATTTTGGAAAAAAAAAATTCAAGCGATTACTTTTATATTTTTTGAGGGAAATCGATATCAAGAAAAAGCAGTATACGGAAGATAATTCACATATGGAAAAGCGTTCGGTTTAAAAACGTGAGTTTCAAAAGCGCAATAACTGTTCGATATTTTATACTATAAATCAAAAATCGAAATGTTACAACACAAACAAAACACGACATTTCAGAAAAAAAATTGGCGGAAGAAAAAAAATTAAAACCCATTTGTTCAGAGAACAATTGAAGGACGTTCCGCCTCACTGATGATAACTAAGGTTTAAATTAAGTTTTATACAGATGTGCTACTACTGAAAAGTAAAATAATAAAAATACCGAACTCCAAGGAAAATTCAAAACGGAAAAACCCTTATCAAATGGCAAAATCAAAAGCTCAAACACATCTAACTAATGGACAACAACTGTCATATTCCTGACTTGGTACAGGCATTTCCTTATGTAGAAAATGGTGGATTAAACCTGGTTTTATAGGTAGCTAAACTTCTCACTTGTATTACAGTCGCATAAAATTCCATTATATTGACAACAATGTGTGAACAAAACAAACAGACATAATAGGTAAAAATGTCAAAAATAAGGGTACAGCAGTCAACATTGTGTTATAATCTTAATCACTATAAAAACAAACAAATATGTCAACAAAGAAAAACAAAATGGCATAGACAAAGCACATAAGCAAAATGAAAGACAAGATTACAAAAAATGAACATAGCACAATAACACAATGGCGGGGTGTATAAGTACAGAGCCACGCCAAAACAATATTACCAAAAATTGACTAAACAGTAAAGGTTAATAATTTACAAAGAAGAAAAAAAGAACACTATAACACATAATTAAGATGATAAACAATGTGAGTACCTAGAATCTATACTAAAGGTTCTTTAACGACTATGACTACTAAAATGTTTAAAAAAATTATTTGAAAAAGTTACCTTCGTAACAAAAACCGTTTCAGAAGATAACGTATCTGTAACAAATTCAAAAAATATATAGTTTGGAGTTTTGTTTAGGACATAATGAGTAATTTGAAGAAAAAAATATATTTGTTATTTTCTCTTACGGTTGCGAAGGAGTAGCGATAACAAAAACAAACAGTGTACAGGGAGATAACTTCCAGAGACACCTCTTAAAAATAGGACATTCTTTTAAAAATATCACCTTTCAAATTAGAGGTTAACCACGATTGGGACACAAAAGGTAGAAAACAGAGAGAGATTTTGGATGCATCAGCTACGTACTCTTGAACCCGAGGGACTGAATGAGAGAGATTAAAACCGTTTCATCATAAACCATAGGAATAAAACTTGAACTTCGTACACTTTAACTAATACTAGTATAATATTCTATTTTGAGCTGTTATGAAATTCACCTGTTACCTTGACCTTTGACCTATTGACCCCGAAATCGTAGGCTTCTCATCCTTAAATTTATCTTTCATCTGTTTGAGTTTTACACCAATCAAGAGAAGGATACTAAAATAACCATCTGGAAAAAAATTGTTTTGGACACATTGATGAACGACGGACTGACGTGCAAAGCGTCTACAATTTGCCCCAGAATTGTTTCTGAAACCATAATAAAATGTGAAAAAACTGGAATTTATCGGTCTTACCGATTTTGTATTGAAAGAGTACACATGAAATACTTATTTACACAACAAAAATGTTGTGCAATAATTATTGTCATTAATATATGATTGTGTATATTTCCAAGATATAAAAGAGAATGCCAGTATTAGAACCCGTACCTTTACCAGAGTATGATGGTGTCACTTATATATCACTGAGAGCTTTCAGAGAGAAAGGCCCAGAACAAACAATAAAGGATGTCAAAGACTTCCAGTCAAGGGAAACGGATATTATCATTTGTACTTACCTGAAAGCAGGTAGGAGTCATATACTTTTATTTGTTGTAATAAAGATAATACTGAACATAACAGTATTTTATAAAACAAAAAAGAGCATTTGTCACACAAGCCAATTGATTTATACGTCACAAAAACAGCAACTAACCAATTAAAAAGAAAAAAACACATGCAGTCTTCAGCAAGTAGAACGAAGAAGTCTATACAACTAGTTACATTGTAAGCTTTTTTAATTTGTGATAACGAATTAAAATCGTAATAACGAATTGTATAATTGGTTATAACGAATTATATTCGTGATAACGAATTTTTAGAATTAGTTATCACAGTTTTTTTGTAATTTATGATTTCGGATTGAAATTCATTATCACAGATGTTTAGCTCACCTGACCCACAGGGTAAAGTGAGCTTTTCTCCTCACTTTGCGCCCGTCGCTTTTTATTACTTTTACAAAAATCTTCTTCACTGAAAACTTTTGGTCAAAGTGAAACAACTTGGCCACAATGAATTGAGTTTTAACGCATTTTATTTGCAAAATTAGCAAAAGGATTGGACACAAACTGAAACAACAATAGTGACGTCTTCTCCGTATACAAATATAAACACAAACACACTATACCTAGAAGTTTTTGTTGTGTAAACCGGGTGGGTAAGCTCACAAGCTGATTTGTAAGTATATTAGCTAGCGAACCAGTTTACAACTCTCTATCAAAGTCACAATTTGTAAAAGTAAACCATTATAGGTCAAAGTACAGCCTTCAAGTCTTTTTAGAGCGGCGAATATCATATAGTGTGTACCGCGCATGGATACATTTACATAGAGGCAAAAAAGTAGTTTCGCCAACATGGTTTATCGAAGTGTAAACCTAGGAAAGAAAATCTAAAAACAATCACATTCAAGTATTTTGTGATATGCTAATAACATAACAATTATTTGATAATGATGAAAACACAATAGGAGTGCATGTAAATCAAAAACAAACACAAGAGATAAGGAGGAAGAAAATAGAATATAAGTGCACACGTTGATAAGGCTAGCCTGGAGTGAAGTGAAGTGAGCGACATAAATCATTGTTTCTACTTTGAAAAATGTGTGCAGTAAGCCCGCCAGCTTAGAAACATGGCCGACATGTCATTACAAAGAACACATGGGTAAAATTGAAGTTTTATTTTTATCTTGAAAACCGCTATAGATAGATAATTGCTTAGAATCCAAAGATTTACGTACTGTCTATTTACATAAAATTGTAAGATGACTATTTTAGGAAAAAATTTCCTTTATTGACGTTTTTTTTTTTTACAATTTATTATTTATAAATAAAAAAAACGAAGGAAATCGCCGGTCTAAAATACTTTAAATAGAAAATAATGAATAAAAATGTATCGGTTACGAATTATGAGTATTAAACACATCGCTAGGCGATGGGGGCATTAAGTCCAGCCCTTGTCCGTCAGTCCAGTCCGTCCGTCGCGTACGATCCCAAAATAGGTTTCAGTTCTCAAACTTTAGTTTTCCTCAACCAAATGTTAAAAAATGTATATACTATGCTATCACCAAAAAACACAGATCAAATTTGAAAATGAATGGCGTCACTTTTACCGTTCTTGAGTTATGCCCCTTTATTAACGGACACTGTGCTAAATCTGTAATTAAACTACTACAAAATGTTTATTACCACGAAACTCTGATGAAGTTTGAAATTGGGGGGGGGGCATTCCTTTTACCGTTTTTGAGTTATGCCCCTTTTTAAAAACAAAAAACAAAACAATATCCCTCATTAAGTGTCTAATCCCTTTTGCTAGTATTGCAAATAAAATTCAATAAAACTACACTGGTTTTGGCCAAGTTTGTTTCACTGAAGTGAAGAAGATTATTGTAAAACTAATGAACAGCGACGGGCGCAAAGTGAGGAGAAAAGCTCACTTTACCCTGTGGGGCAGGTGAGCTAAAAATCTGTGATAATGAATTCTAATCCGAAATCACAAATTACAAAAAAACTGTGATAACTAATTCCACAAATTTGTTATCACGAATATAATCCGTTATAACCAATTATACAATTCATTATAACGATTTTAATTCGTTATCACAAATTACAAAAAAATGTGATAAAAAATGTGATAACGAATTACAAAATCTGTTATAACGATTTCCACCAATTCGTTATCACAAATTTAATTTGTTATATCGAATTTTACAATTCGTGATAACGATTTAAATTCGTGATTTCGAATTCAACTTATATTTTAGGAAGGTCCTAAATGGGCTTCCGTATAAAATAGTGAGCCAGTCTGTACAGAATTATAAGAGACTATAACATGAAAACATTACAGAAAATTTGTCTATTATAACACATATTTATAGGTACAAAATGTACATTATTTACAGTATAAAACATTTATATGAATAAATGAAACATAAGTATTTGTATGGCATCTGTTTTTAAACATTACTTAAATAAACCTTTTTGTGGTTGTAGACTAGTACGGTAGGGATATGTTCCACAGAATAATGCTTCAAAATTACCCTAAAAGATTAACAAAAATACCCAACTCCAAGACAAATTCAAAAAGTCCATTAAAACTGACAAAATTAAATGCATTTGATAAACTTATAAAGCATATACAGCAATACCGGTTAATCTTATTCAAATTATTTCCATGAATTATATTGCAGGCGTTCATTGGCTGGATGAAATTATAACAATGTTAGTAAACAAAACCAAAACCCTTGCTTCTGGAACGAAAGGTCAAAGAACGCTGGAGGGAATACCGGAGTTATCTGTCTTAGATTCTCTTCCGTCACCTAGGATTTTAAACACTCATTTGTCGTTTAAGTATATCCCTACAAAACACGTGCAAAACAAAGGGAAAATTGTTCATATGATCCGAAATCCTAAGGACATATGCGTTTCTCTTTATCACCACGCTAAGAAAGACGTTGTGATGAATTACGATGTTCCATGGGAGAAATATTTTGAGAACTGGATGTCTGGAAAAGGTAGCACCAGAATTTCAAGCTGTATTTGTTTTTCTGATAAAAGCAGTAACAATATTTTAAGTTATATAAATAGTCCTCTGGTAAAGCTAGTAACACGTACCACCATAGTTGTATTCGTCTGGTAAGGATAGTTTTTTTTTTTTTTTTTTTTTTTATTATTCTGACGTTTTATATATGACTGAAATCATTTTATAATGTATTTGTGACCTTTTATCGTTGACTAAGAAATAGCAAAGCAATAAATAGAAATCTACATCTGCTTACGCTTCCGGAGCACCTGAGATCACCCCCAGTTTTTGTTGGGTTTCATGTTGCTCAGGCTTTAGTTTTCTATGTTGTGTTTAGTGTACTACATGTATTGTTTGTCTGTTGGTCTTTTTCTTTTTTTGCCATGGCTTTGTCATTTCATTTTCGACTTATGAGTTTGAATGTCCCTTTGGTATCTTTCGCCTCTCTTCACAAACAGTTTTAAAAATAAGAAATTGATAGCAGGGCTTGGTAATAACGTTAGCAAAATACCTATATTTACCCTTACAAGACGAACTCAACTAGGAATTGTGGTACTTGTTACTACTTTTACCAGAGGAACATTCATGGCTCTACAATCTGTCGATACATGTATCTCGGCATTGCACAAGGTCATGTTTTTCTCGGAATGTTTAAGACAGCTTTACCCTAAATCCATTGGATGTTGGATGTGTACTGATTGATATTTTAGTCTTAGATGCATGATTTTTTTATTAGTTGTTATTGGCCTTGAACTAGCTGTCAGTAACTGCGAGTACTCTCAGATTTTTACTAAGTGTCTGTCTTGTTGTGGGAATGTATAAATACTCTACCACGTCCGGTCTGTGTTTTTGTTTGGTTTTTTCTGAATGTATGGATCTGATGAGTTCAGCCCCTTTCAACTGATTTGTATAGTTTGTTCTTATGTGGTATTGTTACATCACTATCCCAAGTTAGGTGGAGGGTTTGGCGCCAACAAACCAGTTTAATCCTGCCACATTTTGTATGTGCTTGTCCCAAATCAGGAGCCTGTAATTCAGTGGTTGTCGTTTGTTGCTGTATATCATATTTATCGTTTGTTCTTTACTTTGTACATAAATTAGGCTGTTAGTTTTCTCGTTTGAATTGTTTTTACATTTGTCATTTTCCTTTTATAGCAGACTATGCAGTATGGGTTTTAAGTTGTAAACTTCTATGTCATTTGGTCTCTGGTAGAAAGTTGTCTCATTGGCAATCATACCACATCTTGTTATTTTTATATATATTCAAAAATATCATCAAAGATACAAAGCTTATACTTTTAGTTTGTCAGATGTACATTTCGTCTATATAAGACTCGTCGAAGGCGTTCGAATGAAACACTTGAAAACACTTGAAAAGAAAAAACTACAAAACTGAAGAGCATTCATTTGAAAACCAATAATTCTATAAGGTAGTGTCAAATATTTGTAAGGCAATCTGGGAGTAGAAACAAAGATCGTTTTCATCATAGCAACCATAGAGGAATAGTTTTGGGATACTTAAATGATTACTTACAGCATACAAAAATTAAGAATGTGCCAAGAGGTAATAAAGTCGAACAGAGTGACACATCATCATGTTCAAAAGAGAAAAACGAAATTCACAAAACATTACTGGAGTTATTCATATAAATTTCGAAAACACAAACCCACCAAAAGTTTAAGTTAACTAAGTAACTAATGAAACGGTAGGTGGTTCTGGTTAACTAAGTAACTAATGAAACGGTAGGTGGTTCTGGTTAACTAAGTAATTAATGAAACGGTAGGTGTAACTAATGAACCGGTAGGTGGTTCTGGTTAACTAACTAACTAATTCTGGTTCTGGTTAACTAAGTAACTAATGAAACGGTAAGTAACTAATGAAACGGTAGGTGGTTCTGGTTAACTAAGTAATTAATGAAACGGTAGGTGGTTCTGGTTAACTAAGTAACTAATGAAACGGTAGGTGGTTCTGGTTAACTAAGTAACTAATGAAACGGTAGGTGGTTCTGTGGTTCTGGTTAACTATGTAACTAATGAAACGGTAGGTGGTTCTGGTTAACTAAGTAACTAATGAAACGGTAGGTGGTTCTGGTTCCACCAATGACACCGGTTGTGTTGCTAGTGAGAATTAAAAATCCGAGAATAAGTCACCTTCGGTAACGAAACAAACGAGAAAGAGCTCATAAAATGGGTGTAACGCAATCAGATTTTATTACTAGTAATCAATAAATCATAATGTTGTCCATAATTATAACCGATAAAACTGCCGTCTCGAAATGGCAGACAAACGATGCATAAATATCATTCTTTAAAGAGAAGCGGAAGGTACCAAATTGATATTCAAACTCATAAGTCAAAGACAAATCGACAACGCCATGGAAAATAGCGACGAAAAAATAAAACTAAAAGATTAAGCAACATCGACTAAATTTAAGACTGGAAGTGAGCTCATATGATCTGGAAGGGTAATTAGTTCCTGTGATGCTCCAACGTTGGCACCAGTCGCGTTACTTGTGACCCTTTGATATCCATTTACATATTGATACAACGAGTACAGGAAATAGACATTGTGACTGCTACAAATATAATATGCTCGTGTTTCCTTTGATACTGATTTCCGGAAACGGTTAAGCAAGAACTGATGGCTACCGTAAAGTTCTTCTAAATGACTAAAGCTTGCCAATTGAACCTTGATGTTGTAGCTTCCAATTAAGCAAACAACAAACCTTTGTCAAGTGAATCCTTATAGGAAACACAGCCTTTGTATATAGCCTGGACTGACAAATAGACTTAGTACTTTACATATCAATAAACTACTTTAATGCGGATGTGTATAAGAATTGAGTACTTCTCTTGTTTATTTGGGTGTACATGTACAAGCGTATACATTTGTATGATGATTTGAAACGCTTCATACTAAAATTGTGCGCAGGACCAAGGCTTTCTCAACCCTAATAATTCACGATAAAAGATCATTCAATCTATCTTTAATACATTTTAATGCTATCATCATGAAATCACGAGTTAAATTAAGCTTGTGTGTGTTTACCTATGTATTTGTGTAACGCTGTAATGCAGAGCATGTGTAGTCCAACATTATAAAGGAAAGTGTCCTCCAACCAAAGTGCTGTATTTTATTAAACATCTAGTGTGTGATTTAATTGTTTACATATAAACATTATTTAACTTCTAAAACATTTGATATAGACTGTATATAGCCATGATAACGTTATTTATGTCTAATATAATGTTTAAAGCATGATGGCTTTTAACCCTGTGTTTAAAGGTACAACACTACATGTATACACCCATCTTTGATTATTTTTGTAGTATTCTATGGTTCTTGGTATGATTACGAATTGGGAATGGAGGAGGCTTCTATACAATACCCGAGAATGATTTATACCTGTTATTATGAAGACTTCAAAAGGGTAAGTTAACTTTCATATCAATAAAGGACACAAATATGTAAGGGCCAATATTTTAATATTTTAGTCCTTCGACTTATAAAATACAAAATATTATAAATCTATTCAAATTCAATTGTCTTTATCATATCTTAGAAACTAACCCTTAAAGATTTATTGAATGATAAAAGATTTGTGAATGACGATACGTCTATATCAGAGGTATGCTAATTCAGTCTAGATTTTGCATACATAGAATGAATAAACTATCTTTGCATTTTAGGAACCTAAAAACCAAATAAGAAAACTTGCAGATTTTCTTGACATAAATGTTTCGGACCAGATATTAGAAAACATAACCGAAGAAACTTCGTTTGAAAATATGCAGAGCAAAAAAACTGATAACACCAAGTTCGTCAACATGAAAGAAGCGGAAGGATTCATTTACAGGAAAGGTAAAATTAGACTATTGTATGTCTCCAAGTTATGTACTCTGTATACATAGAAATTCATAGCAAAGCATTAACCTTAAATGACAGTCACTGTTCCATACCTAAAATAGAATATGAAAATTAAGTTAACCAATTCATATTAATTTTATTGAATATGTGTAACCGTATATTCGTAACTGTTTTCACAGGGATCTAAGCTTTCAAATATCAATGGGAAGGGTCATTTTAACAGTAATCTAGAAATTTAAAGAACAATTGCAATAAAGATCACCAACACACTGTTTGTTCCTATTACAGTATATTATTTGTCCTTTGGTTGAACAAAATGTATCAGAAGTATAAACTGCTGATGATTGATTGCTGATTGCCTAGCGTTGCAATAGCACAAAAAGGCTACGTCACCAGGAGTCACACTAATTTTCTGAAGTACAAGTATCTCATTTTATTTATGATATCTTGAAAAAAATTTTAGAGAGTGACATTTCAAACTTTTGAATAACCTCGTTCTTTTTTCAATACAATACAATACAATTTCCAGGAGACATTGGAGACTGGAAAAATCATTTTACTGTTAACCAGAATAGCAGATTTGATACACAATTCAAAGACAGAATGAAGGACAGTAAATACAATATAACATTTGAATAAAATGATTAATGTATAATTAATACAAATGGAAATGAATGACTTCTTATAAATACATGTATTGTATGCATATTGGTGAATATTATTTATTCTAAGTAGATTATCGTAAGGCACAAGCATTAACATTAAATTGAATATTCTCTCTTCTTCCTCTTTCTCCAGATAAATATCCTTCTTTATTTAAACATGTTAAAGATACATGTACTATAGGGACAAAATGGATACATAGCGCTTGATCTTCGTTCCATTCATTATCATATACACAAGCATTGAGTCATAAACACTAAATTAAATTATCAATTTTACTTTGCAATATAAGGAACATTTGATACTAATCAAATAACATGAATATAAATAAAATGGAGTACCACAACAATAAATGCCTATTAGACCCACGTTTACTTTTTTTTATATACAATGCGACCTATCTGCAATATATCGAAAGATATAATGGACTTCTTAAAACTTTATTTAATATATAATTTAAAATTTAAACAAATTAGCAACATAATACACGAAAACATTTTACGATATAGCTGGATATAAAATGGAAGTTATCCAATTAGGCTACAATTTCATGTTTCACTGGCTCTTGACAGATTTATTGTAATGAAATAGAGCTAAGCTTCAATTGAAGGCTCTGAATTGCTGTTTGCAGTAATTTGATTTGAACTTAGCAATGAAAATGTCTAATTTATCGTCATTACGTGAATGTAAAAACTATCAGTGCTGAAATCAAATGCTAACTTAAGATTTTATAATTGACTTTCCTCGTCTCAAACAGATAATAGAAGAAAATAGATTTTGTTCTAAATTCAAGTGGAAAATGTCATTACACTGTTAAATGGAAGAAATCTTTACAAATAAAGCATTCTGATGGAACATTATTTTTGTTTACAAGATTTAAAAAAGATACATAGATGTTTGAAGGTTGTTATTGTCTGTATATATATAGAACTTCTTGTAGTGGTGGTCAGTTTGAGATTTCAACATTCGTTTCTGTTTAAAGTGACATTTTCTAAAAACAAATAATGAGAGGAAGATGAAACAAAGGGGACATTCAAAACTTATACTTCGGTGAAAAACTGACAACGCCATGGCGAAAACTGAAAAAAACGATGAAAAGATGAACAAATCAATACACACTACATAAATGACTTACAATAATAATAATAAAAATAATATTGATAATAAAAATAATGAAAATAATATTAATAGTAATAATAATAATGATAATATCCGATGTCCTTTGAATAATGATTGCTGAATTGGTAAATTATACTCTCTAATAGAGTCGTGCATGAATTGATTACGGTTAGAGATTTACAGTGCACTTCATCAAACATATGATATTTGTATTGCAGAATCTTTAGTTTTCTGTTGTGTTTGGGTTGCTGAATCTTTAGTTTTCTATGGTGTTTGAGTTGCAGGATCTTTGTTTCCGATGGTATTTGGATCGCTGAATCTTTAGTTTTCTGTTGTGTTTGGGTTGCTGAATCCTTAGTTTTCTATGGTGTTTGAGTTGCAGGATCTTTATTTTCGATGGTATTTGGATTGCAGAATCTTTAGTTTTCTATTGTGTTTGGGTTGCTCAGTCTTTAGTTTTCTATTGTGTTTGGGTTGCTCAGTCTTTAGTTTTCTATTGTGTTTGGGTTGCTCAGTCTTTAGTTTTCTACTGTGTTTGGGTTGCTCAGTCTTTAGTTTTCTATTGTGTTTGGGTTGCTCAGTCTTTAGTTTTCTATTGTGTTTGGGTTGCTCAGTCTTTAGTTTTCTACTGTGTTTGGATTGCTCAGTCTCTAGTTTTCTATTGTGTTTGGGTTGCTCAGTCTTTAGTTTTCTATTGTGTTTGGGTTGCTCAGTCTTTAGTTTTCTATTGTGTTTGGGTTGCTCAGTCTTTAGTTTTCTACTGTGTTTGGATTGCTCAGTCTCTAGTTTTCTATTGTGTTTGTGTTGCTCAGTCTATAGTTTTCTTTGTTGTGTTTTGTATACTATTGTTGTCTTTTGGTCTTTTCCCTTCTTTTGTTTGTTTGGTTTTTTTTTTTTTTTTTTTTTTGTTACCATGGCGTTGTCGGATTATTATCTTTAGTTTTCTGTGGTATTTTGGTTGCTGAATCTTTATTATTCTTTGGTGTTTGGGTTGCTGAATCTTTAGTTTTCTGTTGTGACTAGTTTGCTGAATCTTTAGTTTTCTGTTGTGACTAGTTTGCCGAATCTTTAGTTTTCTGTTGTGTTTATTTTGCTGAATCTTTAGTTTTCTGTTGTGACTAGTTTGCTGAATCTTTAGTTTTCTGTTGTGTTTATTTTGCTGAATCTTTAGTTTTCTATTGTGTTTAGTTTGCTGAATCTTTAGTTTTCTGTTGTGATTAGTTTGCTAAATCTTTAGTTTTCTGTTGTGTTTATTTTGCTGAATCTTTAGTTTTCTATTGTGTTTATTTTGCTGAATCTTTAGTTTTCTATTGTGTTTAGTTTGCTGAATCTTTAGTTTTCTGTTGTGATTAGTTTGCTAAATCTTTAGTTTTCTGTTGTGTTTATTTTGCTGAATCTTTAGTTTTCTATTGTGTTTAGTTTGCTGAATCTTTAGTTTTCTATTGTGTTTAGTTTGCTGAATCTTTAGTTTTCTATTGTGTTTAGTTTGCTGAATCTTTAGTTTTCTATTGTGTTTAGTTTGCTGAATCTTTTGCTTTCTGTTTTGTTTAGGTTGCTGAATGTAGTGTTGTCTGAATTTTTTCATTTTTTATGCGTTTGTAATCCCTGGTATCTCCTCGATTTATCACTAAATGTGAGTCAGCATTAATTGGTATTGATCTCATAAAACAATGTTAAGCAAATAATCTACAATATAACTAGAAACTATTTGAATAAAGTTTCCTACTCCCTTTTAAAGGTAAAACAAAAGTACAATATAAATATTTTGGAAATGATCCCTTTTATTATAAGAAAAAAACAATGTTATTGTCAGATACTTATATAATATCTACAGGGAGATCTTAACACTGTTGATTATATCCGATGTCATCTGAAAAATAACTGCTGAACTGGTAAATAACACTCTCTAATATAGTCGGGAATAAATTGATTACGGTTAGAGATTAACAGTGCACCTCATCAAACATTTACTGATTTTAAGATTTCTAAATATCATTAACTCTTAACTTTAGATACCTTCTCAAATTGAATTAAATTTCTATTCAATTAAGTCTTGGGATGTATATGATAAATGGTTCTAAAACACATTAAGACAAAGGCGAAATCTTAGCAATGAATTACGGAAAGCAAAATATAACACATCTTTAATAGAGTTTGTGCCATACGAATACACTCAACAAAAACAACAACAGACATGTAAAAGAACTCAAAACATTATACTTTTCTTAACACTGGACAATGTTTATAACTTATAATTGTTTGAAATCTTTCCAGTCCACAGTTGTATGGTTTAATAATTACTAGTTGCTTAAAGGGTCAATAAGGATATAATGTCATGCATCAATGTATCTTATTATATATATCTAACGTCTGATCATGGTCAATTTTTATATCTTTATTGATGGTTGTAGAAGTTTGATTGGAATGAAGCTTTTAACAGTTCAACTAAATTCTCTGAATGGAGATATATATACAATACCATTTACGATAAAGTGTTTATGACATGGGTATAATCAGAATTACATTCTAAAAATCTCTCCCCAAAGAAGAATATAATATTTGTACTGAAAATAGACATGAATACCATTTATGCGACAAAGTGCGTAATCTGCACAGCTGGAAGTTCAAGGTCAGTGGAAAAATTATTATTTTGTACCTCTCCTTTTCTATGTTTGATAACATAATAACTATGACCAAGGAAAACGATCAAAACAATGCCTATTGCAGCACATGTTTCTGTTTACAAAGACAAAAAATGAAATGATGGTCATCACAATTAGATACTCTTCAACAAAGCTAGCCGAGAGTGCATAAGATAAACTGTATCCATCCTTTTCAAATCTTCACGTTCGCTGGTAGAGAGCTACATATCGGATAAATACCAGTGCATATCATATCATGTTTATAAACATGCATATTTATCCTTCTAATCTAATTAGTATCGATACAAGTGTCTGAATTTGTCTGAAGTATAATGTCTTCACATTCTGAAAGTATTAACTTTTCTCAATCTATTTTTAACGCTAATTTATTTTTTTATTAATTTAATGTTTAACATTGTCTTAATTTGTCTATGCACCTTATGAAAATCTTATCGTTATATGTAAGGTCTTAACGCGGTCTTATATTTGGTCTGTCTCGACAAATTCGTAACAGTCTTAACTGATTTTTATAGTTTGTTCTTATGTTGTGATGTGACACCACTGTCCCAAGTTAGGGGGAGGGTTGAGCGCTCACAAACATGTTTAACCCCGCCACATTCTTTATGTGCCTGTCCCAAGTCAGGGGCCTATAGTTCAGTGGTTGTCGTTGGTTCATGTCTGTCATACTTGTTTTTCGTTAGTTGTTTTGTTATAAATTAGCCCGTTAGTTTTCTCAATTGAATTGTTTCATATTTTTCATGTCGGGGCCTTTTATAGCCGACTATATAGTATGGGTTGTTCTCATTGTTGAAGGCCGTACGGTTGCCTATAATTGCTTACATCCACTCTTTATTTGAACTTTGGTGGATAGTTGTCTCATTGTCAATCATACCTCATCTCCTTATTTTTATATTAACATCATTTAAATATAAAACAGAAATATAAAAAGAGAATGTAAATACATAATCTATGTTTGGTTTCATGAAATATATTTTTATGCATTTGAGTAGGAATTAATAGAAAAACAGAAACAGTTAATCGAGTTTCACGGTGGCTTAAAATTCGATTAAGTTTAACAACAACCGAGAAAATAAACTTAATTGAATTGATTAAACCAGGAAATATATTCTGTTCAGCTGACAAAACATGGATATCAAATCAAAGAGAATACCAGATCAGCTGACAAAACATGGATATCAAATCACAGAGAATACCAGATCAGCTAGAAAAATTAAATAGTAATAATAAATCAGAAATCTATAGTTGATAGTGATAAAACACTTGGCACAAATACATTCAACATAAACATGCATGAAAAAGTATATTTGAGATATTAAATAAAAGACCATAAACTGTCAAATTCATGTTCACCGATTTGAATCAAATTCTCATATTTGCAATTACACACATATAACCAAATTACAAAAGTTCCAAAAAGAAACAATTGACAATGCATGGACTCGATATTACGTATCAGCATTTTATTAAGAATTAATCTAATCGCCATCTAATTAACCATCGAGATGACTCCGAAGACTGCTGATGGTCATATCACCCGATTAAAATATAAAAAGACACAGGCAACAGTATAATGACGAATTTTCCAGGTCTGTCTAATTTCATGTCAAAATGTAAATTGTCGTTTTACCTGTATACATGTACATGTAAGAATGATTTATCTGATCCAAAAATTTAATAACACTTTTAGATATTAGGATGACATATTGGCTGTCAATAATGACGACTTCAGTATCTTCACTAAAGAGATTTATCCTGCTGAACTGACTTTAAATAAAGCTAATACTAACAATGAACACTGCCCTTTCCTGGATCTTGATATCTATATCTTCCACCGGAAGCTTAATACCAATATTTATGATAAAAGAGATGATTTTCATTTCCTATTGTTAATTATCCATTTTTAGATGGTGACGTTACCTTATCACCATCTTATGGTGTTTATATATCTCAACTTGTTCGATTCGCTCGTGTATGTATCAACGTATTTGATTTTACCGAAAGAAGCCTCTGTATTATTGAAAAATTATTACACCAGGGTTTTCGATATCACAAACTAGTCAAAACATATACTAAATTTTATCATCGGTACAAGGACATCATTCGTAAATATAGATCAACATGCAGACATCTTATACGTTCAGGTATTTCACATCCAATCGTTTATGGTAATATTCTATACAAAGCACAAAATGTCGACATTCACCTCAAAAGCTAACCAAACCTTAAAACAGACTTATTCAGAAGGGATATAGTTACGATACTGTTGTCAGGTGATTAAAGAAGGCATATTTTGGTATTAATATTGATTCACTCATAGGGTCTTTGCATCGGAAATAAACACATTTATTCTAAAACCAGTTGTTGGCATGATACGGGTTTTGTTCTTCTCATATATGTTATGATGGTATGATACTAAACCCTAACGGGAGGTATTGTGCTTGATTTTCATATGATGAAGACAAAATCTTTTTATCAGTTTAATTGAGGTTTGGAGCTGGCATGTCAGTAACTGCTAGTAGTCCTTTTTTAAATTATATATCATTGTCATTTTGCTTAGTTTCTTTTGTTACCTTTTTTGACATCGGACTCGGACTTCTTTTAAACTGAGTTTTATTGTGCGTTTTGCTGTGTGTTTGTTTATTCTACATTGGCTAGAGGTATAGGGGGAGTGTTGAGATCTCACAAAACATGTTTAACCCCGCTGCATGTTTGCGCATGTCCCAAGTTAGGAGCCTCTGGCCTTTGTTAGTCTTGTATGTTTTTTAATTTTAGTTCATTTATATGTTTTGGAGTTTAGTGTGACGTCCATTTTCATTGAACTAGTTCACATTTTTGTTTAAGGGCCAGCTGAAGCCAGCCTTTGGGTGCGGGATTTTCTCGCTGTTTTGAAGACCCATTGATGGCCTTCGGCTGTTTTCTGCTCTTTGGTCGGGTTGTTGTCTCTTTGACACAATCCCCATTTCCATTCTCAATTTTAAACACATGTGTAAACCAATTCCGCAAAGGGTCAAATTAAAGTTTACATATTTACAGAATTCAAATGATTTGAATTATTGACTTGCAAACCAAGAATGCACCAGCGATGTTTTGAGCTTATTTTGACAAAATTGAAACAAACTGTCTGCAAATAACGACATATTATTTGTAACAAACAAAAATAAAAATTTTAACTTTTTGTTCAAAATCAATGTAATATAAAAAAGGACATGTGGTATGATTGCCAATGAGACAACTATTCACCAAAGTTCAAATGAAGTGGGCGTAAGCTTATAAAGGCAACCGTTCGGCATTCAACAATGAGAAAACCCCATACCGTATAGTTGGCTATAAAAGGCCCCGACATGAAAAATATGAAATAATTCAATTAAGAAAACTAACGGCCTAATCTAAAACAAAGCAATTTACGAAAAACAAATATGACAGACATGAACCAACAACTGAACTACATGCTCCTGACTTCGAACAGGCACATATAGAATGTGGCAGGGTTAAACTAGTTTTTGGTGCCAAACCCTCCCCTAACCTGGGACAGTGATGTAACAGTACAACATAAGAACAAATTATAAAAATCAGTTGAAAGGGCTTAACTGATAGTCGATACAAAGCAGAAACATCTAACAAAAACACAGACCGGACGTGGCAGCGTATCTATTCATTCCACAACAAAAAAGACACTAAGTAAAGATTTGAGAGTACGCGCAGTTACTGAAAAGTAAAATAACAAAAATACCGAACTCCAAGGAAAATTCAAAACGGAAAGTCCCTTATAATTGTCAAAATCAAAAGCACAAACACATCAAACGAATGGAAAACAACTGTCATATTCCTGACTTGGTACAGGCATTTTCTTATGTAGAAAATGGTGGATAAAACCTGGTTTTATAGGTAGCTAAACATCTCACTTGTATGACCGTCGCATATAATTCCATTATATTGACAACAATGTGTGAACAAAACAAACAGACATAATAGGAAAAAATGTCAAAAATAGGGATACAGCAGTCAACATTGTGTTATAATCTTAATCACTATAAAAAAACAAATATGTCAACAAAGAAAAACAAAAAGGCATATAGACAAAGCGCATAATCAAAAATGAAAAGCAAGAATACACAAAATGATCATAGCACAATAACACAATGGCGGGATGTATAAGTACCGAGCCACGCCAAAAGGATATTACCAAATATGGACTAAACAGTAAAGGTTAATAATTTACAAAGACAAATAAAAGAACACTATAACTCGTTATTAAGATGATAAACAACGTCTGTTCCTAGAATCTATACTTCAAGACCATTATGTATTATTTGTGAAGTTGGTACGGAATATGTACAAGGTCTTGGTATCTTCCGATGATTTGTTTAGAAAAAGGACGAGACATTCTTTGACATAACCCTGGTTCATCAACTTTCTGCTCAAACAATGGTGGCGTTTAATAAAGTCTGAGTAGCAGCTGCAAGCTCTTGAATACCGAATAAGTTGGGAAATGTATATCCCATATGCAGTTGAAGTTGTTATATTGCTATCAAGGAGGGAGAAATTGATAATTTCAAAATAAAATCGTCCCGTTTGTCATAGATTCTGGTACTGAGATGACTGCTTATGTCAAATTCGAGATCTAAGTCTTAAAATGAGGCAGAGGAAGTATTAATGGAACCCAGTCAGAAAAGTTTAAATTGTTAATGGAAAGAACATCATCAATATATCTGAATGTGAAATTAAATGATCTGGCTTCTTTGGACTTCTTGTTTTTGACAAGTGTCTGAAGGAACTCCGACTCATATAAAAAAAAAGAAGAGGTCGACAAGGAGAGGCACACGGTTCGTTCCTATAGGAATGCCGACAATTTGTTGAAAAAAGTTTACCTCAAAATTCAACAAATATGTTGTCAATAAGAAACTCCATCATTCTGATCACTTGTTCCTCTGTGTAGCATGTTTTACCTTTTTGTTCACTATTAACAAAATATGTCGTATGGTATCCAAAGTAATACATTTATAGCGTATGCTACCATTTTTATATTGAAAAGCATTGTTATTTTTTCTTTCAGACGATTTTTCAATTTCACATGGGGAATGGTGGTATACAGGGTTGAAAAATCAAAATTTTTGATAGAATTTATTTCAGAGAAAGATCGAGATTTAAAATTATCTAGAAGTTCTTTAGAGTTTTTTAGAATCCACATATGGTTAATACCACTACGCGAGTAAACAGTTTCACAGTATTTCTGAAGACCCTCTTTCACTGCGGACAGAATTTTTGTCAATCTAATGGACAATTCCTTTGTAGAACATGCAAATGAGCCGGCAATGTTCCGTTGTTTGTACGGAATTTTGTGAAACTTAGGTATCCAATACAAACAAGGTAAGTCCTCAGATTTGCTGTTCAATGTAATGTTCATTGAAGCCATGCAGGACTTATGATTCCCCAAAATCTCATCCTTGTCAAATGATATATTTTTGTATGTGGAATTACTTGAGTGTTCATTTATTCCTAATTTGTCTTTGAAAACGGACTTTGGTCGGTTATTCAAACAGTTTTTCAACTAATGACAGCTATTGACAGCTAGTTCAAAGTCAATAACAACTAATAAACAAATAATGTATCTAAAACTAAAATATCAATTAGTACACATCCAACATCCAATGGATTAAGTGTAAAAACGTCATTAACAGTCAGAGGAAAACATGACTTTGTGCAATGCCAAAATATAGGTATCGACAGATTGTAGTACCGTGAATGTGCATATGTGAGTAACAATAATATAAAGTATGGTTTTAATTTACTGATAATACAATCAATATTATACCAATAAAAACAATATTCAAAGATCTAATAACAGTGTTAAATTAGTAACTTTTTGGATAAATTTATATAAAGGATTGATTACCCGGATCGTATCTTAATGTCCTGGCTCGGTAAATAATATTCCCGTAAAAATTAGGATGTGCTATTCCATTTGAAATAAGTTTTCTACAGGTACAGCCAAACTTGCAAAACAAATTTATGCATCTATGGAAGAATTTAGTTAAGGTTTTAAGCAATTTGTGGTAATGAAATCCCTGACTTAATAAATTGCTAGTAATGCATAGATTACGCTTAATTATATCCAAAACGTCACTGCAGACATGGGCATAGCGAACGATTGGGAGATATGTAACATTCCCAAACGTGTCCATCCCCCCAAACGTGTCCGATTCCCCCAAACGTGTCTTTTGCCCAAACGTGTCCCGAATCGCCCAAACGTGTCCAATTTCACATCCCTCAAACGTGTCCGATAATTGTTATTCGCCCAAACGTGTCCACTTTAAACGCCACAACGTCTCAAAACGTTTAGCGCTAACATGTCTTCAGTGAAATCAAGGACGTCTAGAGTATAGCCTAAGTGAAAGAACTTCTGCAAAAAAAAAAACAGACACTAGATAAGAAAAAGAATGACACAATCAAAAAAAAATTCATGTGAATCTCACATACCTCAAACGAGCTATATTTGAAACTCACGTGAAATCAGTTCATGTTAGTTTCACGTGAATCTCATGTGACTTTTTCAAGTGAAATTCATGTGAATTATTAGAATAATATTATTCAAATAACATCTTAATGTTCAAATCTAGTCCAATACCATTTTTCTTGCAGTGGTTTTTCTTTTTTTCTATCAATATGATTATTATTGTTTTAAATTTTAAATGGAGGTACTTGGCACTTAAGAAATCAAAACGTGTTCCCAGTGCTTCAAATATTCATTTCAAGTGGTCATTTTATCAACATTAGTTTGTTCAACGTCGGTTGTTAAGTGTCAATCTGTCTAAGAATCAGGCAGTGGTGAAAACATGACAAACAAAACCCCACTCAAATTGGCATTATTTTATGTTAAAAATGTATAATAGTGAACGAATATAACATTCGTTTCCTTTTCCTGTTCTGGTAATTCAAGATATAATTTGGTTGAAATGCACTAGAATTTAACAATTAAGGGGAGCTAACTCCGTAAATTGCTATCATTCTAACCAAAATTTATCTAGAGATTTCTCGAATTACCAGACTCGCAGATACAAAAGACCCACCATTCCTAATTCAGAATGAGGGTAACTTCAAAATAGGATTGTTAGGTGAGTGGGTTTTTTCGTCCATGTTTTGATTTTTTTCATAATTGCCTGATTTTTACAAATACTGGCACTTAATATTTAGCATGATTGCAAGTCAATTTGCAACACATATATTTTTCTTGACTGTTGTTTGCTTAATGTCCAGTGGCAAATATGTCATGCATATTCAGAGCGAACATAAACATTGCAATTTATTAGTTTTATTTTTGTACAGTTACATTCATCGTATAACTAAGTGAATTCTTTTGGACTAATATACTTCATTGCTGTCTAACTATCTTAATAATGTATTAGGATATAGCACAGCCTGCTTCCTACTGAAGTGGTGTCTAGGCTTTTCTCGAATTACTGGCCCATTTTTACAGCAGCAAAACAAAACTAAGGTTCCTTTGATGATATCGATTGGATTTGTATTTAAACAATATATGAGATTACAAATCGCTATTTTATGACGGTGGACTTTTTTTTTAGAATATGGACTCTATTTAGCGTTCATAAAAGGAAAATTTGTCCTCATATGGACACGTTTTGGCGATTGGATACGTTTGGGCGTTCATAAAAAGGCCATAATTGGCGCCCTTTAGCAAATGGACATGTTTTGCAGTACAGTGACGTCATATGGACACGTTTGGGGGAATCGGACACGTTTAGGGGATGGACACGTTTCTGAGTGTTACATATATAAGACGGCGCCAAAGGAACATCACCGTCGAAAAAAGGAAAATTAACAATAGAGAAGGAAAAATCGTCCCTTTTGTCATAAATTTTTATGTAGAGTTTGTCGTGTAAAAGTGAAATATTAAAATCTAGAAAAGGACAGTTATTGCTGTTAATATTTGATTTATTCAAAGTAAGTTCCGTTTAAACACATTTCGATAACAATCAGATTGATAACACGTTGCGATAGTGGTTTATTAGTATTTACAATAAAATATTACCATAACTGATTGAAGTTTTATTTTTTAATCCATAAACAGTACATCTTAAGATCATAATACCATACATTGCATTGTAACCAAACTAATGATGAACTAATTTTCAGTACACAATTACAGAACGTTTTATAACTCTCAACAAAATGAATTAATATTTGCATGCTGCTTTCCATTAATTGAGCTCTATATTTGTAAGCCGGTACATTTCCTTTAAAACGTTTGATTGTAATGCATTGGAGACATTGATGAACCTTTCTAACGAGTCTTGCAAGAGTTGTTTATGTGTGAAATAAATGAAATATCAATTGTACAGACAAAGACAACTTTGGTCTGATAATAAAATCGTTGTTTGCAAAGTAATGATTACCAGTATTCCCAAAGGACGTTATATTTGGGTATACAAATTCAATATCCTAGCTAGTTAATGAAGTCATTAAATCTCTTAATAAAAGTTCGTCTTGTTCATATATAGTCTTTCCTTATCAAATTGCTATATAAATTTGAAATGAAAGATCAACTATATGCTTTCACTGTTCACACCCTATCCTTGCCCAACCACAGTACTTATGCCAAAAGTTAAATTGTCATTTTGATCTGTTTACAAACATATATCTTTGTGTAATCAATTTTGGAGTCACACATGATTTTGTGAAAAAGAAGATTAGAGTTTGCCAATTGGTTTTTTTTAACGATTTTGCAAATTATTGAAATTTAACGTCACAATGCTAAATTACAGAAATAATGTGTTGTCCACTTCAAGGTAATTGTATGTCTTGATTCAAAAGATAGAATTTTGTTAAACTTTTCCAAAATGTAGTTTTAAAAATATAATAAAAAAGTATGGGTTGATTAGCTTACTTTGAAGCTACAAGGGCAACATTGTCGCATTTGGTAATGGAAACACAATTTTGAGAGAAAATTGAGTTGATCTAAAATAATATATTCCTTTATAAATTTGGAACACTTCAGCTATCTCCCTTTGTATAGCTTTGTTAAAAAAATTGATAGAATATGCTTCTGTATCTGTTAAAACAGTCTGAATGATATAATTTAACGTATAGTTTTCTCATTTGGCTGAAGTCTTACAGAATATCATTGTATTAATCTGTAAAAATGTGCATATTTCTTTTATGTTCTTTAAGACAGATTGTTTTCTACTATTTTATGATCCAAAATGGCAGAAGACACTCGATTTACAGATTTAACTGAAGTGATATAAACTTTCATCAATGAGGCAATTTTTTTTCTTTTACAGTCCCCGTTCTTTGATTGATTAAACAAAACATTCACGGGAATCATTTCCAGTGAGGTGTTCATGAAAATAACTGTATGAAAGAACTGAATGAGCTTCATCCAAATAACATCAACAGGAAGACGTAGCAGTTTTCCTTGATAGAGGTGAGGTTTTCATCAAATATTTTATATGTTCTCACACGAACTATTTATATTTAACCTTTGGCATTTTGCGATGTATAATAGCGCAGCCATGTCAACATAATATTTTGTGTTGATTTTGGAGGTTCAATATTTTGATTAAAGCAACATGTTTAAAGTGAGCAAAATTTACCCATTAACATCTATTGATTTGCATTTGATAAACATGTTTGTTGAGCTGAATTTTTTGTATATGCAAGTGTATTCCATCTTGTTTATATATTGCTATCTTATATTAGGACGGATCCTCACATCTTAATCCGTCATATTTTTTTCCTATTGAAAGTAGAAGGTAAACAAATGCAGTGTGTTAATGTAAAATGAAATATAGATTAATGGTGTATATACATGTATAGTAAACTTTTAAACAAAATATAAAGAAATGAAGTATAACTATATACATTTACAAGGAGGAACTAACCTTTTTATTACTACACTTGATGAATAAACATAATTTTCTTAAAATGGATTGTTTTTCATTACTAAACAGTGAGTCAATTGACTTGATACTTGGTCAATGTAAAAATTTTCTTTCATTGCGGTCAATGTTCTGCCATCTCCCCTTTGCTATAAGTAAAACACGGTTACCTGCTCTGCATTTGCATAGAATTAGCATATTTTTGTTATCTGAAATGTAAAAGCTAAAGTATTCTTGAACATTCTGTAAGTTATAGATTTTGGGGAATTTTGAATGTCCCTTTGGTATCCTTCGCCTCTTTTTTTTTTTTTTTTTTTTGTATCGTCGAATGTCTGCGTGTATTGGTGTAGAATCGCCTATTCAAATATGTGCGCTACCTATTACATTTGGTGGTTGTTTTTTTTTTTTTATTTTTTCTTCTAATTGACCTCTATATATATTTATATATACTTCTGCATATGTGACAACTTGACAGACGTTCTCCATCGGATAACCTCTGGTTAGACAAGACTAACACCATAATTTATGTACAGTTTGTTCGAAATTAAACCCAATAATGTAAGTTCTGCTAATTTATGTGAATGAACTTTTGTCCTTCCCACAGCGGGATTGAAACCCTGCTTCTTTGAAATCGTTGCAACACCGCCTGCACTGTGTTCAGTGCCCTGGACCACTCGACCAATTAGGCTATGTTATATCTGTCAGGTAAAGCCTTTCCTTGTCGGATTTATCTACGATTGTATATGTTGTATAGTGACAAGCAGATGGTGATCCTTCGTTTGATGTGTTTGAGCTTTTGATTTTGACATTTGATAAAAGACATTCCGTTTTGAATTTTCCTTGGAGTTTGGTATTTTTGTTATTTTACTTTTTGCAGGATGATAGTGAAAATAAAAAAAATCCTAACTACTGACTATTTTGGACAATTTGAATCATGATAACATACATGTATCTACCTACTGTTGCAGATGATTAGAACCTTTATTGAAAACAATACAGATTCAAGTCAAACCAAACTAAAACATTGATTACAACTTGTTCCCTTTTCATTTTCAATACATCCTGTGAAGTATCAGATATGCACACATTTCTGCATTTGATTTAATAACCAATGTAAACCTCATCTCATATTGCTAATGGGATTTGTCAATTCAAATGTGACTAAAATCTATTGAGAATTATAATTATAAAATCAAATTTCTTCATGGTTTTGATCATATTAAATAGATTTTCATTCAAATCAATATTTATACAACAAAATACAATCAATTATAGCAAACCCATTGCTTTACAAAAAAAATAGTAATGGTAAATAGTATCGGAACAATTACAAAGTTTTTTTGTTGTTGTTTTTTGTTGTTGTAATTTTATATTTTATCTGAAAGAACTCCAAGCAATGAGATACATAGTTATTATCATTATCTATTATATAAAGAGGGACGAAAGATACCAGAGGGACAGTCAAACTCATAGATCGAAAACAAACTGACAACGCCATGGCCAAAAATAAAAGACAAACAGACAAATAATAGTACAGATGACACAACATAGAAAACTAAAGACTAAGCAACACGAGCCCCACCAAAACTGGGGTGATCTCAGGTGCTCCGGAAGGGTAAGCAGATCCTGCTCCACATGTGGCACCCGTCGTGTTGCTTATGTTATTTCAAATCCGGTAAATAGTGTAATTCGGTAAGTCACATTCGTGAAAAGGGAAGGTATTGTAGTTACGACATAAGGAACATATCCGATATCATCTGTGAAACGGTTATTCCATAACGGTTAACCAACTCGTGATGGCGTCCGTAAAATTTACGAAGGGATGATTTCAACTTCACCATTTGGAACTCTTGGTTTAATAGCTTCCTTGTGAGCAGCAATCCTCTATCAACGAATCAATATAAATATTACTATTGAATTTTGTCTTAAGCAATCTAAAGCTTAGATACGCCACTTATATATATATATATACATATATGGTAATGACTCATCTTTTATCATTCTGGTATAAATTACATGAATACTGAGGAAAAGTTAATGATAACAATTGTAAAGTTAATGAAGGAAAAAACAAACGAAATTTAAAACCGCAATTGTTTATAAGAATTGCCTTAATGTTCAAATAAAAGCTTATACGACGTAAAACAATTGAACTAAGTAATTACGAAACCTCCTCTAAAAGAAAACTTAAAATAAAACCATTTCATTCCAATAAGTTCCGGATTTACTTTTGCAGGGGATAACAAGTACACTTAACCTAAAGGTTTATTCAAACAATGAATGCCCACTTTTAATAGATAGTTTTTGGGAAATCTCTTCGAGCGATCTTCAAAGACACAATTTGGCTACTAACGTACATGTCATACATGCAGTTTCAACTGAGAAGGGATACTTCTGAAGTGAAAGGGGTTTTGTTTAAATAAGTTTTATAGCGCGCCACACCTAATACGTTGTATATATATAAATATATAAACACGTATGTCATCGTCAGCAGACTTGATATCAAAGAAAATTGAAAAAATAAATCTTAATACGTTTTAAGTTCAGTTTGATTAAATTATTTATAAATGGTTTGGATTTTACTTTTGCTAAAGGTGTCTACTACACTGTAATTAATAAAAGTTTCTCATTGACAAACATTCAAATGCTTGAATAAAGCTTTACCTCATGCTGGATGTTATTTTATTTTATGTTAATGCTTGATTTGGGAAAATGGCCACAATTATTTGAATCTTTACAATTATTTTTCTAAAACCCAAGATGCCACAATGTGATTTTCAATTCCAAATGTATTGATCAAACAATTGTGACCAGCCATGACATTTCCAGGCTTATCTAGGAGGTATAACGTCATTGCGAGAAATAAGCCGTTACCTATGAACGGTACGTCAAATGTTTAGAAATATACTGAAATTAAAGATTGGTGCCTTTTATCATTGAATATGATACACGAGTAAAGCTTTACGCTAAAAAAAAAAAGAGAAGTAATCATAAATAAAAACATTGTATACATTTTCTGATTATTAAACATGTGTTTGAGTCATGATACTTTACTTCGCAATGTATTCACCTTACAATGTACAATATATCTCTTACATAGGAACAGCCAAAAATATTTTTAAAGGTTCTTGTATTTCAATAAGATTAAATATCGAGTCTAGTATCGTGTGTTTTCGTACTCTTTTGAGAATGCATTACTTAGAAGTTGCCTTTAAAAGTCAGAAGGTAGAATAAATTTTCTTTGTATTTATTTCGATGCCAGATTAAAATCCGAAAATTGTTAAAACTTCAAGGAACTGGAATAACTGAGTCTAAATATTACAAATAAAATATTTTGATAATTTATCACATATCGATTAATTTAAGATCAAAATGATACCCAACTAGCTGTAGTGCACTGTTGTTGAAGACAGTTTTGTCGCAGTATCGCATATTTACCATGAATTGATTTGTATCCGAAATAGAAAAAAAAAACTTAGCAGTGCTTTAAAAACAACTTCAGATTAATTTAATATTGACCTTTTTATTGTATTTATAGCTCAAAAATTCTCCAAAATCTGGACCAATGTCAAGCAGCAATTACGAAAGATAAAACAAGAATACCAGTACCACAGCTAAATTATAACATTAAATAATGAAATGTTTTACTGTCAAGCGGAACATCGGTAATATCGATTCATACTTACTTAAATGTATTTCGTAATGGCAGACTAGACATGGAGAATATATAATGAAGATGTGTATGAATTTAAATTACAAGTGCAACACGGAGGTATTGCTTAAAAATAAGATAAAAATGTTTTTATAAAGGACTGAAAGAAGGGGATGGACAGTTTAGTTAAAAGTGTCATTCAATTTTCATTTTAGAAGTCTAACTACGAGAAGCAAAAACAAAAGTGGAAAATTAAAGATCATCCAAATTACTAGCAACTCATGACTAACTATGAAACATGTACTTTACGATTCGGAACATGCATTTTCCAGAAATAGAGTCTGGTTAGTCATATTCAATGGTAATCAGGGTCGCAATTGTATTACATTTGACTTTAGTGTATTGATTAAACAAATATTATATATCTATAAAAACGCTATGGAGTTAAGAATAAAACAACACAAATATAAGACAGTCAAATGTTTTGAAAATATAACTTTATTCATTAAAAATGCGCGGAAAATAATAAATACTATAATGTTAGAGGACAATTGAAAAGTTATTAGAATGGGAAGGCTTCGGACAAAATTATTATCACCTCAGACGTCGATAAAAGGATAAAGAACATAGCACCTAAAGGGATTGATATGTACAGAATAGCTTGACAAAAATAGTGTGATATATGTATAATTAAACGTCTTCTATGGTAATGACATTTTCTACCTTAGAAAGTAAAAGTTGAACAATCAAGCATACATCATGTATGAACTGAAATGTCAGGTGTCACAACACAGCTGTATTCTGAGAATTCGTAACATGTAATTGGCCTGTAAATATTGGTTTTGTCTCTAATCATATATCAGTAAACAGTAGGTATAACTAATTGATGACAAAAGATTCCCCTTTGCTTATTCAACAAGAAATTTTACCACACATTTTGGAAAAGAAGCTAACGTATGGAAATATTTGCAGTCATTCAAAATTGCAACCACCGCAAATGAATACTAGTATATATATATATCCAATTAGGGTTTTTTAAAGCGGTTTCAACTTGGCATTTAGTTTTTTTTTCAACTTTGTCTGCACCAAACTGTTTTTCTTTCCCAAATTTATTATAAGTTCTATTGAGCAATACAACAGTAAAATGTCTATTAATTGAAATGCGGGGGCGAATATAAAAACACACTTTGCATCCCTTCTACCCCAATCCCTACTAAAGATGACAGAAATAAATATCTCTTATTTCCAAATGAAAACAATTGTAGATAAGTTGAAAATTATTCAACATGCATCTAGCGCTGTCCTAAGCGTCCTTTTTTCTGTCACAACACCCTACAGTGGAAAACGTTATATGTTGACTTCATTGTATATAAAGGAAGGGAAACTGATATGTATAGGTAGTAGTATAGTTAGGGATATGGAATTTCTATAACGACATTCCTCCTTTCACGCCATGTAGAGCATCTTACAAATGATTTTCATACTATGCAGCAGAAGTCGAACCAATACAGTTGAACTCCGCCAATCCATTTCCTCACTGTTGAAGTTAGCTAGAGACTACCGAAGATGATCGACACATTCAACAGCCAAGGCAGCAGACGGTTGATTGAAATAAATTTTGGGCATTAATCCTTCACAACATATACGAGTGCCATATTTGGTTGAAGCAACTTTTGAGTCAATCATGAGTTTGCCTCGTTTGGTACAGTCCTTTCCAACCTCTGATCTGGCCTAGAAAAGAAACAAATTCATCTTATTAGCACCTTCAATATTAAATATAACACCCTTTAACATTGTAAAGAAAAGTTATCATAATGCTCGACTTTTCTAGAATTTGGCTATTAAGATCTTGACATATTTTATTTTATCAAAAATCTCTGAGTGTTATGTGTCTTCGAGGTGCTATCTAATTGACGTATACACTACGTCTTTCATTAAAATTGATCACTTTCTAATTGTATAGTTTTATATGTGAATTAAGCCTTCCAATTGATATTTTATCGTGTGTTTTTCTATGTTGTGATGTTATACTATTGTTTCAGAAAAAGGGAGAAGGTTTGGTACCATTAAAACGTTTAATACCGCTGCAAATGTTTGCACCTGTCCTAAGTCAGCAATCTATGTACAGTAGTTGTCGTTTGTTTATGTATTTTATACGTGTTTCTCGTTTCTCGTTTTTTATATAGACTAGACCGTTGGTTTTCCCGTTTGAATGGTTTTACACTAGTAATTTTGGGGCCCTTTATAGCTTGTTGTTCGGTGTGAGCCAAGGCTCCGTGTTGAAGGCCGTACATTGACCTATAATGGTTTACTTTTATAAGTTGTTATTTGGATGGAGAGTTGTCTCATTGGCACTCATACCACATCTTCCTATATCTATAGATTGTAACTTGGATGGAGAGTTGTCTCATTGGCACTCATACCACATCTTCCTATATCTATGGATGGAGAGTTGTCTCATTGGAACTCATACCACATCTTCCTATATCTATATTCTATCTTAGTTTGTTTTTACTTGTTGTTTTCTTTTGTTATTCACTATAAAAACAAGGTGATGAGGTATGATTGCCAATGAGACAACTATCCATAAAAGTTCTAATAAAGTGGATGTAAGCAATTATAGGCAACCGTACGACCTTCAGCAATGAGAAAAACCCATACCGTATAGTCGGCTATAAAAGGCCCCGACATGAAAAATATGAAACAATTTAATTGAGAAAACTAACGGTCTAATTTATAACAAAACAATTAACGACAAACAAATATGACAGACATGAACCAACGACAACTACTTAACTACAGGCTCCTGACTTGGGACAGGCACATAAAGAATGTGGCGGGGTTAAACATGTTTGTGAGCGCTCAACCCTCCCCCTAACCTGGGACAGTGGTAAAACAGCACAACATAAGAACAAACTATAAAAATCAGTTAAAAAAGGCTTAACTCATCAGATCAATACAAAGCAGAAAAAACATCAAACATAAACACAGACGTGGCAGGGTATATATACATCCCTCATCCCTAACAACAAAAAGGACACTAAGTACAGATCTGAGAGTACTCGCAGTTACCAACAGCTAGTTCAGGTCCAATAACAACTAATAAAAAAAATCATGTATCTAAGACTAAAACTACGATTCAACCATGTAGTTCATATCCTTGTTTGCTAATTGTCAACATTTATAAAACCTAGATTGCAAGAAATATTCTACTGCAGAGATAACAAGGGTACCAGAACACTAAATAACATCTTAACGTTCGTTGCAAGACATATCCTATTGCAGGGATAACAAAGGTACCAGAACACTACATAATAGCTTACTGTACTTCAGAAGACATATCTTAAGGCAGAGATTACAAAGGTACTAGAACACTATATACTCACTTACCGTACACCGGATGACATATCCTTCGAGAGAGATAATAAGGTACCAGAACACTACATAATAATTTATCATACATCGGTAGACATATTCTTAGACAGAGATAACAAGGATACCAGAACACTACATAATAATTTACCATACATCAGTAGACATATCCTTAGGTAGAGATAACAAGAGTACCACAACACTGTATAATAACTTTACGTTCATCGAAAGAAATATCCTAAATAAGAGATTACAAGAGCACCAGAACAATATATACTCACTTACCGTACATCGAAAAACGTATTCTAAGGCAGAAATAGGAAGGGTACCAGAACACTATATAATAATTTTACGTTCATCGGAAGGCATATTTTTAGGCAAAGATAACAAAAGGTACCAGAACACTGTAAAACATCTAACCGTACACTGGGTGACATATCCTAAGGCAGAGATAACTAGGTACCAGAACGCTATACAATAACTAAGCGTACCCCGGAAGACATATCCTAAGGCAGAGATAACAATGTACCTAAGTACTATATATTATAACTTACTGTACATCGGAAGATCTATCCGTATGCAGAATTAACAAGAGTATTACAACACTATATGATAAATTTCCGTACATCGGAAGACATATCCTAAATCAGAGATAAAAAACGGTATCAGAACACTACACAAAATCACCGTACATCAGAAGGAATATCATAAGGCAGAAGTGACAAATATATTAGAACATAATCAAATATTTTACCGTACACCGGAAGACATTTTCTTAAGCAGAGATAACTATGGTATCACAACACAATATAATAACGTACGGACAGCGGAAGACATACGCATAGGACGATAAAATAATGATACCAGAACACTATATAATAACTTACCGTACACCGGAAGACATATCCTAAGGCAGCATTTACAAGAGAGACAGACACTGTTTCACTTGAGTTACAACATTTTAATGAGGAACATGGCATATTGTAATAAGCGTAGCCTAGAGTTCCATTACAACATGGTCCGTTCGAATCAAATTCATATATCTGTAAAAAGAAATGGAATATTTCTTAAATCGTATTATGAGTTTGCATTTATTTCTCTGGGGATTGAATATTGATCTATTTATTATTATGCCATTTGATATACGCATTATACAACTTATAAGCACTAAATTTGTCAGCTAGGCTCAAAATGTTTACGATTCATTTACAGAAACCGCTTTACTATATTGAATTGTTATCTATATTTATCATTTCAATTTATTAAAGTGTTTTTGAAATTATTCATCGATAGGCAGTAAAGTACAAATGCAGCACTTAATAGTTATAAAATACTGGTTAGGGATAGAAAATGAAAATATCTCTAAAACTCATAAAATAGATATAAAATATGTTTTAAAATTTAAATTTGGAAGTGTCTCGTTTTAAGTTACTATTTATTATCTTATTTTATGCTCTTTTTTTTTGCCTTTTTTCTTTTATTTGACTGCCTACAATTAGTGACTACTATAACACAGATGCAGTCTTTACACCATGTTGTACATTGTCTGTCGTTTTGTTTTTGTCTAGTTTATTCCTTAATAACGGAACTGCTTACTTTTGAATATATAAGTAGCCAACAAAAACATAGAAATTGTGGATATGTGGATATTTTATTCAAACTATACTATATCCGTTTTTTTTTTCTATTATTTTGTATTGAAAGGATGGAATGAAAATATATGCCTGATAGTCTGTGGGTATTTTAACAATATATAAAGGGTACTGAACAATACGACAGAACATGCAACTGTACAAAATGTCGAGTTGATATTGTTTTTAAATTTTTCAGTTAAAAAAGTGAAGTAGGATTTATTTTCTTTTGTTACTAAAATAAAACAAAAGTTGATGTAGCTGTCAAACCATAATGAATATGAATCTTGAAGGCCTCCTTAAAGTTTATGTACCTTCTACTAAAATAATAAACTAAAAAAAAAATCAGAGAGGTCATAACATCAACTTGCACCACCAACCCCCTTTTTTCAGACTGTAAAGGGTAAACAGCCATGTTAGTTTTAAGTGTATAATATATGAATAACGTTTGGTTTATTAAATATATTTTCCATATACTTTTTTATTAATTTTGAATTGAAAGGCTCGTGTTTTTAAATTATAATGTTGCCCCTTTCATGCCCTAAAGTTATAATTATGACCCCAATATTCGAATATTTCTGATCGCTACTATCTAAGGGAGTCTCGCATGGTAATTTTTATTTGAGCTCGGTAATAACCCGGATAAAAATAAAATGTTTAGGGACCTGGTTCTTAAAAGGAAGCCTTATAATCGTGTCATAATGGTTTGTTTTTATTTTTTGGGTTTGTTTTTTTCTGGGCTTTTTTTTTTTTTTTGTGTTTTTGTATTTTTGTATTTTATCTTTAAATACATATATGATATGTAGTGTCAAATGACAAACACATAAACAATGCCAGATTGTATTGAAGAAATAATCAAAGACTTTGTATTTATAATTGCTTTGTCATTGGAAACTTCTCTCTTTGATAAATATAGATTCTACCACTGCATCGAGTGTGATACGATATTTATCCACTCGAGACAGTTAAATTTTCAAATTTAAAACGCGAGGCTCGCCGAGCGTTTTAAATATTTAAAATTTAACTGTCGAGAGTGGATAAATATCGTATTACACGAGATGTGGTGGTGGAATCTGTTTCTCTAATGATTTTCTAACAATATGCAGACAAACTTATTTCTTCTTTTCGAATGATCTGCAAAAAGATGTGTTCTTTCTATGTGACGTCATCAGGCATGGTCGCCTTTTTTCATGCCGTCACAATAGGAAATTCAGAGGAAAGCAAGAAAATTCGACGTCATAATCGGATTTTAACCAATGAAAAACTGAGATCAAACGAACCACACGTTGATTAAAATTTTTTATACAATGGGTGCAGAAAGGGATAAATTGACGAAGAATTAGAGAAACAGTTATACACCTGTATATACTAATGTGTGTCTTTATATGAAATAGTATCAATTATCTTAGTATTACTTCATTAATACATGTAGGTCTTTAAAAGTAAAGTAATTTATACTTATATACATAATATGTTTGATCTTAAATATCAAATTTCGGGACATGTTTTTAATACAAACATAAAAAGCAGTTAAAATATTTAACAAACAGCTGAACAGTGAGTACATAATACAGTATTACGACTCCTCATAGAATGTGCCATAAATAATTAGTTTAATCAACAACAGTTGATTTGATTAGACAGCAATTAAAAGAAAATCAAATAATAAGAATTTTTCGTGTCTTACCTCACTATTTATATCACTAAATAAAAAAAGAATTGTAATCCAACATAATACATCACACATCATATTAACCTGTACAAGTTGACAGAAAATGTACAGAAAACCATACTATCCCTTAAAGCTTTAAACCTGCACAACTTTCTGCATTTGATTTTATAACTGCTGTAATCCTTACTTTATATTGTTAATGAAATCTGTCCAATCAACGATTGAACAAAATCCTATAGAGAATTATAATTACAAAATCACATTTCTTCATGGTGTTGATCGAATTAAAAGTATTTCCATATTAATCGATATTTCTGCAGCAAAGTAGCTATCAAAATCAATTATATTATAATAACCGCGTTTGATAACAATTATTTTGATAGTTGTCTGATTTTTTATAGTGTCCAAATGATAACAAGAGAAATATTTGAGTCTATACTATAATATGAAGTGACAATTTTTCTGACAACAACTATCAGATTATCTACAAGCCTATGCTTGCGACTTAAAACGAAGTGAGTTTACCAATATATTAAACACGACCAATCATTGTTCGGCATTCAAAGATATTTCATTTGACTACCATTCCCATTTGCGATATGAGATGCATGTCCAAAACCACAATCGAGATTCTTTTGAAGATAATGGGTAATGTAAAACTGAAGTACCATTCAGAGATTAGAAATACATTAGGAAAATAGAATTTCTCTCATCCGAAACGTCATTAACTGTTTGGATAACTTTGCTGTACTTAAGGACTATGTTTCATATCTAGCGTTGATATTTATTCAGTTGTAAGCAAGGTTAAGTATGAATGTCACGTAAACTTTCTATACATATACTTTTTTAAGGTTTTGTGTTTTGTTTATTTTCTCGTTGGTGTAAACTCATATGCCTGTGAGGTGCTATTTTAGGATGAAATGACAATTAAGTGTGACGGCAAAAAAAACGATAGGGATAGAATGACCGAATTGTCACAAAACCTCGAAAACAAGCAGACGTTGTACTGTCCCCTGGGTTGAGCGCTCACAAACATGTTTAAACCCGCCCCATTTGGTATTTTCCTGTCCAAAGTAAGGAGCCTATAATTCAGTTGTTGTCGTTGGTAGTTGTCTGTCATATTCTTTTTTCGTGTACAGTTTTGTCATAAATCAGGCATTTGTGTTATTTTGTTTGAATTATCTCACATTGTCTCACATTTTGTCATATCGAACCCTTTTATAGTTGACTATACGGTATGAGATTTTCTCATTGTTAAAAGCCGCATGGTGACAAATAGGTGTTTAAATCTACGCCAGTTGGTCTCTGGTGGATGATTGTGTCATTGGTAATCATTCCACATGTTCTTATTTTATATTGTTGAGCAACAACTTATAGAAATGACGGACAAAGAGAGAAAATGATTAGAATTCAGTTTTTTACATTCAAATCACATGACGTATTATTCCTCTTTCAGCAAATTCAAATAAGCAGATCTGTATGAGGATCTATTGGGACCAAAAAATAGCTATCAAAAGAATGAAAAACAAGAATGGAGTAGAATTGCAAACATAAAAATGTTGTACAAATGAAGCTATCAACTCGTAAAACGAAACGTATCAGTCTAGAATGATAACTACGTGAGCAAACATGCTATAAGAACGAATATCAGCTATATCGATATCGTGATTGTTAAACATATATAATTTGTAGTGGTTTTGAGGGAGTTTTGTGTTTTAACCTTCAGTATTTACAACTATACTATCACCATTTTTATATTTCTGCTTGACTTTAATTATAAAATGAAGAAGATATATACCATGTGGTCAAGATTAATCATATGTCGATGAACAACAACGCCATCACATAAAGAAAAAAAAATTAAAAGAAAAACTAACATGAACAGTTCACAAACACTTTACTGAGATTAAAATGACCGGACCAGCATGAACCCCGTAAAGATGAAGTTCCGGAATGGTAAGAGTAGAAATTAAATGTATGAAATGTAGAGACAATAGAAGATGGAATGAAAATGTATGCCTGATAGTCTGTGGGTATTTTAACAATATATAAAGGGTACTGAACAATACGACAGAACATGCAACTGTACAAAATGTCGAGTTGATATTGTTTTTAAATTTTTCAGTTAAAAAAGTGAAGTAGGATTTATTTTCTTTTGTTACTAAAATAAAACAAAAGTTGATGTAGCTGTCAAACCATAATGAATATGAATCTTGAAGGCCTCCTTAAAGTTTATGTACCTTCTACTAAAATAATAAACTAAAAAAAAAATCAGAGAGGTCATAACATCAACTTGCACCACCAACCCCCTTTTTTCAGACTGTAAAGGGTAACCAGCCATGTTAGTTTTAAGTGTATAATATATGAATAACGTTTGGTTTATTAAATATATTTTCCATATACTTTTTATTAATTTTGAATTGAAAGGCTCGTGTTTTAAATTATAATGTTGCCCTTTCATGCCCTAAAGTTATAATTATGACCCCAATATTCGAATATTTCTGATCGCTACTATCTAAGGGAGTCTCGCATGGTAATTTTTATTTGAGCTCGGTAATAACCCGGATAAAATAAAATGTTTAGGGACCTGGTTCTTAAAAGGAAGCCTTATAATCGTGTCATAATGGTTTGTTTTTATTTTTGGGTTTGTTTTTTCTGGGCTTTTTTTTTGTGTGTGTTTTGTATTTTTGTATTTTATCTTTAAATACATATATGATATGTAGTGTCAAATGACAAACACATAAACAATGCCAGATTGTATTGAAGAAATAATCAAAGACTTTGTATTTATAATTGCTTTGTCATTGGAAACTTCTCTCTTTGATAAATATAGATTCTACCACTGCATCGAGTGTGATACGATATTTATCCACTCGAGACAGTTAAATTTTCAAATTTAAAACGCGAGGCTCGCCGAGCGTTTTAAATATTTAAAGTTTATCTGTCGAGTGGATAAATATCGTATTACACGAGATGGTGGTGGAATCTGTTCTCTAATGATTTTCTAACAATATGCAGGCAAACTTATTTCTTCTTTTCGAATGATCTGCAAAAGATGTGTTCTTTCTATGTGACGTCATCAGGCATGGTCGCCTTTTTCATGCCGTCACAATAGGAAATTCAGAGGAAAGCAAGAAAATTCGACGTCATAATCGGATTTTAACCAATGAAAACTGAGATCAAACGAACCACACGTTGATTAAAATTTTTATACAATGGGTGCAGAAAGGATAAATTGACGAAGAATTAGAGAAACAGTTATACACCTGTATATACTAATGTGTGTCTTTATATGAAATAGTATCAATTATCTTAGTATTACTTCATTAATACATAATATGTTTGATCTTAAATATCAAATTTCGGGACATGTTTTAATACAAACATAAAAAGCAGTTAAAATATTTAACAAACAGCTGAACAGTGAGTACATAATACAGTATTACGACTCCTCATAGAATGTGCCATAAATAATTAGTTTAATCAACAACAGTTGATTTGATTAGACAGCAATTAAAAGAAAATCAAATAATAAGAATTTTTCGTGTCTTACCTCACTATTTATATCACTAAATAAAAAGAATTGTAATCCAACATAATACATCACACATCATATTAACCTGTACAAGTTGACAGAAAATGTACAGAAAACCATACTATCCCTTAAAGCTTTAAACCTGCACAACTTTCTGCATTTGATTTTATAACTGCTGTAATCCTTACTTTATATTGTTAATGAAATCTGTCCAATCAACGATTGAACAAAATCCTATAGAGAATTATAATTACAAAATCACATTTCTTCATGGTGTTGATCGAATTAAAAGTATTTCCATATTAATCGATATTTCTACAGCAAAGTAGCTATCAAAATCAATTATATTATAATAACCGCGTTTGATAACAATTATTTTGATAGTTGTCTGATTTTTTATAGTGTCCAAATGATAACAAGAGAAATCTTTGAGTCTATACTATAATATGAAGTGACAATTTTTCTGACAACAACTATCAGATTATCTACAAGCCTATGCTTGCGACTTAAAACGAAGTGAGTTTACCAATATATTAAACACGACCAATCATTGTTCGGCATTCAAAGATATTTCATTTGACTACCATTCCCATTTGCGATATGAGATGCATGTCCAAAACCACAATCGAGATTCTTTTTGCAGATAATGGGTAATGTAAAACTGAAGTACCATTCAGAGATTAGAAATACATTAGGAAAAATAGAATTTCTCTCATCCGAAACGTCATTAACTGTTTGGATAACTTTGCTGTACTTAAGGACTATGTTTCATATCTAGCGTTGATATTTATTCAGTTGTAAGCAAGGTTAAGTATGAATGTCACGTAAACTTTCTATACATATACTTTTTTAAGGTTTTGTGTTTTGTTTATTTTCTCGTTGGTGTAAACTCATATGCCTGTGAGGTGCTATTTTAGGATGAAATGACAATTAAGTGTGACGGCAAAAAAAACGATAGGGATAGAATGACCGAATTGTCACAAAACCTCGAAAACAAGCAGACGTTGTACTGTCCCCTGGGTTGAGCGCTCACAAACATGTTTAAACCCGCCCCATTTGGTATTTTCCTGTCCAAAGTAAGGAGCCTATAATTCAGTTGTTGTCGTTGGTAGTTGTCTGTCATATTCTTTTTTCGTGTACAGTTTTGTCATAAATCAGGCCTTTGTGTTATTTTGTTTGAATCATCTCACATTGTCTCACATTTTGTCATATCGAACCCTTTTATAGTTGACTATACGGTATGAGATTTTCTCATTGTTTAAAAGCCGCATGGTGACAAATAGGTGCTTAAATCTACGCCAGTTGGTCTCTGGTGGATGATTGTGTCATTGGTAATCATTCCACATGTTCTTATTTTATATTGTTGAGCAACAGCTTATAGAAATGACGGACAAAGAGAGAAAATGATTAGAATTCAGTTTTTTACATTCAAATCACATGACGTATTATTCCTCTTTCAGCAAATTCAAATAAGCAGATCTGTATGAGGATCTATTGGGACCAAAAAATAGCTATCAAAAGAATGAAAAACAAGAATGGAGTAGAATTGCAAACATAAAAATGTTGTACAAATGAAGCTATCAACTCGTAAAACGAAACGTATCAGTCTAGAATGATAACTACGTGAGCAAACATGCTATAAGAACGAATATCAGCTATATCGATATCGTGATTGTTAAACATATATAATTTGTAGTGGTTTTGAGGGAGTTTTGTGTTTTAACCTTCAGTATTTACAACTATACTATCACCATTTTTATATTTCTGCTTGACTTTAATTATAAAATGAAGAAGATATATACCATGTGGTCAAGATTAATCATATGTCGATGAACAACAACGCCATCACATAAAGAAAAAAAAATTAAAAGAAAAACTAACATGAACAGTTCACAAACACTTTACTGAGATTAAAAATGACCGGACCAGCATGAACCCCGTAAAGATGAAGTTCCGGAATGGTAAAGAGTAGAAATTAAATGTATGAAATATAGAGACAATAGAAGAATGACTTTTTGTGAGAATTTTCAGGACAACAGTAAGATCATTCTGCTTTCATGCTTCCAGAAGCGTAATTATCTACAATATGACATCCGTTAGATATCACTTTCTCTTTCATATATTCCTTGATTATAGCTAATGATGATTCTGAATAACTCCTACAGATAATTCTAATCAACTGGAAATATTGCACAGAAAAAGGAAACCAGAATATAATAACCCGTTGGACATTGATTCCCTACTGGGTTAAATAAAGCATAGATAATTATTTCCAATGTTTTGATATTATCTTTTTGTCTGATATTTGAAACAGTTACTCCGATACTTTATTTCTTTCATTCGATTCCATAATACAGAAATAGTTATTACGTACATTGGATAATAATATATTTTATAATGGTTGATATGATTTTGGTCTGTTTGCCGTTCATTCTTTTTTTTTTTTTTTTAAACCGAATTCATGACACAATGCTTTGATATTTGTTATACTCTTTTTTATTATACGTCTTTTTATCAACAGCAGAACAGAAGTTCCTTAAACTTAAACATATGCATGTTAAAAAGATTCAAAATAGTTTTATTAAAAAAAAGGCGGTTAGCAGTTTTTAACAACAAATGGAGCAGTTACGAGTGGTTGTTAGAATTCATCGCATTTACAAAACTTGTAATGATGTATGCCAGACACGCGTTTCGTCTACATAAGACTCATGGGTGGCTGTATCAATTAACATAAGACTCATGGGTGGCTGTATCAATTAACATAAGACTCATGGGTGGCTGTATCAATTAACATAAGACTCATGGGTGGCTGTATCAATTAACATAAGACTCATGGGTGGCTGTATCAATTAACATAAGACTCATGGGTGGCTGTATCAATTGAAACAGTCGTTAGGCAAAATCAAATACGAAGTTGTAGAGCTTTAAATACCGAAAGTTTCCGAAAAGCTGTGCCTATTACGCCAAGGGCAATCCATATAATCTATATAACCAACAGTTGTCTGTAAGAATTCATTAAAGACACAGTGGCGATTGAATTAAAACAGTTGGTCGGTCAAATCAAATACTATATTGTAGAGCTTTAGATACCAAAAATGTCCGAAAAGTCAAAACAAAAGTGCTGACGACTGGGCTGGTGATACTCCCGGCAAAGAAACATCTACCAGCAGTGGCATCGACCCAGTGGTTGTAAAAACTCATTAATGATACCAGCCTTAAACCACATATTTAGATAAAAAGCATATAAAAGACTCCACACCGAATATAAGGATACGAACATTAGAAACTTAAAACCCTTTTTTAAGGTCAGAAAACAATAGTCCACTAGATGATACATGCTCTGGACGTGGACGAGAAAGAGAAGCATTTGTTCTGCTTCACGTGCAGCTTAATCGTTTTGTTAATGGTCTAAGAAATTAACAAGTGAAAACAATGAAGAGTAAAATCAGAATTTACGTGTTAGCAAAGTTTATGCTTGTTAAAGTTCAAGAATTCTTGATCACTTGTGTCATTTCACTGTTCAATGGATACATGCACATTCATTTTGGATTATTTACAAAATACATGTTTACGTGTTAACGAAACGTTAGATATTTACCAATTTGTAATAAAAAAAATATGCTTTTCTACATTATGAAGAATGAAAATCCATCAAAACTTTTAATTCTGAAGCTAATTTTCTAGAATCAGTGTTAAGATGAATACTATTGAATACCGAAACATATAAGAGTATGAACTATTATCTGACAAACACCCTCTTATCTCTCCAATTTAACACGTCAAATTAAAACGATGCGTCAGGGTAAGTTATTGTATATGTTTGGAATCTCCTTTTAAATACACCATTTGTCGTATTTTTATAACAATAGCCAAGTTAAAGTTAATGGTAATATATGACGTCCAATAATATCAATTCTTATTTTGTATACAGGTTTCAAGGTTCTCTATATTTGTTATTTATTAAAACTATGTTCAGGTAGACATTGATCATTCAGATACGTTATTGTAATTCTAAGTGTGAAAAAGCCTTTGTTATAGTTTAGTATTGCTAACTATTATGTTTTGGTTTTGAGTTTTATACCATTATAGAGTAAGAGTAAGTGCTTTTCTACACTAATTTTTATTGTATGTTCTTTTCTGAACCATTTGCTATTCCACAGATCGAGGTTGAAAAAAGGGGGATATATCAAAGGGGAAAATAGAAACTTCAAAATCTAAGAGTTAAAAGGAGATGGGTTGAGATATGAACCTGCAATATATACATGTGACCATCGAAAGTCAGGAACCTTCTTAGTAATAGTCTTGTATCTAAATAAAATATTATTTTTGTTAATTGGAGAATTGGTTTTATTTACAGATCTTTAATAATTTCTGTTTAATTTATTCACAATATATTATTTTACAGATATGGGTAGATTTAGAGCTTGATAAATGATTTTAGATGTCTATTGGTTAGTTTTGTCGATGGATTGCTGTGTCATTTATCATGTGCCTCAGCTTTCCTTTTCATAGTTTTTATTGCATGATTGTTCAAACATGAATAACACAATGAAAAAGAAATCCTTATATCCAAAAGCTGATACGATGCTTAAACATTTGCAATTTTAATTTGACACCTTTTTAGATACTCAAAAAAGACAGTGGATTGGAGCTAAACAAGCTCTATGCATACTTCATATGACAATATGAAAAATAAACAAAATCGCGAAAATTTGATGTCTGAGCAATTTTTCAATTCAACACAAATATCCGCGACATCAACCGATATATAGTTATATATAGTTATTGAAATGAAATATTGAGAAACTGCAAAATTAGCACAGAACAGAAGATTTTTTCGCAGTACAATGAAAGCCATTAGACATCTCTCTGTGGCAGAACATTATTCCAATGTTGTATTTGTAGACATGAAGCAATTAGGTAGATTTCCAATCTGTAGAAGAAGACTTGATTATTACTGTCTTTTATCAACATTGGTCTGTAACACCTGGTGCCGTCTATTTATCCTACAATATTTATATCTGGCGGACTGGTAAATTCAAATGAGTTTTTTTTCCATAATAAAAACAAGGCTTATCATCTAAATATAAAAAATAGAACTCAACTTAAGGAATAATTATACACTCATGTCTCCCTTTTAAATTTGTTACATGTATTTTCGAGCTTTGTTGACAATAGCATGTTTCAGACATATAATTACATTACCAGTTTATGACACTTAAGCGAAGATTTCAACTTCAGTGGACAAAGGATGATTTTGACTTTGGCTTTTGTTTATGTCTTTTCCCCCAAACTTTTGGTCTCGATAATACCTGATGAAGATTATTTCAGGATCACGTGATATGATCAAGGAAATCATATCATGGTTTTAGCAATTTTGGATTTAATACACCCGACGGCTACTAGTATGTGATTCAGTTGAAAGGATGATATATTTCTTAAAAGAGGGACGAAAGATACCAGAGGGACAGTTAATATGTGTGTTACTACAGGGCTTCAATCCTTTCTTCCATACATTATATATGACTCATTTATAAGGATATTTCATCTTTTCTTGATCTTGATTCAGACGGACGACTTTTTTTTCAAACAAAAAAGAAACAAAGATTGAAATCTTTAAAATTTTCAAAAAGGAAATAAACGACGTAATAAAATTAAATGCGATAAGAAATATTGAAACCGGAAAAATGTTAATAAAGACGTCAACATATTGTAACCTGTAACCTGACAAATCAACATACGCTACATGTATTTACCTTGGCCTTGTACAAATAATATACCACGAGGTGCCAAAAAAAAAACGCATCGCAAATAACCTATTGATTTGAATTTAACATAATTGTATACACTTACCTATATGTTTATTTCGATAAGCATGATCAAGCATGTAAGCTTGGAAAAATAAATCCTTCATATCATAAAAGAATAAGTTAGGCTAATTCCAATACACAGGTAACCTGTGAGAAAGTAAACACACATAATATAATCACAAAACGGTACGGCGTAGATCCGTTATTTTTCCCGATTTGTAAACAGACACAAAAAAAATGAATGAATCATTTTATATTGATGTTTATCTATATAATGTATTATGTTTAATTGTAAAATACTAACATTAATATAATATTTTGTTATATATTCTCCCTGGATGTATAATGATTAATGTACAGGGATACTTAGCCCAATGCTGTAAGCTACGTAAATTGTTAAACAGCATTTAGTGCAATAAAGATGATTTAATTGTTAAAAAAAAAAGGAATATATGAAAAAATAAGATAACAAACATGCCGAACTCCAAGGAAAATTCAAAACGGAAAGTCCCTTATCAAATGGTAAAATCAAAAGCTCAAACACATCAAACAAATGGAAAACAACTGAAATATTCCTGACTTGGTACAGGCATTTCCTAATGTAGAAAATGGTGGATTAAACCTGGTTTTATAGCTATCTGAGCCTCTCACTTGTATGATAGTCGCATGAAATTCCTTTATATTGACAATAATGTGTGAACAAAACAAACAGACATAATAGGTAAAAATGTCAAAAATAGGGATACAGCAGTCAACATTGTCTTATAATCTTAATCACTATAAAAAAAATATGTCAACAAAGAAAAACAAAATGGCAAATAAATGGACTAAACTGTAAAGGTTAATAATTCATAAAGACAAATAAAATAACACTATAACACACAATTCAGATGATAAACAACGTCAGTTCCTAGAATCTATACTTCAAGACCATCATGTATTATTTGTGAAGTTGATACAGAATATTTATCAACAAGGTCTTGGAATCATCTGATGACCTTTTTTAGAAAAAAGGACGAGACGTTCTTTGACATAACCCTTGTTTATCAACTTTCTGCTCAGATACTTGTGACGTTTTTTTTAAATCTGAGTAGCAGCTGCAAGCTCTTGAATACCGAATGAGTTGGGAAATGTATATCCCATTTGCAGGTGAAGTCGGTATATTGCTACTAAGGTGAGGTAAATTGATAATTTCAAAATTAAATTCGTCTCGTTTGTCATAGATTCTGGTACTGAGATGACCGCTTATGTCTTCTAATTCGAGGTATAAGTCTTAAAATGAGGCGGAGGAAGCCGACATCTTTCCAATTGTCAACTTCCCATTTATCAGCACTCACATTTCTAACCTCTTTCCCATCGTTTAGCGTTTACATGTCTCAATGAATATGCCACACTATACGCACTTCATTAACAGGGGTGTACTTAAACAAAAACTACAGTGTTACATGTATGAGGAATAGCGTATGAAATTAACACTACATGAATCTTACAGTCACAATTACTAATTGGTTGACGTATACGATGTGTCTGTTTCTCAAACGTCGTGCAAAGGTATTCGACGTCTTTGATCTTTAAAAACCTGAATAGTCGTCTGATCTGTAAACTTGACGATAGTTTCCTACTCTCGATTGTGACATTTTGATTGAAATAGCGGGCAATGCATATATAGCAGCAGACGATTATCGCAAGTCCCCCAGGGAATCACCAGCCCACTAGCTCATAATTTCGGTTGGTTCTGGCATGGAAACACGAATAATGTTTTATTGCAATTTGCTGATTAGCTTGGGAAATGTGTCTCCTTAATACATAGCTTCAGATCTGATTCCTTGTCCAGGTATTGGCTATACCTCTGGTCACGAGTTGGTTGACCGTTATGGAATATCTGTTTCAGAGATGACGACGGATATGTTCCAATTGTCTTAACTACAATCTCGACCTCTCTTCCCCGAATGTGACCTACCGAATAAGAATTATCACCGGGTTTGTGCTTACTTGGGCAACTCGACGGTGTCATATGTGGAGCAGGATCTGCTTACCCTTCCGGAGCACCTAAGATCAACCCAAGTTTTTGGTGGGTTGGAGCACCTAATATCAACCCAAGATTTTGGTGGGTTCGTGTTGCTCAGTCTTTAGTTTTCCATGTTGTGTTTTTGTACTGTTGTTTGTCTGTTGGTCTTTTTCATTTTTAGCCATAGCGTTGTCAGTTTATTTTTTTGACTTATGAGTTTGAATATCTCTTTTGTATCTTTCGTCTCTCTTTTGTTTTTCCTTTCCGGCGGTTATACATCTGTTCATCAATGGGGGGTATGGGGAGGGGGTGGATTTTGAAAGTTTAAAAGAGCACATGTTTGCTGCAGTATTATAATTGATACTGTTTGCTTTTATTACTACCACTAGATCGATACCTCTGATTGGGGAACTGCTCGTCCACGAGGGTACCGCCAGCCTGCCCAGTAGCTCAGTACGTTGGTATTTGCATGCCAAAACGGATATTGTTGTATTGAAATTTGGTGTTATAAAGCTATGGAAATCATTTGAAATTAAGGATTGTATCTCCCTCATGCATTCTTCTGATTTTCTCTCCTAGTAAGGCTATAATTTTAGGCAATTTAGATTATAATTATATACGACGAATGTAGATTTCGATTTTTTAAACATTTTCGCTTCGAGCATCACTGAATAGTTTAATTGCCGAAAATACGCATATTGTTCAGTACAATCGGTACCTGTTAATGTGTTTACTCTGTCGATGGACTTGGCTCGCTCCTTTTTCATCAGTTATTGTTAGTTACCTTGATTTGTATCTTCTAATTGATTTATGAGATATTTGGCATCTGATAACGTAAAATTATCTCTCTTTTGAAAAGTAACACTTTTTATGTCCCTAAACAATACTTGTCTTGTCTGTTTAAAGTTTGTTTCCAATTCAAAACTCTTGCAATCAGTATTAATCTACGATTATATTCCAGATACTTTACTCTTTTTTTTTTTGCATTCATGTTAAATAAAATGTACTTGTGTTTTTTCCAGTTAGAAATAATAATGTCAAATATAATGATTTTGGTTGAATATAATTCATTAATTCCCTCACTTTACATCCTGATGTTCATGCTAAGAGCACATTAAACAATGTGTCTATACATTACATTGTGTTCTTACTGTCTCTTGTTAATGGAAGTTTGTTGAAATATGAAACAATATATTTCACGATATGAATCATTGATGATTAACCAAAGCTCAATTTTCTTGTTTTCAGTAATATGGATTTAGTTATTATTATTTGCAACTTTTTTAGCGGAATGGAATATTCAATATTGTATATCAATAAAAAAAAATATTGTTTAAAAATTGATGGAACTGTCATACAAAAACATCATATAGAATAATTCCTGAAATTTCATTTCCAAAAGACGGAATTTGACTGAATAGTAATGATGGACAGGTGGTTCCGTTTCCTTAATAAGGAATACTTATCTACAGTTACGATTTATAGTTTAATAGTTAAGTTAAAAGAAAACCATTTGTAGATTCTTATTTGGACAGACAAAATAAACAAATTCAAGAAAATCACTAACCCAATTGATGGATTTAACAAGATATAAGCGAGAAATATGATTAGCCTAGCCATCTGCTCGCCTCACTTTACATCAGATGTTACATTTTGTAAATATAGGTGGAACTGATATATACTACTAAATCTTTACTGGTTTTTTTTTTTTTTTTTTTTTTTTGTTTGTTGTTTAATATAAATAAGAAGATGTGGTATGACTGCCAATAAGACAACTATCCATCCAAGTCACAATGTGTAAAAAGTAAACAATAATAATCTAAGGCGGATGTTAGCATCATTCGGTTTATTTAAGATCGCTGTTTTCTCCATAGATCATACACATTTTAAAAATCTAACATTTGTTTTAGTTTATTGCGTTAATGTTTTATTACTTGTATATTTCAGTCAGTTCTGTTGACATGATCGTTAAAGTAAAAGCTTTTCAAAATGAACAGTAATGATCTTACTGCAGTAGCGGTATTTTACATTCAAGACATAACTCTGATGGCTGATTAACTATCAGTGCATTACAAACACTGCTACGAGTAAGACATTTTGTCTAAAAGTTCAAATGCAAAGCCCTTCTTGCAATCAATGAATAAGATCTGGTTAAATGTTTGTTTTTGAAATGTGAATATCTTCTTATGCGGTATTCCCTCCAGACATAATAGTATATACGACCAAATCTACAGCTGTCATCAAAATGAGCCACTAATAGATATGGATGATAGTTATGAGGGTCAACAGCTATCGTAAAAGGGAGCCACTAATAGATATGTGAGCCATTAATAGATATGGATGATAGGTATGAAGGTCTACAGCTGTCATCAAAGTGAGCCACTAATAGATATGTGAGCCACTAATAGATATGGATGACCAAACCTAAAGTGTCATCAAAGTGAGCCACTTATAGATATGTGAGCTACTAATAGATATGGATGATAGGTATGAGGGTCTACAGCTGTCATCAAAGTGAGCCACTAATAGATATGGATGATAGGTATGAGAGTCTTGGCAGGGTTTACAGAATAGAGAATAAGTAACGGGGCCAATAAAGAATAAAGAAAAATGAAATAAAAATGAAGAATATAGAATAATGTCGAGAGGGGGGCTAAAATGTAAAGAACAGAGCATTTCAGTCAGAATACATTAGGGATACAGAAAACATCAAAAAAAATCAATGAATACATGACCCCCATTGTTATATTAGATTTGCATGGCAGCAACGCTTTGATTTTATTTAACACAAATGGAAAGTAAAGTTCAACACTTGCTCTCTGCCTAGGTCGCTGTAGATAACAAACACAAAAACCAATCTACAAGAATAAAAACAGTTTTCATTTTGCAAGCAAATGCAAATTATTTAACAAACTGAAGATTCAGTCTATAGACAAATTCCAAATCAGATAAATCGAAAATATCATAAGAAACATACATTTTCTCGGGTGGGAGGGTATGCTAACTTTACTGCATCGAAAGCGTACCTGAAACGTATTTGTTTGTGTTTTGTGATGAGAAGAGATGCGACCGCATAAAAAAATACAATAATCATTTCAAAACTTATGAAAATGTGTCTGAAATTAAATTTTATTGAGCAAGAAAATGAAAATAATAAAATAATAAATAAAAAAGCCGTATTATAAAGTTATCACTTGTTTCACATGTGGTTACAAACTCCTTGCGATTTATTTAAAATTCTACAAACTGGTAAAATGGCCTCCTTTAAGAACTTGTTATCAAGATTTTGATATATACAACTGCCTAATAAAAACAAACATACTCGTTTAGGTCTGATTTTGAGTCTTTTAGGTACAAGAACTGTCGTCTAAGCTGTGAATTTTACCGAGTGTGTCCTATTTCCGATTATGACTTTATGATTGAGTTTGGATTCACGGATTATGCATGAATATCAGGAGACGATAACTCTATCGACGGTCAACTGCAGGTTTCGCTCCTTTTTGTAGTTCATGCAATTCACTCAGTCTTTGTTTTTCACTTGGTTTGTATTTTCTAAACGGGTTTATTAGATTGAGACACCGGTAAATAAACTCATCATAGAAACCAGGATTGAAATTTTGTACTTGCGCCAAAACTACTGCTGTCTCTATTTTTTCACATATGATCTTGCTAAACGCTTTGTGAAGATTGACCAAGTTAGATCAAATATGTCAATTTCGACTGTATGTACTTTGTGTAAATAGTTTTGCAATTTCAGAGATTATGAAATGAATCTTCTATTACATCCCCTCTCGGAGTATTTTGATATACCATAGTGTCTTTGTCGAGTTTGATGTATTTGAACAATTTGCAAACAATAAAGCTACAATTGATGTGTAGATTATCTCAATAATCCTTTGATTCCACTTTAGTTCTTTTTATTTTCTCTTTTATATGCATCTTTGATTGGTAAATTTTATTGCTTTATTTGTTCTAATACTGTGTAACAAACAACTTAATTTTATTTGATAACGTAACGTACGTGCCTTTGTTGATTCCTGCTAGATGTTAAGTAATATAAAAAGCTTGATGTTTTCACCTTGAACACCAGAGTTTTAAAATCATTCTCTATGTTAAGTAATATAAAAAGCCTGATGTTTTCACCTTGAACACCAGAGTTTTAAAATCATTCTCTATGTTTCTTTGATACTTGTAGCTTATTTTACTTAATTATATATTTCTTTATTTAGAATACACTAAAGCAAAGAGAAGCACATTATCTTTAAACTGGCATTTAATCAAGACATTTGTTTATTCTATGCAAGTAAACAGTTGAAATAATCTTTAATTAATTACAAAAGACATTCGGTATACTACAAAGAGTTTACAGCTGCTACTCAGACTTTATAAAAACGTCACCAGTGTCTAAGCAGAAAGTTGATTGACCAGGGTTATATCAGAGAACGTCTCGTCCTTTTTCTAAAAAAAGTAATCGGACGATACCAAGACATTGTTGATAATTATTCCGTTTCAACTTCACAAATAATACATGATGGTTTTTAAATATAGATTTTGGGTACTGATGTTGGTTATCATTTTAATTACGTGTTATAGTGTTCTTTTTATTAGTCAATGTATATTTTTTACCTTTTTTAGTCCGTTCTTCGTAATATCCTTTTAGCGTGGCTCGGTATCTATACATTCCGAATTGTGGTATTGTTCTATGGTCATTTCTGTATTCTTGTCTTTCATTTTTGCTTATGTACTTTGTCTATAGAATGTCTATATGCCATTTTGTTTTTTCTTTGTCGGCATAGTTGTTTGTTTTATAGTGATTAAGATCATAACACAATTTTGACTGGTGTACGTCAATTTTTGATATTTTTACCTATTTTGTTTGTTTGTTTTGCTCATAAATCGTTGTCAGTATAATGGAATTCTGTTATTTGAATGAGAAGTTAAGCTAGCTATAAAACCAGGTTTAATCCATAATTTTCTACATAAAGAAATGCACTTACCAAGTCAGGAATATGACAGTTGTTTTCCATTCGTCTGATGTGTTTGAGCTTTTCTTGCCATTTGATAAGGGACTTTCCGTTTTTAATTTCCTTGGAGTTCACTATTTTTGTTATAATTTTGTTTTTTAATCGTTAGGGAAATTTGAACATCGGTATCTACTGTCACCTTAATTTATCTGATTCCAGAAAAAAATAATGACAAGTAATAAATTTTATGGGTCCGAAGCGCTCTACTAAATTTCCCTTCATCAATAACTCTCAAAGCCACAAATGTTCAGTCAAGGATGTATGGTTCCAAACCTTGTGAAGAGTTATATAACCAAAAAGGAACCAAAAATAATAGCAAAATCCTTCTAAAGTCAACTTTTCCTGAGGGAGTTTGATACTTATTTTAAATTTAGCAACGCAGAATTAAAGGTTTATAGATAAATCATGCCAGTACGGAAGCACTTGCTACTAAGCTGATGCACCAGCAGCGGTATTTACACAGTATATATAACATTATACTTCACAATTCAGTTTCACTTTTTTTACTGTATACGTAAATTACACCGACTTCGTTGCTATAGAGATTAAATCCAAATGATTGCTTAGTTTAGACAACATAATCATTACAATAGGTTTTATTTTAGTCTCAGCATATTCGTGCATTTAATGGCGATATCTTGATAAATTTAGACTCTGATTACTTATTGTTTATAAAATCGTTTTGTTATGACTCTGAATATGAGATAAGTATTTGCTATAATGAACTTGTCATTATTTAATAAAGAGAGGCGAAAGATACCAAAGGGACATTCAAACTCATTAGTGGAAAATAAACTGTCAACGCCATGGCTAAAATAGAAAAAGACAAACAGACAAACAATAGTACACAAAACACAACATAGAAAACTAAAGACTGGGCAACACGAACCCCACCAAAAACTGCGGTGATCTCAGGTGCTCCAGAAGGGTAAACAGATCCTGCTCCACATGTGGCACCCGTCGTGTTGCTCATGTAAGTACAAACCTGTAATGAATCTTATTTGGTAGGTCACATTCGTGGAAAAGGGGATGGGATTGTAGTTACGACATTACGATAGCAACGATCTTACTGTTGTAGCGGTATTTTACTTTCAGGATATAACTCTGATGCCTGATATACTATCAGTACATCACAGACACTGCTACGAGTAAGGCCTTTTGTTTAAAAGTTCAAATGCAAAGACATTCTTTCAATCAATGAATAATATCTGGTTAAATGCTTGTTTTTGAAATATGAATTTCTTCGTACGCGGTATTCCCTATAGACATAATAGCATATACGACAAAACCTACAGCTGTCATCCAAGTGAACCACTAATATATATAGATGATAGTTATGAGGGTCTTGACAAATTCTATTGAGCAAGAAAATGAAAATAATAAATAATTATTATAAAAGTAAACAAAAAATTCTGTATCATAGTCATCAATTGCATCACGTGTGTTTACAAACTCCTTGCATTTCATTCAAAATTCTAAACATATCCGCTATTATCTGTGAAACGGATATTCCATAACGGTCAACCAACTTCTGATGGCGTCCGTCAAATTTACGAAGGGATGATTTCAAATTCACCTCTTGGAACTCTTGGTTTAATAGTTTCCTTGTGAGCTTCAACCCTCTATCAAGGAAATCATGATAGGAAATACAAGCCCTGGAGTATCAACTGGGAGATATTTACTCCGTATGCCGGCGCTGCTGGAAAGTTGCTACATAGAAAAGGAAAGTTCACAATTGAGAAGCAGAATTAAATTATTAAATTATGTCCTCGAAATTTTAGTTACATCCTTCTTGAAGCTTGGTTTACTCGAGATACCAACTCATTTACAGTGTAAGAATTAATTACTTAAGTGATCAAAGTGGTATTACAAACATTAAAACCGGTATCTGTATAACTCAAATTAAGATATGAGGGAAAAAAACATCAACAATGTGTATATCGTTTGTATCTCTGTTACTTAAGTGACATTTTGACAGCTTCCAAGGATTCTTAGTCTACAATGTAGAGCTGTCATATTCATTATTTTGGCGCTTTCTCCATGTATAATTTTGACTGTCTCGGGTGATACAGGAGATTTTAACCCTGTTTCAGCATCAGATCTCACTCCGTTTGACATTCAGTTTTTTTTTTTCATCTGTTTTCACTTCAATATTGGCCTGCTTATTACCACCTTCTTATTTATACTTAAAAATCAAATGAAAAAACAAATTCGCTGCTTACCAAAAGGCCATCGACTGGTCTAAACGGTTCATATCCTTGCAACTGCTAGTGAGGCATGTGTGATTAAAGTTGTATTTTTTTATTACAATACAAAAGACATGCTTACATCCGTGTCCATTGGTATCTGATAAGTAATTGTCTTATTGACAATGATACCGCATAATCCTTATTTTCCCATAAGCATCGGTGATCAAAACACATCGAGAGGAGGTGTAACTAAATGCAAGTAGGTTTGTGAAATATTCAAAGACCTCAAATAACTATAGAATTCTCATTTTGTTTAAACTTGAATACATTGAATTTCTCCCGTGGCCTCCTTCATTGTCCCTGATAATTTAGGTACAGACCTAGTGTAGTTATAAGATCCAGTATTACAATAGATATTACACTTAACAATCTAACATAGACATAGTAATAAATGGTATTTAACTGTATGACCTCATACCTTTCAAAAACCAGAAAATGCGTACTAGATTTGTAGGACTCAGAGGTGCGATGGGGACGCTGAAGTGCGATGGTCTTCGCCGAGGTGCGATGGTCCGTTTGCTGATGTGCGATGGTCTTTATGAAGCGAGAGGACTAGTTAAAATCTGCAGATGTATAATTATTATGAGGAGTAGATTTTTTAAATAGTTAGTGTATAAATTTGCATCCATTATTGTCTATGTATGTCCTCAGTTACAGTTGCAAACTGTTGAAAGATCGTCCTCTTTGATTTTTCTGTCTGCGGACATAATTCTGTGTTAACATTTATCTACTTTGTTCCAATCATGAGTTTCTCGTTTACCGTAATATCATATTACGAATAGTCTGTCTGCGGACCCGTGTGTATTAAGAGAATGCCACGCTCCATTGTTCGTAAAAAGAACCCTTTCGTAGATTTCGAAAAAAAAATCCACTACAGAAGGTTAACTTTCCCCTCTTCACTTATCACTGCCCGTTTTCTGTAATATTAAAAGTTAATAAGCTCCCTTTTTCAAATTCAAAACCCGAAAAACTGCTTCTACAAAAAACATTGTCTCCTATATCGACATTGAAAATATAGTTTATGTAGTCCATCGCACTTTAGCATTACCATCATCGCACTTCGGCGTTACTAACAACAAGATAGCGTAAAAATGCCACCATCGCACTTCAGCGTGATCAAAAACGCACTTCAGCGTCAAACCATCGCACATCAGCGTGACCATCGCCGTTCAGAGTCCTACAGATTCAAATTGAGAACATCACTTATCCTGGACAGTACAGTTATATTAATATCAACGACAGTTAATGCTACTAGTCGCATCTCATCTGACGCCATTATTTTCAGTTATATAATTGAAGAGAAAAACCATACTTTTTTTGTTCTTTGATGGTCTCTTACTTCGTACTATTGTTTGGCCTTTTGACTCTTTTTATTTGAGCGCGTCTGTACAGAACTATAAGCTTGGTATCTTTGATGAGGGTTTTTTTTAATAGACAATGGTGCAGAACTCATATGTACTGTGCCAATATTTTTGACATCTCTATAGAAGATTTTTCCGACTTTTTTAATGTTAACCGATGAAACAAAAAAAGCGACCTTATCTTTTTCAAAATTGTCACGCAACTCAATTTCTGATGAAAAGCTCTACTGTAAATATTGCCGGTGTCCTGATCAATTTAGAAAGATGCGTCTTAAAAAGTAAAATAACAAAAAAACAGAGCTCAAAGAAAAATTCAAAACGGAAAGTCCTTTATTAAATGGCAAAATCAAACTTAAGCTCAAAAATATAAAACGAATGGAAAACAACTGTCATATTCCTGTGTAAAGGGAAGTTATTAGTTAAGATGATAGGCGAATGAAATAGGAGTCATGTGGTGCAATTTAATTTGTTTGCTTGTATTGAAACAATTTCAAGTTGTAATGAGCTAAATAAACACAATACTATTTTGCAATAAAAATGCCTTCTGGAAATGACAGCATGTTTGCATAGCAATGCATATGGCCATCGGTCAAAATAATTTTCCAATCAAGCCACTGATAAGATCTAGACTTAAAGAATAGTGCAATATGTTACAAAGGTATAAAAAATACACATCCTATTTCTATTTGTTGGTGTCTTATATGTTTCTATTAAATATGTACAATGTACTCTTTCAATGCTTGTTAATGAGATAAGAATTATAGATTCTCTAACAATTTCCAGATTGAGAACAAATTGTATGGTTTCAAAAGACAAAGAAATCAGTTCAATTAAGCCTTAAGATATATATCTAATTACTTCTGCCTTCGACGGATCTTTACACTTATAGTGAGTTGAAGGAAGAAGGCTATTTTATATTGTATATACGTGGAAGAAAAAAAATAATATCTGCATAAGATAACCTGGTTGTGCAAACTATGTATCTTTTAATTTATAAAATCCAAATCCTTGATCTTTTTACATTCCTTTGCTATAAGATTTGTGTAAAATATACATTACCACCACTTTCTAACTTTGTACAGAAATTTGTCGTTTGGAAAACAAATTACCTGATTTGTTAAATAGACATCGGTTTGCTGTCTTTTTTAATATATCCCATATCTTCTTTTATTAATAATCAATCGTAAACAAAACATTTCAAAGTAAAACTAAACATTAAGAAATACGCATCGCACTGAAAACAGGTAGTAATTTTATTTTATATGATTTCGGAGTCTTACTTTTAACTTTCAAAGCAATCAAGCGTAAGTGTAACTGTGTGGCTAAATTTTAAGTTAAACCAAAATTTTTGTTACAATTTGTGACGGCTTCATCATCTATAAAACACGACCCACATAAATTGTCGATATTACAAACTGTTCATGAAAAAAAATATTAAAAATTTATCGAAAATGTACAACAATTATCATATTTTAATACCATTTTAGTTGATTCAAGTTGAAAATCAAAGGCCTACTTTGACAACCGTATATCCGTGAGTCAAATTTAATCCAAACTGAAGTTTCCTCAGCATCCAATACATGTTTATGTAGACAATTTCAGAGAACTTAACTTAACCATGACTCAAATGTTGACAGTGATACCAAACTCGTACCTATTGGACGTCTTCATGGAAAAATGTGCAGTCGTTCGTGAACGGTTCAAGCTCAAACAAAAGTCGACAATTTATCTTAACAAAATCCAATATTCAATGACATGGTCGACTGGTGTTCATTATAGAAGCAGATCAAAATTTGTATCGGTTTGCAAAAAAATATCAATTGTCCCTTTAATCGGTTACACATATAACATGTATAAACAGTTACACGGTTCATACCTTCCGTACATAGAAAGTGAAATAATACACAATGTTCATTAGGAACTTAAAAGTAAGGAAACCATTCGGCATGTTATAGGGTTTGTGTGTAAAAGACGGTAGAATGATGCGTAGTACAGATAAGTTATTAGTTGGGATTTATAACAACGTAGGTGTTTTGCTGTTTATTTGTAATGAAAAAATATTATTTTATTGACCTTAACATTTCACAGTATTAAATGCCTTCAGAAAATGACATCAGGTTTGCAAAGCACTGCACACGGCCTTCGTTCAAATCATTTTTTTTAAATAAAGTTCCGAAAACAGTAAAATGTTATAATGGAATAAATATCTTTAATATCGCTACTTATTTTTGTATGTTTCAATTCACGAGTTTGATGTATCTATTGTATGGTTTGTTTAGCTTATCTTGATAATTAGACTAAAATTAAAGATTTCACAAAAGATCCTAGATTGGGAGCAAATTGTATGGTTTCAAAAGACAAAAACAGTCATTTCCATTAAGCTTTAAGACATATATGTAATTACTTCTGCCTATAACAGATCATTAAACTTTTGTTGATTGGAAGGAAAGAAGTCATCACACTATTTTAACGTTTTAGAAACAAATCATATTTTCAAAGGATATCTTTGTAATGCACATAATGTACATCTTGGCCTCTAGCATCTACTTCTATGGAGGTTTTGACATTTTCTTTACGTTTTTCTGTAGGATTTGTTGTAAAACATATGTTTTACCAATACGTTTCTACTTGAGAGTACTCGCAGTTACTGACAGCTTGTTAAAAGCCAAAACAATTAATGATAAAAATCATGCATCAGAGACTAAAATCAACTAAAACACATCCCAGGGTTTAGTATTTTAACGTCATGAACAGTCAGAGAAGACATGACTTGTGCAATGCCAAAATAAATGTATCGACAGGTAGTAGGATAGTGAGGAGCTACTTAAGAGATAAAAATTAACGTGTGTGTCTAAACATCCCGCCTCAAAAGAAGATACAACTTAGTTATGTTTTAATTTGCTAATGACAAAATCGATATTAGTGCCAATGTAAACTATATTCAGAGATCTAATTACAATATTGGTACGATAACCCTTACTTATAAGTTTGTTTAAAGGTTCGATGAGTTTACACGGATCATAGTGATTTCCTCGCTTTAAGTACAATATTAGCGTAAAATTTAGGATGTGAAATACCATTTTTAATAAGTTTTCTACAGGTACAGCCAAATTTACTAATCAAATCTTTGTATCTATGAAAGAATTTAGTAAAAGTTTTAAGTAATTTATGGTATCGAAATCCCTGACACAATAATTTCCCAGTGATGCATTGATTACGTTCGTTAAAATCTATGACATCAGAACACACACGGGCATACCGAACGAGTTGGGATATATAAACACCGTATGATGGAGCCAAAGGCACATCGCCGTCTAAAATGGAAAATTAACAATAGGAAATGAAAATCGTCTCTTTTGTCGTACATTTTAGTATGTAGTTTCCGTTAGAAATTGAAATGTCTAAATCTAGAAAAGGCAACTGCTGCTGTTTATGTTAGATTTAGTTAAAGTAAGTTCTTTGGGTAAATTTCGAAGTATATTTAGAGAACTCTGGATTATTTAACGAAAAATATCATCCAGATAACGGTAGGTATTGTTGAATGTATCAACTAAATATAACAATGATGGGTCTTTACTGAGTTTGGTCATAAACTGAGATTCATAGCAATATAGAAATAAATCTACTATTAAAGGGCACAGTTAGTGCCCATAGGAATACCTACTACCTGACGATACACTTTATCGCCGAAACGTACATAAATGTTATCTAGCAGAAAATTTAAAGCTTCAATCATATCCTCACATTTCCAGTAAGTGTATCTAGCATACTTTCCTTTTCGTTACAGAAAAAGGCTTTAAACGAGTTACAGCAAATAAAATTACAATGAGATTTTTCGAAAGACCATTTTATCAAATACAAAAACTTTTCTTTATAAGATTGTGTGGAAGTGTAGTGTACAGAGTAGAAAATCATAACTGTCAACAGAATTATAAGGACCATCAAAAGCATGTATTTTATCTAAAACCTCTAAAGAATTTTTAACACTCAAAAATAATTAATACCATTATTTTCATCAGCTTTATTAAAGTTAATAACCAGTTCTTTGATAGTAGTAAAGGAGTAGTTAGAAGAACTGATAGATTAGTAGTAGAACACTTACTCGATGCGGAGATGAAACGGAATTTAAATGGTTTTTGTGTAATTTCGGTAACCAGTACATGGTAGGGACTTTCAAATGTTCGGAAGATGCTTTAAGTTGGGTAGTGGCAGTGGTATGCTTGTTAACGATTTGACTCTCTGTGGTGCGAACGGACCTGAATGTAGAGGAATTGATAATTTCGTTTGAAGAACTTCCGTGTAGTATATGCGTCACACCACCACTACATTATTGGCTGCCTTGTCTGCCGGTACGAACACAAACTGCTCTGCGAGTACCTTGAGTTTATTTTTATTCTTGAAATGGGAATATCATGGATCCTATTATTAATTTCAGAATTGTTTTCTAAATGAGATATTCGAATATTAACAGTATTCATAATTTTATTCAAATAACTGTCTAAAGATTTTTTATCCGATTTTTCACGTTTGCACCAATTTTTACAGTAGGCAGACAGAGCGTCTTTAATGACCTGACGACACTGTTTCCAATCTATTATAGATGGAGGACGGTATTTCGGTCCTTTCTTTAGAAAAGTTATGACCTCACGGTCTTCGACGATGTTGAGGTCTCCTGTAATAACATGACCATAGGGAACATATATAAAACTAGATGTTCTGCAGTCTCAAGTGGAAGGAACATTATTTTCTATATTGACGTCTGATGTAATTGACGTATAATTAAAAATCAAATTTCTGCTCGGTTTTTATAATGCTTGTTAATGAGATAAGAATTATAGATTCTCTAACAATTTCAGATTGAGAACAAATTGTATGGTTTCAAAAGACAAAGAAATCAGTTCAATTAAGCCTTAAGATATATATCTAATTACTTCTGCCTTCGACGGATCTTTACACTTATAGTGAGTTGAAGGAAGAAGGCTATTTTATATTGTATATACGTGGAAGAAAAAAAATAATATCTGCATAAGATAACCTGGTTGTGCAAACTATGTATCTTTTAATTTATAAAATCCAAATCCTTGATCTTTTTTACATTCCTTTTCTATAAGATTTGTGTAAAATATACATTACCACCACTTTCTAACTTTGTACAGAAATTTGTCGTTTGGAAAAAAAAAATTACCTGATTTGTTAAATAGACATCGGTTTGCTGTCTTTTTTAATATATCCCATATCTTCTTTTATTAATAATCAATCGTAAACAAAACATTTCAAAGTAAAACTAAACATTAAGAAATACGCATCGCACTGAAAACAGGTAGTAATGTTATTTTATATGATTTCGAGTCTTACTTTTAACTTTCAAAGCAATCAAGCGTAAGTGTAACTGGGTGGCTAAATTTTAAGTTAAACCAAAATTTTGTTACAATTTGTGACGGCTTCATCATCTATAAAACACGACCCACATAAATTGTCGATATTACAAACTGTTCATGAAAAAAAATATTAAAAATTTATCGAAAATGTACAACAATTATCATATTTTAATACCATTTTAGTTGATTCAAGTTGAAAATCAAAGGCCTACTTTGACAACCGTATATCCGTGAGTCAAATTTAATCCAAACTGAAGTTTCCTCAGCATCCAATACATGTTTATGTAGACAATTTCAGAGAACTTAACTTAACCATGACTCAAATGTTGACAGTGATACCAAACTCGTACCTATTGGACGTCTTCATTGAAAAATTTGCAGTCGTTCGTGAACAGTTCAAGCTCAAACAAAAGTCGACACTTTATCTCAACAAAATCCAATATTCAATGACATGGTCGACTGGTGTTCATTATAGAAGCAGATCAAAATTTGTATCGGTTTGCAAAAAAATATCAATTGTCCCTTTAATCGGTTACACATATAACATGTATAAACAGTTACACGGTTCATACCTTCCGTACATAGAAAGTGAAATAATACACAATGTTCGTTAGAAACTTAAAAGTAAGGAAACCATTCGGCATGTTATAGGGTTTGTGTGTAAAGACGGTAGAATGATGCGTAGTACAGATAAGTTATTAGTTGGGATTTATAACAACGTAGGTGTTTTGCTGTTTATTTGTAATGAAAAAATATTATTTTATTGACCTTAACATTTCACAGTATTAAATGCCTTCAGAAAATGACATCAGGTTTGCAAAGCACTGCACACGGCCTTCGTTCAAATCATTTTTTTTAAATAAAGTTCCGAAAACAGTAAAATGTTATAATGGAATAAATATCTTTAATATCGCTACTTATTTTTGTATGTTTCAATTCACGAGTTTGATGTATCTATTGTATGGTTTGTTTAGCTTATCTTGATAATTAGACTAAAATTAAAGATTTCACAAAAGATCCTAGATTGGGAGCAAATTGTATGGTTTCAAAAGACAAAAACAGTCATTTCCATTAAGCTTTAAGACATATATGTAATTACTTCTGCCTATAACAGATCATTAAACTTTTGTTGATTGGAAGGAAAGAAGTCATCACACTATATTAACGTTTTAGAAACAAATCATATTTTCAAAAGATATCTTTGTAATGCACATAATGTACATCGTGGCCTCTAGCATCTACTTCTATGGAGGTTTTTACATTTTCTTTACATTTTTCTGTAGGATTTGTTGTAAAACATATGTTTTAACAATACGTTTCTACTTTTATTATATAGAAACATGAGTATTGTTGAAGATCGTACGTCACTTTTAATGTAGACGTCTTTTAGTTTGATATAATCGCTGGGTTGCTGCCTCATTGGCACGCGTCCAATATCTTATATTATTTGCAAACAATTTATAAAACCATTACTACAGAGAAAACAGAGCATTGAGCAATATGAATCGCCCTTAAAACCCAATTTTAGGTTAAACACTTCCCTACCCTTTCCCCCCACACACAAATTGTATCAGTTTTAATGTAAGTATGAGTTTTAAAATGGTACACACAATTCAAAATAGCAATGGCGATACTTTGTTATATTGTCATATAAATGAAGGTCTTCTACCGAAGACATTTTCCAAACTTAACTTTGTATTTTATATATACTAATACTTTTGATGATAATATACAGAACAGACCATAATGTAAAATCTGTCTGTTAACCAAACAAATAGTTATTCCTAAAGCTTCTTAATATAATGTTTGAGGTTTCTTATAAAATACTTACTACTAGAATGATTTAGTTCCTGATAATTGATTGCTGAATAATGATCAGGCCGTTGTTTTTTTTTTTTTTTTTTTTGTTTTTTTTTTTTTGTTGGGTTTTTTCGTTTGACTTGTTTCACATTTTGTCATGTCGGGACCTTTTACAGCTGACTATACGGTATGGGTCATGCTCATTATTAAAGGCAGTACAGTGATCATACACGTCATTTGGACTTTGTCTTAGTTTATGAAAATGTCCAAATTCTTAACAGACCTAAAATGTAACAACAATTAAATACTAAATAAAACAAATAGCCGGTATTGATTATCTCTACATGGTCTCTTAAAAGGTAGTAAATGTTTAATGAAAGCACCTCGTCTCAAAACATTTTGAAATTTCTCGGATTCCATCCACATGCATGTATCTTGACTAATTGGGTGTTACTAAAACAATGATATGCTACCTTCGTCTTGTATTCATATCCTTTTGCGTCCTGTTGAATTATCAAACACATGATCACAATGTCATTTTCAATACTCAAGCTTTCCTGAGAAACTTTGATATAACTACAATTATCATATCATATCAAGGCCATTAAGCTAAAAGTTGGTGTACAGTTACTAATTGTCTAAGTTCGTTACAATGATGACTGAAAACTGATGAAAACTCCATTATAACAATATTCATGGAAAAACATATATAACAGTTCACGGAAAGGAAATGAATTACATTGTATTTATATTTACAATTTCTGTATTATTACCGGACGCTTTCAAATAAACTCGGTCTGCATTTAAAAAGAGGTGAAGGATACCAAAGAGACATTCAAGGGACACTCATAAGTCGAAAATAAACTGACAACGCCATGGCTAAAAAAGAAAAGACAAACAGACAAACATCAGTACATAAAACATAACATAGAAAACCAAAGACTGAGCAAATTCTTGAATTTAACATCGAGGTCTGACTTCAAAACAGGATATCGTCCGTTAAAAAGTTGTATTATCTGCAGTTTGTCATCACATGGTATGTATTTATTTGATTTTTTTATTAGTTGTTATTGGCTTTGAACTAGCTGTTAGTAACTGCGAGTATTCTTAGATCTGTACTTAGTGTCTTTTTGTCGTGGGGATGTATAAGTACCCTGCCACGTCCACTCTGGTGTTTTTGTTAGATGTATTTCTGCTTTGTATCGATCTAATGAGTTAAGCCCTTTTCAACAGTTTTTTATAGTTTGTTCTTATGTTGTACAGTTATACTACTGTCCCAGGTTAGGGGGAGGGTTGGCGCGCCTTCAAACTAGTTTAACCTCGCCACATTCTGTATGTGACTGACCGAAGTCAGGAGCCTGTAATTCAGTGGTTGTCGTTTGTTGCTGTATATCATATTTGTTTTACGTTCATTACTTTGTACATAAATCAGGCCGTTAGTTTTCTCGTTTGAATTGTTTTACATTTGTTCTTTCGGAGTTTTTTATAGCTGACTATTCAATATGGGTTTTACTCATTGTTGAAGGCCGTACGATGACCTATAGTTGTTAATTTCTTTGTCATTTGGTCTTTTGTAGAGAGTTGTCTCATTGGCATTCATACCACATCTTCTTATTCTTATAGTGTCCAACATAAATAAAAAAAACCAACATAGAAATTCCAAAATATAGAGGAAGGATTTTCATAGAACTTTGATGTTTCAGAACATTTTAAATAACCCTTTACCAAGGCTTAACTATTTTGGCAAGATTGATAAAAGCAGATTTAAAAAGTAAAATAACAAAAACAAAAAACTTCAAGAAAAATTCAAAACGAAAAGTCCCTTATCAAATGGAAACATCAAAAGCTCAAACACATCAAACCAATTGAAAACAACTGTCATATTCCAGACTTGGTACAGGCATTTCCTTATTTGGACTAGGTGTCGTTGAACCTAACCCGGATCGTTTTAAATTTTGATTTTGCGTACCCTCTTTACATCTTTACACTATAACAAAGGGGATAACAAGGGAGCCAGCAAAACATAAAAACAGATAAAAAGTAAAATAAAACAAATATTGAACTCCAAGGAAAACTTAAAACGGAAAGTCCTTCATCAAATGGCAGAATCAAAAGCTCAAACACACCAAAAGTATGGAAAACAACTGTCATATTCCTGACTTGGTACATGCATTTCCTCATGTAGAAAATTGTGGATTAAACCTCGTTGTATAGCTAGCTAAACCTCTCACTTGTATGACAGTCGCATAGCATTCCATTATATTAACAACAATGTGTGAGCAAAACAAACAGACATAATAGGTAAAAATGACAAAAATTGGGGTTCAGCAGTCAACATTGTGCTATAATCTTAATCACCATAAAAACAAACTACTATTTCAACAAAGAATAAACATGGCATATTGACACTCTATAGACATAAGCAAAAATGAGAGACAAGAATACAGAAATAAACATAGCACAATAACACAATGGCGGGATGTACAAATACCGAGCCACGCTAAAACATATTACCAAAAATAGACTAAAACTAAAACAGCTATGTCAACAAAGAAAAACAAAATGGCGTATAGACAAAGCATATAAGCAAGAATGACAGACAAGAATACAAAAAATTACCATAGCACAATAACACAATGGCGGGATGTATGAATACCGAGCCACGACAAAAGGATATTACGAAAAATGGTAAAGGTAAAAAATATACAAAAATAAATAAAAAGATCACTATAACACGTAATTAAGATAATAAACAACGTCAGTACCTAGAATCCATACTTCAAGACCATCATGTATTATTTGTGAAGTTGATAAGGAATATTCATTAACAAGGCCTTGGTATCTTCCGATTAACTATTTTTAGACAAATGAACGAGACGTTCTTTGACATAACCCTAGTTCATCAACTTTCTGCTCAGACACTGTTGACGTTTTGTAAAGTCTGAGTAGCAGCTGCAAGCTTTTGAATACCGAATGAGTTGAGAAACGTATATCCCATATGCAAGTGAAGTTGGTATATTGTTGCTAAAGTGGGGGAAATTTATAATTTCATCAAAATTAAAATCGTCACGTTTGTCATAGACTCTGGTACTGAGATGACCGCTTAAGTCAAATTCGAGGGAAAGGTCTAGAAATGAGGCGGACGAAGTCGTGTCTGTTGTTTCTTTCACTTCTAGCTCTGGGGGATATATTAATGGAACCCAATCAGAAAAGTGCGGATTGTTAATGGAAAGAACATCATCAATATATCTGAATGTGAAATTAAATGATGTATGAAGGAACTCCAACTGATATGAAAAAAAGAAGAGGTCGGCAAGGAGAGGTGCACATTTCGTTCCCATGGGAATGCCGACAATTTGTTGAAAAAGTCTACCTCCAAATTCCACAAATATGTTGTCCATACAAAAGAAACTCCAGCATACTGATTACGTGTTCCTCTGTGTAGCATGTTTTACCTTTTTTGTTCACTATTAAGAATGTATGCCGTGTGGTATCCCAAAGCAATACATTTATAGCGTATGCTACCATTGTTATATTGAAAAGCATTTTGGATTATTTCTTTTATACGATTTTTCAATTTCACAAGGGGAATGGTGGTATAAAGGGTTGAAAAATCAAATGTTTTGATATAAATAATTTCAGAGAAATATCAAGATTTAAAGTATCCAGAAGTTCTTTAGAAACTCTGGGTACAAATAACGAAAGAATTTCAATGATGAAGGACTAATAGTTTCATTTGGAATATGAAAGGAATCAATTGTAACTAATATTATCACTTCATGTCCACTGTTTGTTGGATTTCCGTATTTCACCATCTCAGAAAAGCATATTTGATATCACATGAATTTCCACTGAACCCGCCTAGCTCCATTAAGAACCAAATTATTTGCAATAAAAGAAGCATCAATACACATATTGTTACTTTTCAATATGTACAGCTAAAAATGATCATCGAATACTAATATAGGTATCAGTCACAAATACTCTGATAAATAAAGTAGTTTTAATGGAATAGAAAAATAAATCATAAATAAACCAATGGGGAAAGTAGAGTGCAACTATATGTATGAACAGGAAAGGCTAATTTTGACATCTTTACTAAAACTGACTGATTTATAAAGCGATTTTTTTTCTAGATCATAATAAATCTTCACATTATTGAAGTTAATGCTACTTTACTATTTTTTTTTTTTGTTGGGAAAAATTAAATACCTGACTTACCCAAGGTAATTAGATATGTCGGATTCTTGATGTCAAACGAATTTCTTGACCCAACACGGATTTGTTTGTGGGTTTTTTTTTTTTTTTTTCTTTGTGAAACATTTTGTTTTGAATCTTTACCCAAAATTTAATCATAAAACAGTTGTTGCGTTTCCATCTTGCCGAGACTGGGCAATGAAAATATGAATGAAGACATAAGCATATTACAATCAGGGATAAGTCAACGTAATGTTACTAGACGATTTCACGTCAGAAATTTCTCTTCCGTCCTAACAAAACGGCACAGGCGGGATTTGTAAATGACCACCAATTAATGACCTGGTCAACCTGTAGTGACAACGCCACCTCAATAAACTTTCCTTTCGCAACGCGTTTTGAGTGACAGATTTACGACTGCAACGTCAACTGCTAACCAGGACATCCGATGTCAATGCAGACAAATTAAAGCAAAAAGTTTTTCCAGAATACTAATAATTCCTCAGAATCCGCTGCAGCAAACTATTTTAAGATTTACAGGTATACCTCATAAATGTCAAAACTGACTTTAATGGGTCAGACAGGCCAAATCGCAAGGAACAGAAATGAACCAAAACATCCCCAACAGAATTTGTCGGCATATTTGTCTTCTATTTAGACGTTGATTACAAGAAGCTATTGCCTTCGACGATGACACATCCATTATTAATAGGATAAGTTCTAAGTTTTCAGTGTATACTATATGATTTGAACATTAAACGTGGCGCAACGTTCGAACTACAAACTTTATTTAGGTGATGAAGTAACAGACGAAATTTATGTTTATATGTGTATTTTACAACTATTGCAAATTGAAATACAAAACAAATCTAGTGTTGCATTTCAAAAATCCGTCAGCATATTACGGGATTTTAATTGTACCAATTTTTACTGTAAAATAAGTCTCCGTGTTATTAAATATTAATTGCTCCGCGGGATATTGCCTGAACATTCCATTGGTCAAACTAAAATTAAAATCATTCATTCTTGAATCCATGAAAGTAACTTTTATTGTATTTTTCTGCAAAATCTGAAATATTAATGTTCGTTTTCAAGGTGTGTTGTTACAAAGCACTCAACAGCAACATTATATAGAGAAAAGTTGTCATCATGAAATGATTGTAGATATAAAATTAATCCCAGTGGGATTTTTCTTCCGAAACCATAATAATAGTATGTATAATATTACATTATTATGGTTGTCTCATTACATTTTTAAATATATTTCTTATATAACATCTGAGTATTATATAAAATATGCTTTCAAAAGGCTAAATTCTATCAAACGCGTTAGATTTTTAATGTGAATAAAATTAGATTGATTATATTGTATAACAAGTAAAACTAAAATGAAGACTCTACGTTCGAACTTTGCATTTTGAATTAGACATTTTCGAAAACTTATCGACACTGACGCTTACACCTATGCCTAGGACGACAGGTAACCTTTTAGGAGGATACATCTCAAGGTGTACAATGAGCACAGGCATTTATAAATATATATATATAATTTACACTTTAAATACTGTATAAAAATATTTTCAATGATTTGTTGATTTATTGGCTCTGCTTAGAACCTGAGAATTGACCGATCTTCATATTATAATTTTTAAAAGGGAAGGCTTTGTGTAAATTAGTAGAACTTTCCGCAGAAAGTCAGGATTCTACTTCGTCAAAATCATCTCTCAATAACGCCGATTATTTTTTCAATCGTGAAAATGAAAGCCATTGTAGGGAATCCTTACAAGACAGTTGTGTTTTAAAATTAGGGCAGACTAAACATTTGCAGAGGTTGAAGAATAATAACCTAGATTACACACACTCAAATGTTTTTTTTTTCTTCAGTTAAACATTTTAAGATCCACTTTTAAAGTCATGAATTTTTGTATAAATCCAAGGAGGAGTTAGTGAACAACATATGTCCCACTTTTTTATACATTTCATAAATAAAATAATTAATATACCTAAATTTTAACTAAAAAAAGTGAACGAAAGTAAAACAAAATACAACTAAGAAATACAATTCTAGTTTAAACATTTGAAATAGCATGAAGCTTTTCTTATATTATTCAAACACACCTAGTCTGTTGTTATGACACATTAGAACGGTATTTCACTTGACCCATATATTTCCTGTTTTGTTACTGTGAATGTGTGATATTATTATATCAAATGTAGCCTAAGTATATATAAAATAAATAATGGATCTGAAGCGAGACTGATGTATCAATATTTTTGCTTTATACATATTCAGGACAAAACAGTGAACTCAAACACGCTTGAACGTAAAAGGTGTACCCGATTTTCTCTTTGATAAGATGAATACGCATTTTGGTCATTTTACCCCAAAACTACATGAATGTAATTTACTGCTTGAAAAGATCAATCAGTATAATTCGACAATTAGAAGAAAACAGTTGGGATATCACAAATCATCACAAAAGAACTCCAAAACTGATGAGAGCACTTTGTGTTTCTAGCTCAGATTTTGAATTAAAACTTATAGAAACCAACTGACGAATAATGAATTTATATTCTTTTCTACCTCTGCTGAGTCAAACAAAGTTTTACGAGGGGAGTCTTTTTCTTCTATGAGATATCCATCCAATTTATGCGTTTATTTTTAAATATAATTTACCTCGTTAATATAGTTATAAATGTTAAATTAAATTCATTTGGTGTATTTTGACATTTCGATATGGTCCCTTTTTTTTTTTTTTTTAGTCAGTGTAGGTATCGGTGTCGGTATAAGTGTCCGTGTAGATGACTTTTCGAAAATGTCTATTGAATCATCCTATGCACCTGAGTTCATCAGATTGTCTAAATAGTTTGTTGAAAATTGACAGTATACATGAACGTTAATGTCAGTTTAACACTGGTTTCAGAATGGTTGCTATAATAATAATTGCATCTTATTATTTTAATACTATAACTGCTGACATTTATAGCTTCAAAGTACAGCTACAAAATTGCAATGTAGCGAATTAGATAATTATCTTTAATTAATACAAATCAGTTCATGAAACAGAAATAACTTACATTTCAAACATGTTTGTAAATCATATTCCATTTTGCGGACAGAATAAAATAGAGCTTCTCAATTTCTATCAAGTGATTATTCGGGATATGGTTTTTCGGGTAGTTACATGTAAGTATCGTAAGAAATGACTACACGTTGTATCAGAGAAACTATTTATTTCATATTCAGACCTTATATAAGCACCCTGGATTTTGATTGGTTGATAGTCTAGGTATTTTTTTTTTTTTTTTATAAGAACAGGAAAGGCTAATTTTGACATCTTTACTAAAACTTACTGACTTATAAAGCGATTTTTTCTAGATCATAATAAATCTTCACATTATTGAAGTTAATGCTACTTTACTATTTTTTTTTTTTGTTGGGAAAAATTAAATACCTGACTTACCCAAGGTAATTAGACATGTCGGATTCTTGATGTCAAACGAATTTCTTGACCCAACACGGGATTTGTTTGTGGTTTTTTTTTTTTTTTTTTCTTTGTGAAACATTTTGTTTTGAATCTTTACCCAAAATTTAATCATAAAACAGTTGTTGCGTTTCCATCTTGCCGAGACTGGGCAATGAAAATATGAATGAAGACATAAGCATATTACAATCAGGGATAAGTCAACGTAATGTTACTAGACGATTTCACGTCAGAAATTTCTCTTTCCGTCCTAACAAAAACGGCACAGGCGGGATTTGTAAATGACCACCAATGACCTGGTCAACCTGTAGTGACAACGCCACCTCAATAAACTTTCCTTTCGCAACGCGTTTTGAGTGACAGATTTACGACTGCAACGTCAACTGCTAACCAGGACATCCGATGTCAATGCAGACAAATTAAAGCAAAAAGTTTTTCCAGAATACTAATAATTCCTCAGAATCCGCTGCAGCAAACTATTTTAAGATTTACAGGTATACCTCATAAATGTCAAAACTGACTTTAATGGGTCAGACAGAGGCCAAATCGCAAGGAACAGAAATGAACCAAAAACATCCCCAACAGAATTTGTCGGCATATTTGTCAATTATTTAGATGTTGATTACAAGAAGCTATTGCCTTCGACGATGACACATCCATTATTAATAGGATAAGTTCTAAGTTTTCAGTGTATACTATATGATTTGAACATTAAACGTGGCGCAACGTTCGAACTACAAACTTTATTTAGGTGATGAAGTAACAGACGAAATTTATGTTTATATGTGTATTTTACAACTATTGCAAATTGAAATACAAAACAAATCTAGTGTTGCATTTCAAAAATCCGTCAGCATATTACGGGATTTTAATTGTACCAATTTTTACTGTAAAATAAGTCTCCGTGTTATTAAATATTAATTGCTCCGCGGGATATTGCCTGAACATTCCATTGGTCAAACTAAAATTAAAATCATTCATTCTTGAATCCATGAAAGTAACTTTTATTGTATTTTTTCTGCAAAAATCTGAAATATTAATGTTCGTTTTCAAGGTGTGTTGTTACAAAGCACTCAACAGCAACATTATATAGAGAAAAGTTGTCATCATGAAATGATTGTAGATATAAAATTAATCCCAGCGGGATTTTTTCTTCCGAAAACCATAATAATAGTATGTATAATATTACATTATTATGGTTGTCTCATTTTACATTTTTTAAATATATTTCTTATATAATATCTGAGTATTATATATAATATGCTTTCAAATGGGCTAAATTCTATCAAACGCGTTAGATTTTTAATGTGAATAAAATTAGATTGATTATATTGTATAACAAGTAAAAACTAAAATGAAGACTCTACGTTCGAACTTTGCATTTTGAATTAGACATTTTCGAAAACTTATCGACACTGACGCTTACACCTATGCCTAGGACGACAGGTAACCTTTTTAGGTGGATACATCTCAAGGTGTACAATGAGCACAGGCATTTATAAATATATATATATATAATTTACACTTTAAATACTGTATAAAAAAATATTTTCAATGATTTGTTGATTTATTGGCTCTGCTTAGAAGCTGAGAATTGACCGATCTTCATATTATAATTTTTAAAAAGGGAAGGCTTTGTGTAAATTAGTAGAACTTTCCGCAGAAAGTCAGGATTCTACTTCGTCAAAATCATCTCTCAATAACGCCGATTATTTTTTCAATCGTGAAAATGAAAGCCATTGTAGGAATCCTTACAAGACAGTTGTGTTTTAAAAATTAGGGCAGACTAAACATTTGCAGAGGTTGAAGAATAATTAACCTAGATTACACACACTCAAATGTTTTTTTTTTCTTCAGTTAAACATTTTAAGATCCACTTTTAAAGTCATCATTTTTTGTATAAATCCAAGGAGGAGTTAGTGAACAACATATGTCCCACTTTTTTTATACATTTCATAAATAAAATAATTAATATACCTAAATTTTAACTAAAAAAGTGAACGAAAGTAAAACAAAATACAACTAAGAAATACACTTCTAGTTTAAACATTTGAAATAGCATGAAGCTTTTCTTATATTATTCAAACACACCTAGTCTGTTGTTATGACACATTAGAAAGGTATTTCACTTGACCCATATATTTCCTGTTTTGTTACTGTGAATGTGTGATATTATTATATCAAAATGTAGCCTAAGTATATATAAAAAAAATAATGGATCTGAAGCGAGACTGATGTATCAATATTTTTGCTTTATACATATGCAGGACAAAACAGTGAACTCAAACACGCTTGAACGTAAAAAGGTGTACCCGATTTTCTCTTTTGATAAGATGAATACGTATTTTGGTTATTTTACCCCAAAAACTACATGAAATGTAATTTACTGCTTGAAAAAGATCAATCAGTATAATTCGACAATTAGAAGAAAACAGTTGGGATATCACAAATCATCACAAAAAGAACTCCAAAACTGATGAGAGCACTTTGTGTTTCTAGCTCAGATTTTGAATTAAAAATTATAGAAAACCAACTAACGAATAATGAATTTATATTCTTTTCTACCTCTGCTGAGTCAAACAAAGTTTTACGAGGGGAGTCTTTTTCTTCTATGAGATATCCATCCAATTTGCAGGGTCGCCATATTAAAAATATATGCGTTTATTTTTAAATATAATTTACCTCGTTAATATAGTTATAAATGTTAAATTAAATTCATTTGGTGTATTTTGACATTTCGATATGGTCCCTTTTTTAGTCAGTGTAGGTATCGGTGTCGGTATAAGTGTCCGTGTAGATGACTTTTCGAAAATGTCTATTGAATCATCCTATGCACCTGAGTTCATCAGATTGTCTAAATAGTTTGTTGAAAATTGACAGTATACATGACCGTTAATCTCAGTTTAACACTGGTTTCAGAATGGTTACTATAATAATAATTGCATCTTATTATTTTAATACTATTATAACTGCTGACATTTATAGCTTCAAAGTACAGCTACAAAATTGCAATATAGCGAATTAGATAATTATCTTTAATTAATACAAATCAGTTCATGAAACAGAAATAACTGACATTTCAAACATGTTTGTAAATCATATTCCATTTTTGCGGACAAAATAAAATAGAGCTTCTCAATTTCTATCAAGTGGTTATTCGGGATATGGTTTTGTCTGGTAGTTAAGTATCGTAAGAAATGACTAAACGTTGTATCAGAGAAACTATTTATTTCATATTCAAACCTTATATAAGCACCCTGGATTTTGATTGGTTGATAGTCTAGGTATTGTGTTTTTTTTTCTTTTATAAGATTAACATTGTTCATAATTTACTTTCACCGATGTATATGCACTATGATTTATCGCATTCACCTCTCTGTCGTGGGTTTTGCCAAAACGTATATATAAAAATAAGAAGATGTGGTATGATTGCCAATGAGACAACTGTCCACCAGAGAACAAATGACATAGAAGTTTACAAATATAGGTCACCGTACGGTTCAACAATGAGCAAAATCCATACCACATAGTCAGCTATAAAAGGCCCCGAAATGACAAATGTAAAACAATTCAAACGAGAAAACTAATGGTCTGAATTATGTACAAAACAGTGAACGAAAAACAAATATGATATACAGCAGCAAACGACAACACTGAATTACAGGCTCCTGACTTGGACAGGCACATACAAAATGTGGCGGGGATAAACTAGTTTCTTGGCTCAAAACTCTCCCCTAACAAAATGGCTTTTTACATACACGGAAATGAGTTATCATATGTGCGCTTTTTTCGATTTTTTAAAATTATCTTTTCAATCAAGGTAATCTAAAAGGTAATAAGTTTCCCGGTACAGTGATGCTTGTGGCCAAAAGATAAGGTAAACATTCAATAATTATCTAATGAGTCAGGAAAGGTTGTGTTTTTTTAAAAGTTATTATTTAAGAGTGTATGCATTTAAACATCATCGAATCCGCACAAACATTTTATTGAAACCAGCTTTAATTGTTTTGAGTTTTTCCCAAACCTTGGTTCATTTATTTAATGGTTAAATATTGCGACTATAAAACTGTTTCGTCTCACCCTATCTTATCAAATTGTAAATGATTTAGTACGTTCTTTCTAGAAATTGACTCATTCCATTTTATTTGTTTCTAAAGTAATGATCGCTTCGTAGTATATTTTTTTTTATGGGGAAAAATATATTCGTGTTAGTTATATATCATTCATAATCATGAAAAATGTAAATCCTGACTTGATAACCTAGACTATCACTTGCACTGACAGTAATTCAAGACTAAGTTGGAACAATTTTTATCACCAAATGTAAAAATGATGAGATTGGATACGGAATTAATTGTGAAAAGGTGAACTTCGTCGACAGTCAGGAGACAAATATAAGGAATCACTAAAATGTTATCTAACTGGAATAAGGAAACTGTAGGAAAGCAATGTTGTTATCCAAATATCAAATGGTAAAAGTATATGCCAATAGAGAACGTCAATTAAACCTCGTGTTTCTCCATATTTTCAAACAATTATATTTGTAAGAATGTAAATAAGATATGCATATCCTTATTTAGTCTTAACAATTTATATCTATAAAAAAAAATATTTCCGACCCATTTATATGGGTGCAAATATTTTCAATCATTAGTTTAAGGCGTTTTGATCATATTTAATTGTCCTATATTTGACGGTCAAAGTCTGACAATTACAAATGTAAGCACATGGATCCTGAAAAAATATAAACATTAAAAAATAACTTACCTTTGGCACAGAGAAGTCCCTGTGAAATTGAGATGAAATAAAACATTATACAATGAAAATGTTTGACACTTAAAACTTGAAATGTCAATGTAAACTATACAATAACATGTAAACTATACAATAAGAGAGTGACGCAATCCCTTTAGGCGCATTTTACGGAGTCTGAAAACTTACCTATTTTCAAAACAATTAAGCAATGGTGTTAATGACTCTTTCACGACCTTCATTATATTTATCTGAATGTTTACATCTAACAAAAGTTTAATTTTCCGTCCTTAAATTTGTCTATTTTGTTTGTAGTATATATTCTTTTTCGTTGGTCTGAATGTTTAAGTAGGTCTCGTTCTCTATAACCCTGCAAAAAATACAACATGGATGGATGCGTTCTCGTATAGTTCGTGTTCAAAATTGAAATTTGACACTGGTAACTGTTTTCTATTCTAGTAAAAAGCTATTTATTAAAAAAAAAACATTATAAATATATACTATAATGTTTTAAGTTTCATCTCAGATATATATATTTAAACCTTTCACCTGCTGTACATTACAAAATATAAAACAAGACATCAACAATGACATCATTTGCGTCCAAACAGAAGACAGATCGGCGACAACGCCAAAATCGTTACAAAGGTTTAGCACCATTAAGGTCAAAGGTTACCAAATAAAAATTATACCGACGGTGTTGGAAAATTTGTTCTTGTTACAACTACTTGTTAGAGAAAATGTTATTGACTTTAAACTAACTTAACTGAGATTGGTACTTTGTGTCTTTTTTCTTTATGTTATTTGTTTTTGTGCTTCATGTCAATATGATGAGTCAAGCCATTCCAGCTGGTTTTTACAATTTTTTTCTTGTGTTGTGCTCTTGATTCGTTGTCCGAGGTTAGGGAGGATTGAGCGCTCGCAGACATGTGTAACCCCATCACATTATTTATGAGCCTGTCAGAATTCAGAAGCCTGTTATGTAGTGATTTTCGTTGGTTCCGGTCTTTCATTTACTTTCCATTTATTGTTTTGTTATTAACCAGGCTGTAGGTTTTTGTGTTTGAATTGTTTCACATTTTCCCATGTCTTTTATTGCAGACTAAATGATGTTGTTTTTGTAGCAGGTCTGCATCATATCTTAATCTTTTCCTCGATATTGATATAGATGGACGACTCCAAACTGGAATCTATGAAAAACGTGATACTTTCAACTTTCCAATTGTCAACTTTTCATTTCTCAGCAGTAACACACCCTCTGCTTTATCCATGGTGTTATAATGTCTCAATTAATAGTTACGCTCGTGCATGTTCACACTATACGGACTTGATTGATAGGGGTGTGCTACTAAAACAAAACCCTGCTCCAACAGAGTAATGAGGATGATAAGAGTAAAAGAGGGACGAAAGATACCAGAGGGACAGTCAAACTCATAGATTGAAAATAAACTGACAACGCCATGGCTAAAAATAAAAAGACAAACAGACAAATAATAGTACAGAAGACACAACATAGAAAACTAAAGACTAAGCAACACGAACCCCACCAAAACTGGAGGTGATCTCAGGTGCTCCGGAAGGGTAAGCAGATCCTGCTCCACATGTGGCACCCGTCGTGTTGCTTATGTTATTACAAATCCGGTAAATAGTCTAATTCGGTAGGTCACATTCGTAAAAAGGGAAGGGTATTGTAGTTACGACATAAGTAACATATCCGATATCATCTGTGAAACGGTTATTCCATAACGGTCAACCAACTCGTGATGGCGTCCGTAAAATTTACGAAGGGATGATTTCAACTTCACCATTTGGAACTCTTGGTTTAATAGCTTCCTTGTGAGCAGCAATCCTCTATTAAGGAAATCATGATAGGAAATACAAGCCCGGGAATATCGTATCAATTGGGAGATATATACTCCGTATGCAGGCGCTGCTGGAATGTTGCTACATAGAAATGGAAAGTTCACAATTGGGAAGCTGAAATCATCTCTTTTGTCGTAAAGTTTTGTTTTCAATCGACCCTCATTGTCAATTTCTAGATGTAAGTCAAGATATGAACACGCTACCAAGAGACTACCAAGGCGGTTTTGAGTTATGAGGAAGAACGACTGAAATCGACACTAAATACGTTTTACGGTCACCATCACGAGTTGGTTGACCGATACGATGTGTCGGTATCTCAGCTCACAACTGACATGTTTCCTTAGTCTTAGATCTTAAAATATATTGAAAATCGGTACCATCATGATTTAGCATTTCTAAATTATTTTGCAAAACAGCACAAGCCCTGCCTATTTTTATGATTAAAGTGATACTATTATCATCTGATCTAATTTTGTTAGTTACCAATTTTTCTGACCGACATTTCATACAAATATGAATGATTCAACCAGAATGGAATTCATACCATGTTTCTGAGTCTTCCCTTGAAAATGTCTCAAATGGATTTATTCTTGATGAAGTCTAAAGTTTGATTACAATGACTCTCTGGAGATCTGCTGTAAAGCTTTTACAAAATGAAAGGTGTCAATAGTCTTAACATGAATAGTAATATACAACCATGATTCCCCTGTTAATCTGACATTTATATCTGAATGTAGTGTGTATTAGCACAAAACAAGACAATTTCTTTGAGGTACAATAGCATGTTTCTTTGTCAACATAAGGGGTTATTGTATAAATGAATGATCCCAAGGGAATAATAAGGTTTAATACTCCTTAATAAATAATGGTGACGATGGTTGAGTCAATAAAAACCTTTAATATTCTATAAGCAATAATTGTGTGTTTGAGAATGTGAGAAGCTTAAATATTCGATAAGCAATATATTCTATTTTTTGCTCCTGAGACATACAGCAAGCCGCCACAGAAACAACAAACATAGCCATGACCATGAGGTAACTAAACATGGATGTTTGCTTCATTTGTTAATGGGACTTCAGATCCAATAAAATAATTGATACCGCTTTACGTGCGCATTATGTGTGTCTCTTGAAAATAATGCATCCGGTACGCTCAAGAAGAAAATGCTGAGTAGCCATATACCAAAATAGTTAAAGACAAAGCAGGCAAAATTGTGTATTGTAAACTGTGTCTCAGCGAGCTTAACCTTGGCGTGTATTCCTATTCTAAAAGTTGGTTATATTTTAAAGCAAGCATGGATATTTTATTGTTATAATTAAAAAAAAACATAGTTTTTCTAAAATTGAAACGTCATAAAGCAGTAAAGTCATTCCCTTAGATCAGTACCATGCGTATTTTGTCAGTTGGTAAGTTATTGTAATACTTAAGTTCCGAAATAGTCCGTTTTACCGTGTCCGAAATATTGAGTCAAGTCCTTTTTAATTGAATTTTACAATTTATATAAAAATAAGAAGATGTGGTATGATTGCCATTGAGACAACTCTCAACAAAGAACAAATGACACAGAAATTAACAACTATAGGTCACCGTACGGATTTCAACAATGAGTTAAACCCATACCGCATAGTCAGCTATAGAAGACCGCGAAATGACAAATGTAAAACAATTCAAACTAGAAAACTAATGGCCTGATTTATGTACAAAATAACGAAATAAAAACAAATATGATATACAGCAACAAACGACAACCACTGAATTACAGGCTCCTGACTTGGGACAGGCACATGCAGAATGTGACGGGATTAAACATGTTAGCGGGTACCCAACCTCTCCCTAACCTGGGACATTGGTGTAACAGTACATATGAACAAACTATAAAAATCTGAGAGTACTCGCAGTTACTGAGAGCTAGTTCAAAGCCAATAAAAACTAATAAAAAATCATGCATCTTAGACTAAAATATCAATCAGTACACATCAAACATCCGAAGTATTTAATGATAAGACGTCATTAACAGTCAGAGAAAAACATGACCTTGTGCAATGCCAAGATACAGGTATTGTTCTTATGTTGTGCTGTAATGCCACTTTCCCGGATTAGGTAGCGCTAATAAATATGTTAAACCCTGTCACATTGTTTATGCACGAGTCTTTAGTCGAATTGTTTTTGTTGGTTGCCGTTTATCAGAAAAAAAAAATTTTTTTGTTATTTACACAAATCAGGCCGTTACTTGTCCCGTTTGTACGGTTTGATTTTTGGTAGCAATATACAGTTAGGAAAAAAAATAATAATTCCCTTCATAAACTTTACCATCCCCTTTTCCTTGCTTTCTTACAAATTAAGCTTACTGTTTGTGTCATATATGTGCATATGTATGTAATCAGTATCTTCCATAGATTTGATTTCCAGTTGTCAAAATGGTGAAATATAATTTCTTTTTGGTGTAACTAACCATGGAAACAATCTGCATTTATTTACTATAAAATATTGCTGAAAGGGATCTGAAGATGTCACATGTTTCCCTGAAAGTTTGTTTAAAAGTAGAATTTCAATTCTTTGGAATGATACCTTTTCAGAAACTGTTTACATATACAGTGTATCTATCAAGAGATCAAATTAAAATCCTATTTCTTTCGTCTCATTTTTTCGTAAAATTGCGTCAAAAGTGCGTGTGAAAAAAAAGGTTTCTCGACCTATGTCCGATCGGGATATGAAAATACGGACAGTCAAACAGAAAATAGCCCATGAAACATGTAAAACATAATCTTGATATTCCTATAAACCCACTTTGAAGGCTTAATAAGTCACCAGCCGCAAAAAATGAATTTTATTGCACAATAACTTTCATATTTTCAAAATCCACCGGGGCTAAAATACGAAACCATACTTCTAACTGTATATTGCTACCTTTAGATTTTCATGTTCCTTTTTAATATTACAATACAGTATATAATAACAGCTTTCCCGTTTATTTGCTTTTTGTTTTTGTTTTTGTTTTTTTTTTTTTTTGTGCAAAAGACTGAAAATAAAATTAGAATTGAATCATGTCGCAGACGTTTTACCTAATTGAAAAAATATATTTGTTCCTTTATTGTCCATTGAGACAAATAAGACAAATAAAACTGTAAAAATATTGCCTTCCAGTGCATTGACAATACAATGTCGAAAGGTCGATGCTTCATTACAGTAAAAAAAGCTGACGTTATGTACGACTCCCGCCATTAACGTGTGATTTATCACGTCTTTACAGTGATTAGGGTAGGAAAGGTTACTACTGATTGCATCTTATTGCTTTTTTAATTGTTTCTATTCACTTACTCTCACCAGACACACTAATTGGAAGAGAAAAAAGTGCCAAGAAGTCAGGAAGGTTACGGATGTCCGATTTATTTACTCACTAGATCATGAAAAACAATACTATTTACATTTCCGTTCCGCATAATATTATTAAACGATGTATATTTACCTTACATAATTCAAATATGACTACACATGATAATTTAGATACAGAACGATACTTTATTTTACGCAAATTGAATATGACTCGTTCTATGAATCAATGATTTAAGGGTATTAGGTATTGTATTAATATTAAACGATTTTCCTTTATTTACTAATTTTTTTTTCAGAAATTGATTACGTTTAGATTTTTCAGAAACGTGAGATTGGATTTTTGTAAGCAGAAGAAAATATCACAAAATTTTTGTTTGTATGAGACGAAAAAAAATGTAACAAAAATATCGAACTCCAAGGCAAAGTAAAAAAGGGTAAGTCCATAACAATTGCCAAAATCAAACGCTACATGTATCAATCAACGGAAAAAAATGAAAAACAACTGCCATACTCCTGACTTGGTACATGTATGAGAGTTTTTTTTTTAATTCCGTTAAATCGACAAAATTACCGCCTAATGTGGTAGCGTGTTCGCCTCGAGTGCGAGAGGTCGTGGCTTTGAAGCCCGGCCGGGTCAAACCAAAGACTTTAAAATTGGTATTTGCTGCTTCTCCGCTAAGCGCGCGGCATTAAGGAGTAAGAACAAAGACTGGTCGGCTCGGAGTCAGAATAATGTGTCCGGATAAGGTGACATGTCTTCATGCGGACTGTTACCTTGTGAATTAGCACGTTAAAAATCCGACTCAGCGTGTCGGTCTAGTACAAAGCAGGGTTAATAATTCATATATTATATTAACATGTTCTAGTCCTGAATATGCATAATAATTTGCCGCTGGACGTTAAGCACCCATCTATCATTATCATCATCATTATTGACAAAATTTTGAAATCAACCCAAACAGACATAATAGGTTTATGTGACAATTATTGGGATCCAGCAGCCAAAACTGTGTTACATACATGACAGACAGCGAGAGAGAGAGAAATTGAGAGAGAGATCATATAGTACTTCCACGGATATATATGATAGTTATTTGACCATCATTTCGTCAGAAGACGCTGGCTAATATAGTACAGCATGTCCTGTCGCTCATAATTCAATCAAAATTTTATATTTAAATATTGGAATTCTACATTATTGTTGTATCATTCCTATAAATTATATGAAAATAAAAGTTAAGTTTCATGTGTCCCCTTTTTCTGGATTTGTCTTAAATACGCCCAAACCTAATAATTTAAAAACCAAGGATGTATCAATACGTGGGATCGTTATGAGCTATATGACCAAAATGGACCTAAAAAGAATAGCCAAATTCATCTAGTAATGTCAACTTTGGCCAAGGGTGTTGGAACCTTAACTAAGATAGTCACGGATTTAACCTCACTAATATAAGATAGTCACGGATTTAACCTCACTAATATAAGATAGTCACGGATTTAACCTCACTAATATAAGATAGTCACGGATTTAACCTCACTAATATAAGATAGTCACGGATTTAACCTCACTAATATAAGACACGGTTACAATTGCAACTTGTACAGCATTATAAAGGCCACGCTCAACTTGCAGTGAGATGGGAGTGTAAACGTACTGTAACTTTGTGACCGCAATAAAAGGTGATTTTCCGTTACATTTTATGTTTTCCTTGTGCGCGTAGTAATTTTTTGTCCTGGATTAATACATTGTATCAATTTTTTTCATAATAAAAGGTCATTTTGAGTTTCGGTTATGTTTAACTTATTTACAAATTGTGAAACTACGAAATGTATTGAATAAGTTGTTTGAAAGACTGTTCATGAATTAACTGAGAATTGATAAAGGAATTCTTTACTTATTACTCACACGGGCCATCTTAAGTAAGTAAGAGGAATCTCTACTGTATAAAAATAAGGAGATGAGGTATGATTGCCAATGAGACAACTATCCACCAAAGTTCAAAGTGGATGAAAGCAATTATAGGCAACCGTACGGCCTTCAACAAGGAGAAAAACCCATACCGTATAGTCGGCTTTTTAAAGGACCCGACATGAAAAATATGAAACAATTCAATTGAGAAAACTAACGGCTTAATTTATAACAAAACAATTAACGAAAAACAAATATGACAGACATGAACCAACGACAACCACTGAACTACAGGCTGCTGACTTGGGACAGGTACATAAAGAATGTGGCGGGGTTAAACATGTTTGTGAGCGCTATACCTTCCCCCTAACCTGGGATATTTGTCAACCAGCACAACATAAGAATAAACTATAAAAATCAGTTGAAAAAGGCTTAACTCATCAGATCGATACAAAGCAGAAAAACATCCAACACAAATACAAACCGGACGTGGCAGGGTATTTATCCATCCCTCATCCCTAACAACAAAAAGGACACTAAATAGAAATAAGAAGATGTGGTATGAATGCCAATGAGACAACTCTCCATCCAAGTCACAATGTGTAAAAAGTAAACAATTATAGGTAAAAGTACGGCCTTCAACACGTAGCCTTGGCTCACACCGAACACTAAGTATATATCTAAAAGTACTCGCAGTTACTGACAGCTAGTTCAAAGCCAATAACAACTAATAAAAAATCATGTATCTAAGACTAAAATATCAATCAGTACACATCCAACATCTAACGGATTTAGTGTAAAGGCGTCATTAACAGTCAGAGAAAAACATGACCTTGTGCAATGCCAAAATAAAGGTATCGACAGATTGTAGTACCGTTAAAGTGCATATGTGTATAACAAAACTATTTAGTATGATTTTAATTTACTGATAACAATATCAATATTTATACCAATAAAAACAATATTCAAAGATCTAATTACAGTGTTGGATTGGTAACCTTTTAGAATAAGTTTATTACATTTTTCAATTGAACACACGTAAGAAACTTATATAACTTTTTCATGTATAAAGCATTAATAGCGTTAAAGATTTCAAATATATTTACCATAACACGTTGAACATTGGTGTAAATAGAAAATTGCTTTAGACTCTTTATTATGACATGCCACCACAATAAGTATATACAGAAAGATTTGTTTTATTCTTGTTCTGTTACTTATAGATATGACTATATAAATGAATAAAAACTCATCAAAGATACCAGATTTATTATTGTGTACATAAGACGCACGTTTCGACTACAAAGCATGAGACTCGTCAGGAGAGCTCGAATCCAAACAATTAAGAGGCCAAATCGTGTACAAAGTTGAAGAGATTTAACAACAAAAGATGTTTGGTACATGCCAAAGACACAATAACCAAAATTTAAAAATTTAAAAAAAACGACCCAATCTACAATTATAGAATACGAGATTATACAATATTTCAAGCTTTAAATTGTTCCGACTCTATTACAGTTTTGCATAAAGTTTACACAAACAATGAAAGATTTGCCAATAAAACCCAATTCTCCAAATACCGATATATATCCTGTACAGCCATCTTTACAATTGATCATGAGGTTCACTGGTGGTCGGGAGAGGTCCAGGTGACCATATGTGTATACCTTAGTCAACCATTGTGGTCATTTAAACGTAAAAGTTTGTTATAAAAATCTTCCATACCATAATATAAGATACGGTTGTATATGTTCCGGACCATATGAGTATTTGGACCATACGCGTATGGTCATGACCATACGAGTATATACTCGTTTGGTTAGGAACGGGCCGGACCGTATGAGTATTTAGACCATATAAGTATTTTTCGGACAAATTTTAACTTCCTTCGCAGGAACACACAGCTCATTCTCCGAACCAAATGGGCACACAAGTAACTTACTGAAACCTTTTGCCTTTGACATATTGTCCGAATCTTGGTGTATCTGTTGCATTCGCTGGAGTCAAATAAAGCGCCTTTGTCCTGTCGACTCTTTCGTCTGTAAGTGAAACAACAGGCCTTAGGGGGATGGACCTTTTTCTTTTTCCCCCGGTATTCAGATTAGTGTTTTAGTTTTTTATTTCTTCTGATTTTTACTTATTTTTCACTTAATTGATGTGTTCTTGCTCCTATTCATATACGATCTTATCAATAATAATAGTAGTTTATACTTGCTGTCCTATATCCTTATTTAATCTTATTTTCCACATATGAATACAGGAACAGCACGTATAAAACACTGGTATTGTAAAATCGTTTGACTGGGAGCATGAACGCATTAAATAACTTAAAATAAATTGAAATATTTAAGAAATTTTAATTTACTGAAAACAAATGAAAACAATAAAATAAAGACAAAAGGAGGCTACAATGCCCCATGTTCCTCTGAGTAAAACTCGTTTAACGGTTCATTTAAAACCAGGTTTAATCCGCCAATTTCTACATAAGGAAATGCCTGTACCAAGTCAGAAATATGACAGTTGTTTTCCATTCGTTTGATGTGTTTGAGCTTTTAATTTTGCCATTTGATAAGGCACTTTCCGTTTTGAATTTTCCTTGGAGTTCGGTATTTTTGTTATTTAACTTTTAGATATTCCTTTAAAATATTTTCAATGCATATTGCATGTACTGATTTTGTGTCATGGATGGATACCCTATATCCTTTGTTTTTCTATTATATTGTGTTTCATAGTAAGGAAAATCGATATAATGACCATGTACATATGCGTTTCATTATCATTTATTTAACTTGTGAGTAGAATTCACTTTATTTTATTAATCATGTAACAATGATTACCATTTGATTAAATATGCCAACGTTCACCGTATTAATTACCTGGACCATACGCGTATGGTCGGACCATATGAGTATTTACGCATATGGTCATGACCATACGCGTATGGTCCAAATACTCATATAGTCCGGAACATATATATACGTCTTAGTATTCACGAGGCAGTATTAGTATGAGCTATTATGTTTCTTTTGGTCGCATGACATTTGACGTGACTCAGTGCATCCCGCCATCGGTTTTTTTTTACTTTTTAACTTTGCGTATTTCTGGTGCAGGTGGGTCCTGATGTGCGATTTGGACACAAAGAATTTTACAGTGTTGTTTTTATTATGTGTAACCTAATATAAATATTTACTTAATTTTATCTTTATCGAGAAAGTGTATACTGTGTACGGTATGTACTATCAACAACAAAAACTGTTTTGTAGACGGTCATTGTTGGCCTCTATGTTAGATTAATTTTCATGTTTGTCTGAATTGATTAGTCAGTTCAATTGTATGTCTGTGATTATGTCTACACAGTTTTGGCTGCTGGATCCCAATAATTGTCAAACTAACCGAATATGTCTTTTTAGGTTGCTCACCCAATTGTGTCAATATAACGGAACTATAAACAGCTTTTATACAAGAGGTAGGCTTAGCTAGCTATGAAACCAGGTTTAACAAACCATTTTCTTCGGAAAATGCCTATACCAAGTCAGAAATAGGGCAGTTATTTTTCACTTGTTCAGTTGATTGATAGCATTTGATTTTGTCAGTTTTTATGGACTTCCCCTTTTTGAATTTGCCTTCGGAAGCTCGGTATTTTTGTTATATTTTTTATCATATCAATGCCGAAGCACTGAAAAGCAAAACAAAATTTACAGAAAGTTTTTCTGTTGCTTTTTTTATAGTTGTTAGATCTATGTGTTCTGTTGTTCTGTATTGTACCTGTGCGATGTTGCTTACCTTAGATCTATGTGTTCTGTATTGTACCTGTGGGATGTTGCTTACCTTAGATCTATGTGTTCTGTATTGTACCTGTGGGATGTTGCTTACCTTAGATCTATGTGTTCTGTATTGTACCTGTGGGATGTTGCTTACCTTGATCTATGTGTTCTGTTGTTCTGTATTGTACCTGTGGGATGTTGCTTACCTTAGATCTATCTGTTCTGTATTGTACCTGTTGCAAAACAAAATTGACAGAAAGTTTTTCTGTTGCTTTCTTTTATAGTTGTTAGATCTATGTGTTCTGTTGTTCTGTATTGTACCTGTGCGATGTTGCTTACCTTAGATCTATCTGTTCTATATTGTACCTGTGGGATGTTGTTTTAGTTGTTAGATCTATGTGTTCTGTATTGTACCTGACGGATGTTGTTTTAGTTGTTAGATCTATGTGTTCTATATTGTACCTGTGGGATGTTGCTTACCTTAGATCTATGTGTTCTGTATTGTACCTGTGGGATGTTGCTTACCTTGATCTATGTGTTCTGTTGTTCTGTATTGTACCTGTGGGATGTTGCTTACCTTAGATCTATGTGTTCTGTATTGTACCTGTGGGATGTTGCTTACCTTAGATCTATGTGTTCTGTATTGTACCTGTGGGATGTTGCTTACCTTAGATCTATGTGTTCTGTATTGTACCTGTGAGATGTTGCTTACCTTAGATCTATGTGTTCTGTATTGTACCTGTGGGATGTTGCTTACCTTAGATCTATGTGTTCTGTATTGTACCTGTGCGATGGTGCTTACCTTAGATCTATGTGTTCTGTATTGTACCTGTGGGATGTTGCTTACCTTGATCTATATGTTCTGTTCTGTATTGTACCTGTGGTATGTTGCTTACCTTAGATCTATGTGTTCTGTATTGTACCTGTGGGATGTTGCTTACCTTAGATCTACGTGTTCTGTATTGTACCTGTGGAATGTTGCTTCCCTTAGATCTATGTGTTCTGAATTGTACCTGTGGGATGTTGCTTACCTCCTCGTTTTGATTTCTATTTGGCGATGTACTTTTTGTTTAGATTTGAGTTTTTTGTCCCTAGTTATCGTTATTTAGTTATATTTTCTTACTTTTTCATAAACAATTCCTTAATTTTTTTTTGCTCTAACGACGAACTGAAGGAAAATATATTCCGTGAAGGTAAAAATATGGTCATAATTATAAATTAACTGTTTACAAAACTTTGAATTTTTGAAATACTAAGGCTTTTCTACCTCAGGAATAGATTACCTTAGCTGTATTTGGCAAAACTTTAAGGAATTTTTGGTCCTCAATGCTCTTCAACTTCGTACTTTATTTGGCCTTTTTAACTTTTTTGATTTGAGCGTCACTGATGAGTCTTTTGTAGACGAAACGCGCGTCTGGCGCAAATACAAAATTTCAATCTTGGTATCTATGATGAGTTTATTTACCTGTCAAAGCAGTGTGCTAGTATAAGAAAAAACAGATACACATATGTAAAGATTCACAAATAATAATCTTTACCATCAACATCAGTTTTGGCAAAACACGGTACTGATGATAAATGTTTCTGGTTGTATGTCGAAAATATCGGGAAACGGGAGGTAAGTCATTTTATGTAGTCAATTGTCTGTATTTCTTCAGTCGAATAGTAATTATGTCAGACGTTTTTCTCTGAAATTACATTTAACACGTACGCTTACCTATTATGTCTGTTTGATTTGTTCACACATTGTTGTCAATAAAATGGAATTTTATGCGACTGTCATACAAGTGAGAGGTTTAGCTAGCTATAAAACCAGGTTTAATCCACCATTTTCTACATAAGGAAATGCCTGTACCAAGTCAGGAATATGACAGTTGTTTTCCATTCGTTTGATGTGTTTGAGCTTTTAATTTTCCCATTTGATAAGGGACTTTCCGTTTTGAATTTTCCTTGGAGTTCGGTACTTTTGTTATTTTACTTTTTGCATCAATACTAAAAACTGTGTTAGGCTTTATCAAATATATATACATGTTATTATAATAACAAGATTAATTAAGCATTGGTTAATGTTTGGTTTTTTCTCTCCAAAAATTAAGTAAATGAATTCAAAAAAATGATTCATATACTAGTATATTCTCCTTCCACTTTTTTCCAGAGAAATGTACCAGTTAGACATGTACTGAATCCATCATAGAAATAGATATATCACATACCGTTTTGGTGAATAAAATCTGCAATTTTTGTTATGATCGAGACACAAAGTCAAAGATGAACAACCCTTTGTTTCGTAAAGAGTCCTCGAAATGTCTATTTTAAAGAAGGAACACACATCTAGGACAGGAAGCAAAATGGTGAATTATTATACCATTTGTAATATTTGTATAAAAACATTGTCTCAAAAAGGAATGTAAACTACTCCAATGTATAATAAATTATTACTTTTAAAGGCTTATATATAAAAAAACTTCAAAACCAAATCATTATATCTATGGAAGAATTTAGTAAAGGTTTTAAGTAATTTGTGGTAAATTATTAAGTCAGGGATTTCGTTACCACAAATTACTTAAAACCTTTACTAAATTCTTCCATAGATATAATGAATTGGTTTTGAAGTTTGGTTGTACCTGTAGAAAACTTATTTCAAACGGGATATCACATCCTCATTTTACGGAGATGTTGTTTACCGTGCCCGGAAATTTAGAAACGATCCGGGTAAACTTATCGATCCTTTAAATAAATAATATTTAGTTTGCTTTTAATTTACTGATAACAAACACAATATCAATACCAATAAAAACAATATTCAAAGATCTAATTACAGTGTTGAATTGGTAACCTTTTAGAATAAGTTTATCTAAAGGATCGATAAGTTTACCTGGATCGTTTCTAAATTTCCGGGCACGGTAAACAACATCGTCCCTTTTGTCGTAAATTTTAGTGTAGAGTTTCCCGTGTAAAACTGAAATGTCTAAATCTAGGAAAGGACAGTTATTACCGTTTATATTTGATTTATTGAAAGTAAGTTCCTTTAGGTAAATTTCGGCAGTATATTTAGAAACTTCTTGATTATTTAACGAACAAATATCATCAAAATAACGGTAAGTGTTGTTGAATTTATCAATTAAATGCAATTTAGACGGGTCTTTACTGATTTTGATCATAAACTGGGATTCATAACAGTACAAGATCAAGTCTGTTATTAAAGGGGCGCTATTGGTGCCCATGGGAATACCTACAACCTGTCGATAAACTTTGTTGCCGAAACGTACATAAATATTATCAAGGGAAAATTAACAGCTTGAATCATCTCATCACACCTCCAGTCGGTATATCTAGCATATTTACCTTTATCATTAGAGAAGAAAGCTTTAAATGAGTTGCAGAAAATATATTTGCATTCAGATTTACAAAACGACCATTTAATTAAATAGGAAAACTTTTGTTTGATAAGATTGTGTGGAAGTGTAGTATAAAGAGTTGAAAAGTCAAAACTGTCAACAGAATCAAAAGGACCATCAAAAGCACGTAATTCATCTAAAACATCCAAAGAATTTTTAACACTCCAAAAATAGTTAATTCCACTATTTTCATATATTTTATTACAAACGTTAATGATAAGTTCTTTGATAGTAGTTAAGGAACTAGTTAAAAGCACTGAAAGATTAGTTGTAGAATACTTACTAGAGGCCGAGATGAAACGATATTTTACTGGTTTTTTTGTGTAGTTTAGGTAACCAATACATAGTAGGGACCTTCTAATGTTCAGAAGAGGCCTTAAGCTGTGATGTGGTTATAAAATGTTTGTTTACTATATGACTCTCTGTAGAGCGCACGGACTTGAATGTAGATGAATTTAAAATTTCATTCTTAAGAACGTCCGTGTAGTATTTACGGCATACCACCACCACGTTGTTGGCTGCTTTGTCGGCCGGTACAAACACAAACCGCTTTGAAAGTTCTTGAAGTTTGTTTCTTATTCTACAAATAGGCGTATCATGTACTCCTTTATTTATTTCTGAATTATTTTCAAAATATGGTATTCGAATATCTACAACATTCATACATTTATTTAAATAATCAAGAGATTTTTTATCAGATTTTTCCCGTTTACACCAAGTTTTACAATACGATGAAAGGGCGTCTTTAGTGACCTGACGACACTGTTTCCAATCTATTTTAGATGGAGGACGATATTTTGGTCCTTTTTTCAAAACGTTTTTAACCTCTCGGTCTTGAACGATATTGAGGTCTCCCGTAATAACATGGCCATAGGGATCATATCTAAAATTCGACGATTCACAGTCTCAAGTTAGAGGAGTATTATTTTCTACATTGACGTCTGATGTTACTGACGTTTAATTAAAAATTAAACTTCTGCTGGGTTTTTGTATGTATACGAAATAATAGGTGGTTCTGTGTTATCAAAATAGGGAGGTTTAAAGTTTTGAATAGAAGAGTCATTAAATATACTCGATAAGTCGATGAAATCAATACCTCTGTTAATATATTTAATTTTCAGAAAGTGCCGTTTATGATCTTCAGGTTTATCGATACGCGGGAACAGCCTATGGTGGCAAAAAGCTGTAATTATACGCGAATATTCATAGAGTGGTCTGAAGAACGAGATTGTGTCACACTCCTTGAAAATATTATGTAATTTACTAATTGGTATTTGACCCAGTTTGCATAATAGTTGATGCCTACCATTGTTTTTAAATATAGATAGATCATCAAATGTGTAATTTATACGATGTTTAATTCGTTGATTTCGATTGATACGTTTGCCATGAGACCAATTATTTCGTTGTCTTTTATCCATAATATTCATGATATCAATAGAAGAAGTTGTAGATATGTTCCCTTGTCCAAGTATATTGTCATTTAGACCCAGGGAATAAGCTGTCTGCAGTCGTTTAATCCAAGACAGTTCGATAATTTTACGGGAATCTTCAAATTGTTTATGCGATTGCCCTTGTTGTTTCTGGATCGTTTCGAGTGGTTGGAATCTTATAAATTTAATATTGTGGTTGTGTTTACCTAAATGTTGGTAAATTATACTTTTGAATTTCTTAGGTTTTCGGAAGCGGTATAGATGTTCCTGTGTTCGTTTAAAAAATTCCCGTCCTGTTTGTATATTATTTATTATATGTATACTATCAATTTCGTTATTTAACTGCTTTAAATTAGAATACTTGTTTAGATCCAATCACTCCAGATGTTTTCATTTATTGATTTTGAAGACAATTTACATGTGTGCAAATACAAGCGTTTGAGAATTAAATGAACGGTTGATGACATTGACAAACCAAATTCAAAATCTTACATATATATGCATGTTCCTGTGTAAAAGAGGGGCGAAAAATCCCAGAGGGACTTTCAAACTCATAAGTCGAAAATAAACTGACAACGCCATGGCTAAAAGAGAAAAAGACAAACAGACAAACAATAGTACACACGACACAACATAGAAAACTAAAGACTGAGCAACACGAACCCCACCAAAAACTTGGGGTGATCTCAGGTGCTCCGGAAGGGTAAGCAGATCCTGCTCCACATGTGGCACCCGTCGTGTTGCTCATTTTAGTACAAACCCGCTAATAAGTCTAATTCGGTAGGTCACATTCGGGAAAAGGGGGACGGGATTGTAGTTATGACATTAGGAACATATCCGCTATCATCTATGAAAGGGTTATTCCATAACGGTCAACCAACTCGTGATGGCGTCCGTAAAACTTACGAAGGGATGATTTCAACTTCATCACTTGGAACTCTTGGTTTAATAGCTTCCTTGTGAACAGCAACCCTCTATCATGGAAATCATGATAGGAAATACAAGCCCTGGAATATCGTTTCAAATGGGAGATATATACTCTGTATGCAGGCGCTGCTGGAATGTTGCTACATAGAAATGGAAAGTTCACAATTGGGAAAGTGAAATCATCTCTTTTGTCGTAAATTTTTGTTTTCAACCGACCCTCATTGTCAATTTCTAGATGCAAGTCAAGATATGAGGCAGACTTAACTGTATCTGTTGTATCCTATATCTCAAGTTCGATGGGATAGTGTTATGATATTGTAACTATCATATCTATTTAGTTGGCCTAATTTGTTTTGTGTGGCCTAAGAATGTTAACATTATATTTTGTTATATTGTGTACAAATTATACACATTGTGTTACAACTATGCAGTTTAGAATTCACTGGAACAATCACTGATACTCATGGAATGATTAGAACTTTCTATTTCACTTACATAACGTTTCTAGAATGATCATAACAAAAGATGCGTAATTTATATTTCTAGCGTTGTCTAGAAGTTTCCGTTTGAGTATTTAAATGCAGAACTAAAAGTTAGTTAAAGATAGAGATTTAGACAGAGACATAGATAGACTTAGACATCGATAGACATAGACATCAACATTCTCAGCAGTTGGATTGACACCTTTATTGAAAACTACATCATACTAGATTGTGACCTATTGGATATAATATTCTGTGGATTCCGAGAAGATTTCCGGATAAAGAAAAGATTGGACTCATATTTTGACAGTTAAGTTGACATTACTCTTTGTGTAATACTTCTTGTAAACTGGTGTATAATAAATATTGTTAAATTTTAGTATTGATTTGTGTCTTTTGTTGGCTACAATTAAAAGGCGATTTTCTGGCATAACAATAGATGATTAACTTTGCTTTTCAGTGCTGCGACATTGCTATGATTTGTTGCATATTTTTCTTAAATTCGCCGTGGAAAATTTAGAAACGACAATTTTTAACTCCAATAGGCAATGTTGACGTAAGATGAAATTGGTTATTCTTTTTATGGCCATTTTTGGTCATAAGCTTCTCATGTTTTTAATTAATTATACATTTTTGCATTTTTGTATTCCTCATAACGATAAATACATCAAAGCGTTGCGGAGGCACAAAATTTACATGTTATTTTCATATATCATAACGGTCAAACATGATCATGTGAACTTAAACTTTTGGAACTATGATTCAAACTTAACGGGTTGTATAGCTCCCATACAAAAATACCGAACTCCAAGAGAAATTCAAAACGGAAAGTCCTTTATAAAATGACAAAATCAAAAGCTCAAGCATATCAAACGAATGGAAAACAACTGTCATATTCCTGACTTATTACAGGCTTTTCCTTATGTAGAAAATGGCGGATTAAACCTGGTTTTATAGCTAGCTAAACCTCTCACTTGTATGACAATTGTATAAAATTCCATTTATATTGACAACAATGTGTGAGCGAAACAAAAAGACATAATAGGTACAAATGTCAAAAAATTGGGGTACAGCAGTCAACATTGTAATATAATCTCAATCACTATAAAAACAAATAATTATTTCAACAAAGAAAAACAAAATGACATACAGACACTCTATAGACGAAATAAATAAGCAAAAATGAAAGACAAGAATACAAATTGACCAAAGCATAATAGCACAATGGCGGGATGTATAAGTACCGAGCCACGCCAAAAGTATATTACCAAAAATGGACTAAACAGGTAGGGACAAAATGTACAAGGACAAATAAAAAGAACACTATAACACGTAATTAAGATGATAAACAACGTCACTACCTAGAATCTATACTTCAAGACCATCATGTATTATTTGTGAAGTTGATACGGAATATGTACCAACAAGGTCTTGGTATCTTCCAATGAACTTTTTTTAGAAAAAGGACGAGATGTTCTTTGACATAACCTTGGCTCATCAACTTTCTTTTCAGACATTGGTGACGTTTTATAAAGTGTGAGTAGCAGCTGCAAGCTCTTGAATACCGAATGAGTTGGGAAATGTATATCCCATATGCAGGTGAAGTTTGTATAGCAACCAACCTGCAATCAAAAGACATCTTGCGGGTGACGGGGTTTTGAAATATGGTCAGTTTGGTCTTGCTTTGTTGATAGTTTCTCGCCCTGAATACGCTAGAAATAATTGCCGCTGGACATAAAAAAAACATTTACTTGGCGACGTTGTCCAAATAAGTACACATTTAAGTGTTTATCCATTCATAGTATGAATAACAATGAGTAGCGCATTTATTGTATTATCGTTAACAGCATTGTCCTTTCTATTTCAAAGTCAGTGCTGTCTATTTGTATTAGAGTTATTGTCTGGTTAAATAATATTTAATATTTATCGGACTGTGCATACATTAATGTATGACTTATTAAGATATTTTAGATGTAGATGAATACTGATTGTTTTGGTAAAACATATGAATATATTTGTCAAGGGAATTTGTGGAACAGGAATAATTATGTGCTGCAGTTATTCCTCTTTATCCAATTCAATCTGCTGCATATCTTGGTTAACAATAAGAGTCGACTAAGAACCACACAACGTAAACGGTGTCCTCTATGAAATTTGCCTTCGCGTTCTTGGTGTACTGTACAGCACATTCAGTTGGTATGTTTTTTTTTTTAATTTTCTTTATTGATTCTTCTTCGTTTTTTAATAACATGATGTATTACAGAAGGAATTTTGCATACATTAATTGCATATTTATGAAAAAAATAATAATAACAATTTAAAAGTATTTAGGTGTATTGAGATTGTTGACAATTAAGTAAGAATTCGAAAATATTGTTACAAATGCCAAAGCATGAATTAAACATAATTATCTTCAAAGTCATTTATCTTTGTTATAAAACAAGCATGATCTTTATATTGCTGCATACTTTTACATGAAATGAGTATATATAGCTGAACTAGTATACATTATTGTTAAGGGGCCAGCTGAACCCCGCCTCCGGGTGCTTGATTTTCTCGCTGTGTTGAAGACCCCTTGGTAGCCTTGGGCTGTTTTCTGCTCTTTGGTCGGGTTGTTGTCTCTTTGACACATTCCCCGTTTCCAATCTCAATTTTATAGTCGGTTTAGTTTGCAAGTGTACTGTGACTTCAAGATCATAATCCGTAAGACAGTACTGTGCCTTCAAGTTTTTGTGTACTGTGACATCGTGTTGTAGTAACATATTACAGCCTTAGCTATCCTAGCGTGATTATGTTGGTTTGTAATTTTAACATTACCATATCCTAACCCCGCAAACTGTGTATGCAACTATTAGTCGATTGTGTTTGTATGTGTAAGGTTTCTCCTCTTGCAGACAACTGATCGGACTGTTGTACCAGGCTACAGACTAATCCAATGACATCAATAGGTTTCAGACAGGCATCCAAAGTCTCGTCCATTTGATACAAACTGGTATAGACAACACTTATTGCTAATGCATATATAGAATATCTCCAGTTGAAACTGCTCATCTCTTTTAGCTCCCTTAAGACATAATTTTTTTATTTGTTGTAAATACGAAATTCGCTGGTCTTCAAAACCAAAGAGATCTACACTGTCGCATATTAATCTAGAGGACATGTTCATTTTTGCCATCTACGCAAATTTGGTAAATTTTCAGTCTATCGTTCAAAGAAATAGTTTAAGCATGTGCGGAAGTAATCCTGGTTTCATTTCATTACTTTGATACAGCTGGTTGGCCTTGATGGCACGGCAATTTGAACTGTGTTGAACCTCCATTTAAAAATTTGAAAAAGGATTTTTTTTCTTAGACATATATAAATCGAAGAAATCTTCCATGGAACAATTTACCCCAAATTTGCCAGAATTGTTTAATTGAAGCCGAATGTCTCATTTACCTTGCATTATCTGATCTTAATAGTTTAACTACATCTAAAAGCAGGAGATACGAATATTGGGTTGTTGGAAAAGTTTTGTTTTGGGTTATTTCGAAGAAAAACATCTGGTTAATAGCTTCAAGCTGCTCGTTTCATTCATGAAATACTTTGCATATCAGCATTAAAAGGCATAGAATCCTCGTTATCACCATCATCATCATTATTAAATGTATAGACATTAATCTTATCAATGACATTTTAGAATATAGTCAAAATCTGGAAAACTTTTGACCAGTTTCTGTTTAGATTGGGGTCATGATATATTCTTTTGTTTATTTTTTTAAGAGCTCGACTAACTGTTGACAGCCATTTCAAAACAAAACGTGTGCATTTGTATATACTTTTAAACGTGTGCATTTGTATATACTTTTCCATTGATCTCAACGAATATCTGTTTTCCATATGTTTCAACTTTAGATAACTTAAATAATGACCAGTGGTTGGTGATAATTCTATTTATTTGCTTCTCAACTTTTTAAATGTATTTCCATGAAGGCTTATGGTATTCTACAGTATGTCTTTCTGTGCAAATGACCTCTCATCACAGTAATAACAACTGAATGTGTCCTCCGCACAATCGACTCGACAAAACAATTATTTGAAAAAAAATGAATAAAATCAAAAGGTATGATTAATGCTACAAGTAACGAAATACAGACTCCTCTTAAAACTAATAAGGAATAAATGAGAGCAACATTACATGATGTCTCAAAGTCCTAGAGCTGCTAAAGATGAAACGATTTTAAGGGACTAAAACTAGATTGCATTTGCTGAACATGAAGTCACACTACTTTCACAATCGCTTTGTACAAGAAGTTACAGTACACAGGACTGAAATGAACGCGAAGTCACATCACACTTGCTGACTAAACCGACTATGTATATTCTTTACATGTAAAAGTATACTGCAATATAAGGAACCATGCTTCTTTAATGTCAAAGATAAATGATTTTGAAGTGGGTTTTAATTCATTTTTTGGCATTTGTAATAATACTTTATATTTAAATTGTTAAAAATCTTGGAACTTTCAAACAATACACCCAAATACTTGTAAAAAGTAAAATCACAAAAAATACTGAACTCCGAGGAAAATTCAAAAAGGAAAGTCCCTAATCAAATAGCAAAATCAAAAGCTCAAACACACCAAACGAATGGACAACAACTGTCATATTCCTGACTATTATTTTTATGTAAATATGCAATTGAGGTATGCAAAATTCATTCTGTAATACACCATGTTATTAAAAAGTGAAGAATCAATTAAAGATATCAAAAAGCATACCACACTGAATGTACAGTTGTCATTTGGTGTTGCAAAATTGAAGACACAGTACACCGACAACGTGAGGACATATTTCATAGAGGACACCGTTTACGTAGTGTGAGAATTGTTATCTTAACATTTCTATAAATACCAATATTCGAGCAGAGTCTATTTATGGCTTATATATTTCAGAGCTTGTGTTACCTATGATGATTACCTAGATATAGGGTTGCTGCTTACAAAAAGTAACTAATGGTTTCTATTGGTAAAATTAATTAGAAAAAAAAAATATCTCCGAAAGATTAACAAAAGCCAGCATGCTTTGGTTTAACGTAATGTAACATATGTGCCTAAGATGACAGAGAATGATGAAAAATAAAAAAGATGTCCACCAAAAGCCGTAAATAAGAGCAGGGGCTCTGGAAGAGTAAAAAGATCCTGCTTTTCCAATAGCACCCGTCGTGTTGCTCATACCGAGTAAAGTTCGGCGCAATGTCGCATTATTGAAAAGAAAACGAGATTGTGATTTCACACCTCTACGTGATTTTGTGTCTGATGGAAAGTTGTCCCATTGACCTATCATTTGGTTTTTGTCGATATTTATTTTTGATGGTTTTGTTTTTTTATCTTTTATGAGTTTATGTCGTTGATGAGTTTTGCTATTTTTTGTATAGTCCGATTATAATTCACTTGATTGGATTTAGTCGGTTATTATCTCATCTAGGATTGGTTAGATCTGTTTCCTCATTGAAGAAAGGTTGTATTTTATGAGTTTTTTACATATTGGACACTTTTCTTGAACAGTTTATTGTGTTTGTGCCCGAATAATATTTTGGAATGGAAAAAGTATGATACTAAACATAGGATTTTCTTATCGAAGAGAACTCATGGGTTTGTACAATAACGATAAAGAGAACATGCTTTATTGAATTGAAATAACATTTAAAACACTAGGTTTGAGCGATGCTATGATACGACTTGAAAATACATAATTTTCAACAGAAAAACCAATCAACTGCAATCTTTTTGTTTGTGATAAATTATCTCAAGTCAGAATTTTCTGTATATTTGTTATATCTCATTGTTTGTTTGGGAAATTAAGGCTGTTGATAGATCTTTGAAAACTTCTGTTATGAAAACCTCTGTTAAATAAAATCACAAACTTTAAAAACTTTGAATGATTGAGAGATTGATATTTTATCTTGATTTGGTGAAGACCGTATCTGTACTTCTTAATATTTGTTTTATTTTTTCTTTAGTTCTTTAAGATACTATTACAACAAACAATGAAGATAATTTCCGAAAAGGAACTTTACTTTACAATAACGATATAATAGAAAACAAAAACGCAAGTACAGATAAAACAATAAAAGACAATGTCGAATTAAAGAGTGCTCACATTCATTGTAAACAAAGCCTAATCTGCGGAAATATAAATCAAGCCGTCATATTCTCTAATATATGTGGCTGTACATCACAAAAGAATTCATACATTCACTTAAAGGGTATGGTAGACACGAAATAATATCATAAACAATGATTTAACACACTGATTATAACCTCTATTAATGTATCAATTAACTTGTTAAAGTACCTTGATGAAAAACATAATCGTTGCAAATACCTCTTGATATTAAATTCCTAAAGGTAGAATCATAGAACCGTGATTTATCTCTATAGATATATTAAACCAGGAAAGGTTCGAACAACTTTTGATAGCTGTATCCCTGTAATAAAAAGATATCTAAAAATGAAAAAAATAACGTTCATTGAAATCAAGATGTCACTGCGAACAATCGTATATTGGACCAACTGAGGAATGTACAGTACATTAAAAGAAACCAAAATACAATGGTATAAGCATAAACACACCAGTCACTTGTAAAAAAATGAAAAAAACACGTTACAAACTACATGCGTCCGAGGCGCCTTTCTGGATTTACCTTTATCAGGAACGCACAAAGCCGAAAACTTGGCCAAAATTGTATAAGAAACAAAACAGTTGAAGAGAGAATCTTCGTAATGTTGGATTTATTATAATAAATTGAGCTTGATGGATTTCATTTTTGTTTTTGCAAAAATCCCTTAAATATCTCCAAGTATTGTTACGAAATATATAAATATTGAATATATACAACAGAACTAACAACAACGTGTATTTCTTCTACTTTAACAAACTTTAGAGATTCCAAAAAAAGTACAAACACTAATATGAAGGAACAGTATTTTCTATCAGCTGTAACTACGTACGGTAATATGAAGGAACAGTATTTTCTATCAGTTGTAACTATGTACGGTAATATGAAGGAACAGTATTTTCTATCAGTTGTAACTACGTACGGTAATATGAAGGAACAGTATTTTCTATCAACTGTAACTACGTACGGTAATATGAAGGAACAGTATTTTCTATCAGTTGTAACTATGTACGGTAATATGAAGGAACAGTATTTTCTATCAGTTGTAACTACGTACGGTAATATGAAGGAACAGTATTTTCTATCAGCTGTAACTACGTACGGTAATATGAAGGAACAGTATTTTCTATCAGTTGTAACTACGTACGGTAATATGAAGGAACAGTATTTTCTATCAGTTGTAACTACGTACGGTAATATGAAGGAACAGTATTTTCTATCAGTTGTAACTACGTACGGTAATATGAAGGAACAGTTTTTTCTATCAGTTGTAACTACGTACGGTAATATGAAGGAACAGTATTTTCTATCAGCTGTAACTACGTACGGTAATATGAAGGAACAGTATTTTCTATCAGTTGTAACTATGTACGGTAATATGAAGGAACAGTATTTTCTATCAGCTGTAACTACGTACGGTAATATGTTTTCTATCAGTTGTAACTATGTACGGTAATATGAAGGAACAGTATTTTCTATCAGTTGTAACTATGTACGGTAATATGAAGGAACAGTATTTTCTATCAGCTGTAACTACGTACGGTAATATGAAGGAACAGTATTTTCTATCAGTTGTAACTATGTACGGTAATATGAAGGAACATTGTAACTACGTACGGTAATATGAAGGAACAGTATTTTCTATCAGTTGTAACTATGTACGGTAATATGAAGGAACATTGTAACTACGTACGGTAATATGAAGGAACAGTATTTTCTATCAGTTGTAACTATGTACGGTAATATGAAGGAACAGTATTTTCTATCAGTTGTAACTACGTACGGTAATATGAAGGAACAGTATTTTCTATCAGTTGTAACTACGTACGGTAATATGAAGGAACAGTATTTTCTATCAGTTGTAACTATGTACGGTAATATGAAGGAACAGTATTTCTATCAGTTGTAACTATGTACGGTAATATGAAGGAACAGTATTTTCTATCAGTTGTAACTACGTACGGTAATATGAAGGAACAGTATTTTCTATCAGTTGTAACTACGTACGGTAATATGAAGGAACAGTATTTTCTATCAGTTGTAACTACGTACGGTAATATGAAGGAACAGTATTTTCTATCAGTTGTAACTACGTACGGTAATATGAAGGAACAGTATTTTCTATCAGTTGTAACTACGTACGGTAATATGAAGGAACAGTATTTTCTATCAGCTGTAACTATGTACGGTAATATGAAGGAACAGTATTTTCTACGTACGGCAATCAAAAATGTATCAAGGAAATACTATTAAATGTGCAGCATCTCTAGAACTAAATCATTAAATGTTATTATCTTTCTAAAATATGACGGCATTCATAATAACTTAGATATACCACAGGGATAAAGCGACGTACGATTCAAGGTTCTATCTTTGTTTTTTTTTTCGTCACAAAATGACTTTCCTTTTATCAGATTATCTTTGCTGATCGACAGACTTGAAAAGCTTTGACAATAACGTTAACCAACATTGTCAGTTCTCTGTGGGTCTTCTAATTGAAGACGAGAGACTTTCAAGTAAGATAATGGGACTTACGCCAATTATAGAAGTGAATGAATAGATATTGGAAGTCGTTGCCCTGTCGTCACTTGTTATACACAAATTTCTATTGTAATTGTATGTACAATGTTTCAGAAATGAACATCTATTTTTGAGGTTTTAATGATAAGGTTGTTAATGATGCGATGTAAACTGGTGGGCGCTGTTTTATTTCTTTATTCTGCACTTAATGTGTTTATGAATGACGAAGTTTAAAGAAATGCTTGTTCTGAAAACTTACACATATTTGTATTAAAGAAGATATCTCTCTTGAATTTTGATTAAGCTACATGTTCACCTCTGGTATTAAAGTTATTTCCGGTAATGTTAAAGACACCATCTGTGTGAATGTTCATTGCTTTGGGTATCAGTGTTGGTGGCATTTTAACAGATTACTTTCGATTGTTTAATCAACAATGAACGTGAAAACTTTATATTTAAATGGTTAAATGAATTATCTGTGTTGTTAGATAATAAGTTGAATACTCATGGACTAATTTTCTATGCATTCTCACTTCACTTGGAATTCAAAATAACTTTATGGCGGTCATATAACCCTGAGCGTTAACGTATGACGTTAACAGAGTGAAAAATCAGGGCTTATTTCTCATGAATGCAAATACGATCAGATGTAAAGTTGGCAGTATAAAAAAAAGTGTAGCTGATTGTTTCATGAAATTACATTTTCAATTACTTTCCTTCTTGTCCTTCGGTCTTTGATGGATAGTTGTCGTTTCGGCAGTCATACCACATGGCCTTAAGTTTTATCGGCAGTCATACCACATGGCCTTAAGTTTTATCGGCAGTCATACCACATGGCCTTAAGTTTTATCGGCAGTCATACCACATGGCCTTAAGTTTTATCGGCAGTCATACCACATGGCCTTAAGTTTTATCGGCAGTCATACCACATGGCCTTAAGTTTTATCGGCAGTCATACCACATGGCCTTAAGTTTTATCGGCAGTCATACCACATGGCCTTAAGTTTTATCATGGCCTTCAGTTTTAGCATGGCCTTCAGTTTTATCGGCAGTCTTCAGTTTTATCGGCAGTCATACCACATGGCCTTCAGTTTTATCGGCAGTCATACCACATGGCCTTCAGTTTTATCGGCAGTCATACCACATGGCCTTAAGTTTTATCGGCAGTCATACCACATGGCCTTAAGTTTTATCGGCAGTCATACCACATGGCCTTAAGTTTTATATGAAGTAGACCAACTTAAATCGTTAAATGAAGATGAATAATGACAAAAGCATTCACTTATTTTTCTTACTCTGACGTATGCAGTATTCTTTATGGAGTTATGAGAATTGCACGTCATTAAACTACTTTTGACTCTAACTTCTTAACTTATTTTGTATGTTTTTCATATTTTTTGGACACTTAATTTATCTTGAAGTATCGCTGTCTCGATTTTATTGTTAAAGAATTGGTTTCAGTGATAACCAGCACTAGTAAATGCTTCTTAAAAGAAACGAATATTTTAATTTGAACACACTATAAGATATCTTTACAAAAGAACATGAGTTTTAGCTCACATGGAACAAAGGGCCAATGTAAGCTTTTGCTCTCACCTGACAACTATCATCCGTTAACTTTTACAAAAGTCTTCACTTCTGAAACTACTGGGCCGTATCAACTGGGACATGATTGCTACATATACAGACGCTGCTTGAATGTTGTTACATGGAAATGGAAAGTTCACAATAAAAAAATTAAAGTTTTGTTCTCCACCGATACTCATGCATTGATAATTTCTAGATGACAGAAAAGATATGAAGCAAACTTTACTGTATCTGTGATACAATGTATCCCTTTTTTTAAAGTTGAATGCGATAGATGCTATCAACATAGTGACCTAACTTTAAATTAATCAATATGGAAGAATGATCGGAAGGCACTTTGGTTCACCTTTAGTAACGTTTTCTTGTTTTCATAAGTGTTTATGAACGGTTTGACACAATCTAGATTCGAAAATCCTATTACATTAACTTATAGTCGCGTTCATGACAGTGATACATTTACTACAGTAATATCTAAACAAAATCTGAATTATTGACTGAATAAAGTCTTTATTACTTTTGTGTGCCGTCTTCTTGTATATTGAAATATAGGTTTATTACCTAAAATTTTACAACTTTAACAAAGATAATTTACCAATCACTTTCGATGTTTTGTTTTGTTTATGTTATTTGTTTGTTTTTTTGTTTTTGTTGATACAGATATTATTGTATATTTTGCATTGTTTATAACAAAGTTTCCAGGGGAACTTCTGTAAGCCGGAACAAATATATCTACGTGTACATGTATACCATGCCCTTGTTCAATACATCTGGCATAGGACACCAAACTCTATGTGTACATGTATACCATGCCCTTATTCATTACATCTGGCATAGGACACCAAACTCTACGTGTACATGTATACCATGCCCTTGTTCATGACATCTGACATAGGACACCAAACTCTACGTGTACATGTATACCATGCCCTTGTTCATTACATCTGACATAGGACATCAAACTACGTGTACATGTATACCATGCCCTTGTTCATTACATCTGACATAGAACATCGAACTTTCCACCCACATATATATTAAACGACCATGCTTTAATACGCGAACTTTTGTGAGTTATTATGATACATTTAGGCTAGAAACCATAACAACCGCCTTATCCATTAGCTTATATATTCTGTCATTGTCACTTATCTACAGCGATACTAATAATAGTAATAATAAACCTTAACAAATAACATGCTAATGGCCTTGAGAATTTCTATAAAATTCATACAAAATATCTAGTTATATCATAAGAATCTAATATCTCACATGATTGCTCTGTCAAATTACCAGTGTTTGGTTATTAGGTGATCATTACGGGATGGCTGTTCATTATTTTATATGTCATTAGTGGTTCCCTAGATACAAAGTTCTTGATGTATTTGATTTTTTATGTAGCGATAAATCTCGCGGACTATGGAATATTGCCAGATTTGGTTTTAGTTTTATTTTATGCTATTGTGTGTGTGCCGGAGTTTTATAGTACCATATATCATTATTTTAATATAGTTGAATAGAAAACCTTGTAGTGATGTTTATATATACAGACTATTCGAATATGATTAACGGTACAAGAAGGAAACGTGTAAAAGTTTTTTTTTTTTTTTTTTTTTTTTTTTTTATATATATATATATATATTCCACATTCTGTAAATATTGATCGATAAATTAAATATTTGATTGGTCGAGACTATCTCACGTAAGATCTTCTTATTCCCCTCTGAACATCATTTTCCCCCTTTGAACTCGTGTCTACTGCGGGCGATGTAACGAGTGGTTTTCAGATCGTTTGACCGGCTTTTACACTGCAAAATCATGTTAATATGTCAATAAGTCAAAGAAAGTTGAGGAATAAAACATTCATTTCCATTGTCTTAGGTACTAAATATGAAGATTTGTTCACCTTCGAAAAGTTGTATTTCCCTCGAGCCACGTCCTCGGAAGATAAGCATTTTCTTAGGTAAATAAACCTTCATATCTACCGAAGTCACAAGATTTACTGAAGATACACAAATTTATATATACTTGTTTTACATAACCTTCATATTAAAAGTACAATAATGGAGGTCTAAGACCAAACTAGCAAAAACAAACGTAAACGATTAATAGAAAAAACGAATATAGGGTATCCATCCATGACACAAAATCAGTACATGCACAGCAAAAAAAGCTTGCACTGTTTTGATGAACCAAGAACAGATGTATACCTTACATGTACAAAATGAATAACGAGTATCTTGTTCTGAATGAAAAATATCTTGGCTAACAAGTTGCACTTAGGTTTGTTGTTGAATCTCTATGTGCCTTTTTGAGTCTTTGGTTACTGTATCAACGACACCCATCTCCTACCTTTCGTTCTATTTATAAATGTCACTGTATTTTGTAGAGAAATCCGGCTATAATTTAAATCTAATGCGATGATTCCATCCTCAAGTCTGTACAGTTGGTGTTCAATGTAACACGGCCTTTGACCTTTGACTGATGACGAATAGTTCGATTCCGTCAAATGCTTTCATTTCGTATGAAAGCAACCAATGCTAAATGAAATCAACTCAAGATTATTGAATAGTAAGCTCCACCTACCTAATTATAATTAACACTATTTTTTTTGTATTGTTCGTGTACTTCGTGCAAACGATTATGCTTTTTGAAAAATCGCTAATTTTATTTATTTGAAAATTGTTATTGACAGTATATCTTGTAAATATGGATAATTGATATAAATAAATAACAATAAATAACAATAAATACTATTCATTGATACACGGAAAGCCAAAGTGGGCAAAATTCAAACATTGCGATTGTTAATTTGTATCAGTGCAACCCTGTAGTTCAGTGCCCTAGATTTGCAACTCTTACTTTGAAGATCTGTAATTTTAAACTCAAATTTTTATGTTTCATCCTTACTAAGGAGCATAAGAATTGCATTGTTGGAATTTGGACCCCTTTGTCTCTCTATATTGACAAACTGGTATTATCATTGAAATTTGATTAAATATTTCACGAGCTGTCTTCTTTGAAATCGACATGTTTAATGCCAATTAAGAGAAGATATGTTCTAGTGAAAAAATGTGTGTTTATCCTGCAATTGGCCATTTAACTATTAGTACACACATAAAGGTGAACAAGTATGCACTAATGTCTTTTTGTTAACTGTTTTACCTGTTTTACTTCTAAACATTTGATAGGCAGCTTGTGATGAGTTGTAACGTGTGATCACTTTTTGTTGTCTATCATGTAGATAGATACCTTTTTCCTGTTTGTCGATATTTTGAATTTTTCAATATGTCGAATAAACTTAAATATTTTCGTCACATTTGCTCAGAAACTAATGAACAGTAAGACTTTATATTTTACCGGCAGTGTAACAGTGACCACAGGGGCGCGTATCATAGATGTTTTTGGAATATATGCCAGTCGCCGCCCCAAAAACATCCATGATACGCGCCCCTGTGCAGTACCGGGTCAACGCTGCAAGTTAAAATGGGATAAATCTGTAAATGGATTCTCATTGGTAAATTTTCAAAAAATATAGCTTGTTCCGTATGAAGTAAGGGAAAGGCTTTCTTGACGTCTGATTGGGTAATATTGAGGTGCATCTATTATATGCGAGCGTATCCGTAAGTGAGGCCGGAAAGAAATCACGATAGTAGGTTATGAAAATGACAGTAAAGTGTTCATTCAAGTTGAAAGTGAAGTGTTGAATCGATATTTTAATGCCACATGGTCAAACGCAAAAGTGATTCAAATTAATTGAGTCTTGTTCTGTCTTTATTATTCAATTGTGTTCGTATCAGATATAAATATTTATTTTAACTTTCGTTTTCATAATTACCTTGTTGATGTGTATTGGTTATCACTCATGCGTATCGTTATACAGGATAATAATGTTACACGCTTATCTATAAATAACCGAAGCATAAGCGATTTTGTTATGTTTAACATGCACACGTGGTGATTTAACTAAGTTACTCTATATAAAGAAACACACTGTCGTGATTGTGCAGAGCCATGTACAAATGTTCATAAAACATATAAAGGAAGGAACGTGTATGCTTCTGTCTGTAGTAGAAAAAAATAAAGATGAGTATCTATTAACTGATAACAAGTATCTTCAAATTTCTTATTTTCGATTAATTTTAATAGATATAAGAAGATGTGGTATGAGTGACAATGAGACAACTCTCCATCCAAGTCAAAATTTATAAAAGTAAACCATTATAGGTCAAAGTACGGTCTTCAACACGGAGCCTTGGCTCATACCGAATAGCAAGCTACAAAGAGCCCCAAAAATTACTAGTGTAAAACCATTCAAACGGGAAAACCAACGGTCTAATCTATATAAAAAACGAGAAACGAGAAACACTTAAGAACCACATCAACAAACGACAACTACTGAACATCAGATTCCTGACTTAGGACAGGTGCAAACAATTGCAGCGAGTTTAAACGTTTTATTGGTACCAAACCTTCAACCTTATCTGAAACAATAGTGTAATATCACAACATAGAAAGACACACTATAAAATATGAATTGAAATGAATGTTCATTTATCCAGGGTCTGGCAGACAGGTGGGTTGATGTAAACATGTGTCGAATTCCTTATCACGCCAACGTCCTTCACGTCCATCACGATACAGCGTAGTCCGAATTGGAAGGCATCACAGTAAAAAATTCGGACTAGGTACAGTAAAGTTCTGATGACAAAACGGTCTATTCTAACGCAAATAATAAGACTTCATACGTTTGATACAGGTAACTTTTTTTCGGGAAGGGGTATTTTATACACATAAGCGTCGGTAAAGGTCCGTTTTGAAAGCAAGTACACATGTATGTAAAACTATCTAAAGCGATGCCAGATACATTTGTGTGAATAAGAGAAGATGTAGGGTATCATAAGGGAGCTACCATTTGATTTTTATGGGGGGGGCTAGGATGAAATTTGAAAACAAATAGGCAGGACAGGAGTTTTGAGTAAAAAAAAAAAGGCAGGATGAGCAACTTGGTAAAAAAAAAGGCAGGATGACAATTTGTGTAAAAAAATTCATGAAAAACTAGTAAAATAAAAGGCAGGACCGAATAGAGTAAAAAATAAAAAGGCAGGACAGAGATTACAACTAAAAAAAAAGCAGGACAAAATTTTTCATCCTAGCCCCCCCCATAAAAATCAAATGGTAGCTCCCTAAATAAGACAGCAACCAAATTAACAACAAAGCTAAATAAGGTCAGTACTCGGGTTTCTTCAACGGATACATGTCTTAACAATATATAAACTTGGTATGGGCTTTGCTCATTGTTGAAGGCCGTACGGTGACCTATAGTTGTTAATTTCTGTGTCATTTTGGTCTCTTGTGGACAGTTGTCTCATTGGCAATCATACCACATCTTCTTTTTTATATTTAGCACTACATTTAAAAAAAGATAATTGTGGATAATTTTACAAAGACTTTCAAAAATATGCAATCAACACAAAATCCCTTAAATCTCAAAATTAAATATACAAATTTAGGAGACCTTAAGGCAATGAACAGGAAAGAACTCCGTTTGCTAACATCTGAGAAAACAATAATCACAGCTTCATGTACATGTTTGTATTATAATGTTCTGACAACAAATGGTATATAGTTGAACTTTGATCAATGCTTATAGTGTTAGCAAATGTTCAAAACCATAGCAATGGTCCAGAAAATTAGCTAGTTATTTATAACCTAAAGATAAACAGATATGGTATGGTTACCAATGAGGTAACTATCTACCAGAGACAAAATGACATAGATGTTAGCACATATACGTCACCCTACAGCATTTAACAATGAGAAATACTCATACTGCATTGTAAGCTATAAAAGGATCCGACATGATACAAATGTAAATAGTTCAAACGACATAACCAACGGCATGTCATTATTTTTGTACAAAAAAATTATAAACGGAAAGCAGGTGTAATTCACAGCAACAAACGACAATCAAGGAAATTCAGGCTTATGATTTTGATAAAGGCACACAGCGAACTTGGCGGGGATAACCATGTTTGTGGATGCCCAACACACCCCCTAACCTACGACAGTGGTGTTAAACCGCAACATACATAATTAAAAGCACTGTTCCTTTGCTTTTTGTGTATTTGCTGTGCATGTAGACTAAGTTTTTGTACTGATTTTGTTTCCTGAATGGATACCCAATATCCTTTCTTTTCTAATATGTAAGAACTTACTGCTACATGTATCAAGACAACTCTCCAGGATGTGTAACTAAATTACTGGACCAACTTCCGAGGAAATCACTCCAGCACAGACGATTGAAACAAAATATTGTGCTGTGTTATAAGACCAACAATAGTTGATTGTCGTTGATACATCCAAGTACAACACATAAGGTTACAGTTCTAGGACCAGAGACACATTGATACATCCAAATACAACACGTTAGGTTACAGTACTAGGACCAGAGGCACATTGAAACATCCAAATACAACACATTAGGTTACAGTTCTAGGACCAGAGACACATTGATACATCCAAGTACAATACGTTAGATTACAGTACTAGGACCAGAGGCACATTGATACATCCAAATACAACACATTAGGTTACAGTTCTAGGACCAGAGGCACATTGATACATCCAAGTACAACACGTTAGGTTACAGTTCTAGGACCAGAGACACATTGATACATCCAAGTACAACACGTTAGATTACAGTTCTAGGACCAGAGGCACATTGATACATCCAAGTACAACACGTTAGGTTACAGTTCTAGGACCAGAGGCACATTGATACATCCAAGTACAACACATTAGGTTACAGTTCTAGGACCAGAGACACATTGATACATCCAAATACAACACGTTAGGTTACAGTACTAGGACTAGAGGCACATTGATACATCCAAGTACAACACATTAGGTTACAGTTCTAGTACCAGAGGCACATTGATACATCCAAGTACAACACGTTAGGTTACAGTTCTAGGACCAGAGACACATTGATACATCCAAGTACAACACATAAGGTTACAGTTCTAGTACCAGAGACACATTGATACATCCAAGTACAACACGTTAGGTTACAGTTCTAGGACCAGAGACACATTGATACATCCAAGTACAACACATTAGGTTACAGTTCTAGGACCAGAGGCACATTGATACATCCAAGTACAACACGTTAGATTACAGTACTAGGACCAGAGGCACATTGATACATCCAAGTACAACACGTTAGGTTACAGTTCTAGTACCAGAGGCACATTGATACATCCAAGTACAACACATTAGGTTACAGTTCTAGGACCAGAGGCACATTGATACATCCAAGTACAACACATTAGGTTACAGTTCTAGGACCAGAGACACATTGATACATCCAAGTACAACACATTAGGTTACAGTTCTAGGACCAGAGACACATTGATACATCCAAGTACAATACGTTAGGTTACAGTACTAGTACCAGAGGCACATTGATACATCCAAGTACAATACGTTAGGTTACAGTTCTAGGACCAGAGACACATTGATACATCCAAGTACAACACGTTAGGTTACAGTTCTAGGACCAGAGGCACATTGATACATCCAAGTACAACACGTTAGGTTACAGTTCTAGGACCAGAGACACATTGATACATCCAAGTACAATACGTTAGATTACAGTACTAGTACCAGAGGCACATTGATACATCCAAGTACAACACATTAGGTTACAGTTCTAGTACCAGAGGCACATTGATACATCCAAGTACAACACGTTAGGTTACAGTACTAGTACCAGAGACACATTGATACATCCAAGTACAACACATTAGGTTACAGTTCTAGGACCAGAGGCACATTGATACATCCAAGTACAACACGTTAGGTTACAGTTCTAGGACTAGAGACACATTGATACATCCAAGTACAATACGTTAGATTACAGTTCTAGGACTAGAGACACATTGATACATCCAAATACAACACATTAGGTTACAGTTCTAGGACTAGAGGCACATTGATACATCCAAGTACAACACGTTAGGTTACAGTTCTAGGACCAGAGACACATTGATACATCCAAGTACAACACGTTAGGTTACAGTTTTAGGACCAGAGGCACATTGATACATCCAAGTACAACACATTAGGTTACAGTTCTAGTACCAGAGACACATTGATACATCCAAGTACCAGACGTTAGGTTACAGTTCTAGGACCAGAGACACATTGATACATCCAAGTACAACACATTAGGTTACAGTTCTAGGACCAGAGGCACATTGATACATCCAAGTACAACACGTTGGGTTACAGTTTTAGGATCAGAGACACATTGATACATCCAAGTACAACACGTTAGGTTACAGTACTAGTACCAGAGGCACATTGATACATCCAAGTACAACACGTTAGATTACAGTTCTAGGACCAGAGACACATTGATACATCCAAGTACAACACATTAGGTTACAGTACTAGTACCAGAGACACATTGATACATCCAAGTACAACACATTAGGTTACAGTTCTAGGACCAGAGACACATTGATACATCCAAGTACAACACATAAGGTTACAGTTCTAGGACCAGAGGCACATTGATACATCTAAGTACAACACATTAGGTTACAGTTTTAGGACCAGAGGCACATTGATACATCCAAGTACCAGACGTTGGGTTACAGTTCTAGGACCAGAGGCACATTGATACATCCAAGTACAACACGTTAGGTTACAGTTCTAGTACCAGAGACACATTGATACATCCAAGTACAACACGTTAGGTTACAGTTTTAGGACCAGAGGCACATTGATACATCCAAGTACCAGACGTTAGGTTACAGTTCTAGGACCAGAGGCACATTGATACATCCAAGTACAACACGTTAGGTTACAGTTTTAGGACCAGAGACACATTGATACATCCAAGTACAACACATTGGGTTACAGTTTTAGGACCAGAGGCACATTGATACATCCAAGTACAACACATAAGGTTACAGTTTTAGGACCAGAGGCACATTGATACATCCAAGTACAACACATTAGGTTACAGTTTTAGGACCAGAGACACATTGATACATCCAAGTACAACACATAAGGTTACAGTTTTAGGACCAGAGGCACATTGATACATCCAAGTACAACACATAAGGTTACAGTTCTAGGACCAGAGACACATTGATACATCCAAGTACAACACATTGGGTTACAGTTCTAGGACCAGAGACACATTGATACATCCAAGTACAACACGTTAGATTACAGTTCTAGGACCAGAGGCACATTGATACATCCAAGTACAACACATTAGGTTACAGTTCTAGGACCAGAGGCACATTGATACATCCAAGTACAACACATTAGGTTACAGTTCTAGTACCAGAGGCACATTGATACATCCAAGTACAACACATTAGGTTACAGTTCTAGTACCAGAGGCACATTGATACATCCAAGTACAACACGTTGGGTTACAGTTCTAGTACCAGAGGCACATTGATACATCCAAGTACAACACATTAGATTACAGTTCTAGTACCAGAGACACATTGATACATCCAAGTACAACACGTTAGGTTACAGTTCTAGGACCAGAGGCACATTGATACATCCAAGTACCAGACGTTAGGTTACAGTTCTAGGACCAGAGGCACATTGATACATCCAAGTACAACACGTTAGGTTACAGTTCTAGTACCAGAGGCACATTGATACATCCAAGTACAACACATTAGATTACAGTTCTAGGACCAGAGGCACATTGATACATCCAAGTACAACACATTAGGTTACAGTTCTAGTACCAGAGGCACATTGATACATCCAAGTACAACACATTAGATTACAGTTCTAGGACCAGAGGCACATTGATACATCCAAGTACAACACATTAGGTTACAGTTTTAGGACCAGAGACACATTGATACATCTAAGTACAACACGTTAGGTTACAGTTCTAGGACCAGAGGCACATTGATACATCCAAGTACAACACATTAGGTTACAGTTTTAGGACCAGAGGCACATTGATACATCCAAGTACAACACGTTAGGTTACAGTTTTAGGACCAGAGGCACATTGATACATCCAAGTACAACACATTAGGTTACAGTTCTAGTACCAGAGGCACATTGATACATCCAAGTACAACACATAAGGTTACAGTTTTAGGACCAGAGGCACATTGATACATCCAAGTACAACACATAAGGTTACAGTTTTAGGACCAGAGGCACATTGATACATCCAAGTACAACACATTAGGTTACAGTTCTAGTACCAGAGGCACATTGATACATCCAAGTACAACACATAAGGTTACAGTTTTAGGACCAGAGGCACATTGATACATCCAAGTACAACACGTTAGGTTACAGTTCTAGGACCAGAGACACATTGATACATCCAAGTACAACACATAAGGTTACAGTTTTAGGACCAGAGACACATTGATACATCCAAATACAATACGTTAGGTTACAGTTCTAGTACCAGAGGCACACTGAAACATCCAAGTACAACACATAAGGTTACAGTTCTAGGACCAGAGGCACATTGATACATCCAAGTACAACACGTTAGGTTACAGTTCTAGGACCAGAGGCACATTGATACATCCAAGTGCCAGACGTTAGGTTACAGTTCTAGGACCAGAGGCACATTGATACATCTAAGTACAACACATTAGGTTACAGTTTTAGGACCAGAGGCACATTGATACATCCAAGTACCAGACGTTGGGTTACAGTTTTAGGACCAGAGACACATTGATACATCCAAGTACAACACATTAGGTTACAGTTTTAGGACCAGAGACACATTGATACATCCAAGTACAACACATAAGGTTACAGTTTTAGGACCAGAGGCACATTGATACATCCAAGTACAACACATAAGGTTACAGTTCTAGGACCAGAGACACATTGATACATCCAAGTACAACACATTAGGTTACAGTTTTAGGACCAGAGGCACATTGATACATCCAAGTACAACACATTAGGTTACAGTTTTAGGACCAGAGGCACATTGATACATCCAAGTACAACACATAAGGTTACAGTTTTAGGACCAGAGGCACATTGATACATCCAAGTACAATACGTTAGGTTACAGTTCTAGTACCAGAGGCACATTGATACATCCAAGTACAACACGTTAGGTTACAGTTCTAGGACCAGAGGCACATTGATACATCCAAGTACAACACGTTAGGTTACAGTTTTAGGACCAGAGACACATTGATACATCCAAGTACAACACGTTAGGTTACAGTTTTAGGACCAGAGACACATTGATACATCCAAGTACAACACGTTAGGTTACAGTTTTAGGACCAGAGGCACATTGATACATCCAAGTACAACACATTAGATTACAGTTCTAGGACCAGAGACACATTGATACATCCAAGTACAACACGTTAGATTACAGTTCTAGGACCAGAGACACATTGATACATCCAAGTACAACACGTTAGGTTACAGTACTAGGACCAGAGGCACATTGATACATCCAAGTACAACACATAAGGTTACAGTTTTAGGACCAGAGACACATTGATACATCCAAGTACAACACATTAGGTTACAGTTTTAGGACCAGAGACACATTGATACATCCAAATACAATACGTTAGGTTACAGTTCTAGTACCAGAGGCACACTGAAACATCCAAGTACAACACATAAGGTTACAGTTCTAGGACCAGAGGCACATTGAAACATCCAAGTACAACACGTTAGGTTACAGTTTTAGGACCAGAGGCACATTGATACATCCAAGTACAACACATTAGGTTACAGTTTTAGGACCAGAGACACATTGATACATCCAAATACAACACGTTAGGTTACAGTTCTAGGACTAGAGGCACATTGATACATCCAAGTACAACACATTAGGTTACAGTTCTAGGACCAGAGGCACATTGAAACATCCAAGTACAACACGTTGGGTTACAGTTCTAGGACCAGAGGCACATTGATACATCCAAGTACAACACATTAGGTTACAGTTTTAGGACCAGAGACACATTGATACATCCAAGTACAACACGTTAGGTTACAGTTTTAGGACCAGAGGCACATTGATACATCCAAGTACAACACATTAGGTTACAGTTTTAGGACCAGAGACACATTGATACATCCAAGTACAACACGTTAGGTTACAGTTCTAGGACCAGAGGCACATTGATACATCCAAGTACAACACGTTAGGTTACAGTTCTAGGACCAGAGGCACATTGATACATCCAAGTACAACACGTTAGGTTACAGTTCTAGGACCAGAGACACATTGATACATCCAAGTACAACACATTAGGTTACAGTTCTAGGACCAGAGACACATTGATACATCCAAGTACAACACATTAGGTTACAGTTCTAGTACCAGAGGCACATTGATACATCCAAGTACAACACGTTAGGTTACAGTTCTAGGACCAGAGACACATTGATACATCCAAGTACAACACATTAGGTTACAGTTCTAGGACCAGAGACACATTGATACATCCAAGTACAATACGTTAGGTTACAGTACTAGTACCAGAGGCACATTGATACATCCAAGTACAATACGTTAGGTTACAGTTCTAGGACCAGAGACACATTGATACATCCAAGTACAACACGTTAGGTTACAGTACTAGGACCAGAGGCACATTGATACATCCAAGTACAACACGTTAGGTTACAGTTCTAGGACCAGAGACACATTGATACATCCAAGTACAACACATTAGATTACAGTTCTAGGACCAGAGGCACATTGATACATCCAAGTACAATACGTTAGGTTACAGTTCTAGTACCAGAGACACATTGATACATCCAAGTACAACACGTTAGATTACAGTACTAGTACCAGAGACACATTGATACATCCAAGTACAACACGTTAGGTTACAGTTCTAGGACCAGAGACACATTGATACATCCAAGTACAACACGTTAGGTTACAGTTCTAGGACCAGAGACACATTGATACATCCAAGTACAACACATTAGGTTACAGTTCTAGGACCAGAGACACATTGATACATCCAAGTACAACACATTAGGTTACAGTTTTAGGACCAGAGGCACATTGATACATCCAAGTACAACACATTAGGTTACAGTTCTAGGACCAGAGACACATTGATACATCCAAGTACAACACGTTAGGTTACAGTTTTAGGACCAGAGGCACATTGATACATCCAAGTACAACACATTAGGTTACAGTTCTAGGACCAGAGACACATTGATACATCCAAGTACAACACGTTAGGTTACAGTTCTAGGACCAGAGGCACATTGATACATCCAAGTACAACACATTAGGTTACAGTTCTAGGACCAGAGACACATTGATACATCCAAGTACAACACATTAGGTTACAGTTCTAGGACCAGAGGCACATTGATACATCCAAGTACAATACGTTAGGTTACAGTTCTAGTACCAGAGACACATTGATACATCCAAGTACAACACGTTAGGTTACAGTTTTAGGACCAGAGACACATTGATACATCCAAGTACAACACATTAGGTTACAGTTCTAGGACCAGAGACACATTGATACATCCAAGTACAACACGTTAGATTACAGTTTTAGGACTAGAGACACATTGATACATCCAAGTACAATACGTTGGGTTACAGTTTTAGGACTAGAGGCACATTGATACATCCAAGTACAACACGTTAGGTTACAGTTCTAGGACCAGAGACACATTGATACATCCAAGTACAACACGTTAGGTTACAGTTCTAGGACCAGAGACACATTGATACATCCAAGTACAATACGTTAGGTTACAGTACTAGTACCAGAGGCACATTGAAACATCCAAGTACAATACGTTGGGTTACAGTTCTAGGACCAGAGGCACATTGATACATCCAAGTACAACACATAAGGTTACAGTTTTAGGACCAGAGACACATTGATACATCCAAGTACAACACATTAGGTTACAGTTCTAGGACCAGAGGCACATTGATACATCCAAGTACAATACGTTGGGTTACAGTTCTAGTACCAGAGACACATTGATACATCCAAGTACAACACATTAGGTTACAGTTCTAGGACCAGAGACACATTGATACATCCAAGTACAACACATTAGGTTACAGTTCTAGTACCAGAGGCACATTGATACATCCAAGTACAACACGTTAGGTTACAGTTCTAGGACCAGAGGCACATTGATACATCCAAGTACAACACGTTAGGTTACAGTTCTAGGACCAGAGGCACATTGATACATCCAAGTACAACACATTAGGTTACAGTTCTAGTACCAGAGACACATTGATACATCCAAGTACAACACATTAGGTTACAGTTCTAGTACCAGAGACACATTGATACATCCAAGTACAACACGTTAGGTTACAGTACTAGTACCAGAGACACATTGATACATCCAAGTACAACACATTAGGTTACAGTTTTAGGACCAGAGACACATTGATACATCCAAGTACAACACATTAGGTTACAGTTCTAGGACCAGAGGCACATTGATACATCCAAGTACAACACGTTAGGTTACAGTTCTAGTACCAGAGACACATTGATACATCCAAGTACAACACATTAGGTTACAGTTCTAGGACCAGAGACACATTGATACATCCAAGTACAACACGTTAGATTACAGTTTTAGGACTAGAGACACATTGATACATCCAAGTACAATACGTTGGGTTACAGTTTTAGGACTAGAGGCACATTGATACATCCAAGTACAACACGTTAGGTTACAGTTCTAGGACCAGAGACACATTGATACATCCAAGTACAACACGTTAGGTTACAGTTCTAGGACCAGAGACACATTGATACATCCAAGTACAACACGTTAGGTTACAGTTTTAGGACCAGAGACACATTGATACATCCAAGTACAACACGTTAGGTTACAGTTTTAGGACCAGAGACACATTGATACATCCAAGTACAACACGTTAGGTTACAGTTCTAGGACCAGAGGCACATTGATACATCCAAGTACAACACGTTAGATTACAGTACTAGGACCAGAGGCACATTGATACATCCAAGTACAACACGTTAGGTTACAGTTCTAGTACCAGAGACACATTGATACATCCAAGTACAACACGTTAGGTTACAGTTCTAGGACCAGAGACACATTGATACATCCAAGTACAACACGTTAGGTTACAGTTCTAGGACCAGAGACACATTGATACATCCAAGTACAACACGTTAGGTTACAGTTCTAGGACCAGAGGCACATTGATACATCCAAGTACAACACATTAGGTTACAGTTCTAGTACCAGAGGCACATTGATACATCCAAGTACAACACGTTAGGTTACAGTTCTAGGACCAGAGACACATTGATACATCCAAGTACAACACGTTAGGTTACAGTTCTAGGACCAGAGGCACATTGATACATCCAAGTACAACACGTTAGGTTACAGTTCTAGGACCAGAGGCACATTGATACATCCAAGTACAACACGTTAGGTTACAGTTCTAGTACCAGAGACACATTGATACATCCAAGTACAACACGTTAGGTTACAGTTCTAGGACCAGAGACACATTGATACATCCAAGTACAACACGTTAGGTTACAGTTCTAGGACCAGAGACACATTGATACATCCAAGTACAACACGTTAGATTACAGTTCTAGGACCAGAGGCACATTGAAACATCCAAATACAACACATTAGATTACAGTTCTAGGACCAGAGACACATTGATACATCCAAGTACAACACGTTAGGTTACAGTTCTAGGACCAGAGACACATTGATACATCCAAGTACAATACGTTAGGTTACAGTTCTAGGACCAGAGGCACATTGATACATCCAAGTACAACACGTTAGGTTACAGTTCTAGGACCAGAGGCACATTGATACATCCAAGTACAACACGTTAGGTTACAGTTCTAGGACCAGAGGCACATTGATACATCCAAGTACAACACGTTAGGTTACAGTTCTAGGACCAGAGACACATTGATACATCCAAGTACAACACGTTAGGTTACAGTTCTAGGACCAGAGGCACATTGATACATCCAAGTACAACACGTTAGGTTACAGTTCTAGGACCAGAGACACATTGATACATCCAAGTACAACACGTTAGGTTACAGTTCTAGGACCAGAGACACATTGATACATCCAAGTACAACACGTTAGGTTACAGTTCTAGGACCAGAGACACATTGATACATCCAAGTACAACACGTTAGATTACAGTTCTAGGACCAGAGACACATTGATACATCCAAGTACAACACGTTAGGTTACAGTTCTAGGACCAGAGACACATTGATACATCCAAGTACAACACGTTAGGTTACAGTTCTAGGACCAGAGGCACATTGATACATCCAAGTACAACACGTTAGGTTACAGTTCTAGGACCAGAGACACATTGATACATCCAAGTACAACACGTTAGGTTACAGTTCTAGGACCAGAGGCACATTGATACATCCAAGTACAACACGTTAGATTACAGTTCTAGGACCAGAGACACATTGATACATCCAAGTACAACACGTTAGATTACAGTTCTAGGACTAGAGGCACATTGATACATCCAAGTACAACACGTTAGGTTACAGTTCTAGGACCAGAGACACATTGATACATCCAAGTACAACACGTTAGGTTACAGTTCTAGGACCAGAGACACATTGATACATCCAAGTACAACACATTAGGTTACAGTTTTAGGACCAGAGACACATTGATACATCCAAGTACAACACGTTAGGTTACAGTTTTAGGACCAGAGGCACATTGATACATCCAAGTACAACACGTTAGGTTACAGTTCTAGGACCAGAGACACATTGATACATCCAAGTACAACACGTTAGGTTACAGTTCTAGGACCAGAGACACATTGATACATCCAAGTACAACACGTTAGGTTACAGTACAAGGACCCAGTCAAATATCAACTAGACAGCAGGATACCCAGTGTACATATTTGTAAATATGCACCTACTTATTTCAATGTAAATACCATCCAGTTTTCCTGGACTTTTACCTTTGGCCAAATGAGTGGCATCCTGTCTGTTTGAGATGCACCCGAGTCAATTCCACTCAATTGTAGAGTCCGACTTGTAACCAGGAAGAAGAAGAAAGACAGAAAGTAATTTATAACGATCAGAGAATCACACATTTACATTACTTTACTTCATAACATGCCAATTTGTTATTTTTTTTCAGAACGGACTTTAAATCGATTTACTCCTTCAACATTTTCCTGCAGTAACTATGTACATGTACCCTTATACGCTCCTGGAACCTGCTTAAGTAGGATATAGGTATTACTTCCGGTATAATAAATATTCATTGGGATCGTAAACGTTTGTGAGTTGTTTTATCGGGACAATTAATAAAAGATCTTGATTACACTTTTCTCAAACAGAGAGTAAATATAGACATATCTGCTGAAAAAATGATTTATTAAAAAAGTTTATTGAAATAAGTACAGGCAAAAACGCAAGTGATTTAGAAATTAAGCCCTTTCCAGGAGTTAAAGATGACAAAGCACAAAATTAAAATTGTAATCCTTACAATACTATATTGGCCTTTCCTCTGTTCCACATTTTTTCACCCCATTACAATTTATATGCAGAGCAATATTCTGAATGGATGAAAAACAACGCAAAAAACAAAAAACAAAAAACAAATTTTCAACATAATAAGCTAAAACCGGCAAGCTTTTTGGAAAAGCTATTACTCGTAACGTGTAAAGACTTTCAGATCTGTCAGATACCTACTTCTGTTAGTCGATACTTTGAATTTTTAAATACTTTGAATGAATTTAATATTTTTCGTCACATTTTTCTCCAATACAACTGAACAAAATAACTTTATATTGAATCATCAGCTTTGCTAGATTGTAATGTGTGAGCGTATTTGTTACATGTATTACCTGCTTCATGTTTGCCAATACTTTGAATTTTTCAATATGTTCAACATTCAACATGCAAAATGCAACATACAACATACAACAAACAACACGAAATATGCAAAATGCAACATACAAATAAAAAAATCACCTACAAAATGCAACATGCAACACGGAGCAGGCAACAGGTCAATTTAAAATAACAATTCAAATGTGTTTGGAGCGTGTAAAATATCAACGATTTATACACGACACCGCTTACAATAAAAATGGTCATCATGAATATGAATACTGAAAAGGTTTCAAAACGATTACCTGAAAATTAAGGTTTTGAAAAATGATTCGATGTTTTGACAAAATCGTTCTTTATACCAATAAATTTAGTGACCATTGATTATATTGACTTGGTCATGTTGTTATTAGATCTAGTTATGTCCGATTAAGTACCAAATAACATTCTTAGTAATCCATAAGGGGTTTCATATAAAATCTGTTAAGAATGAAAAAGACATAAATTCCGGTGAAAATATTGATTTTTGTATAAAATGTGTGTTTGTTCACGAACAGAATCTAGTTTATAACATCTGATGCACGACTTTCTGACAAAGGTATTATCGATGCGATCTTTATGAATTAATGGTGTCTTGGTGTTATTGTCGTTCATTAAATACATATAGATCGTCTTTGACAAAACATGTGTAGTATGTTTAACGTACAGGACATTGGACAGTAAAGATGATACCAATGGGATATAAGCTGAGTACGACACAATCAAATAAATCAAAGACAATGTCATCCTTGTGGGCCTGATTGTCATTTCCTTAAAATAATGATTCGTCCAAGTCTCAAAGTCTTCAAAAATAAACTCCTATGTATGACAAGACGTTATACATTTATCATACTATCCATATCTGGAGGACGAAATCGTGTACTCCTTTTCACGTTTTAAGAATACCGAATATGGAAAATCGCGCATAGGTGGAAATACTAACATAACGAAAACAGACTGTTCATGGGACACGGATACCCCCTTTTTCCCCTGTATAATGTAGGCATGAGTAGCATCAGTTATTTCCCATGGAAAGGGTTGGGACTTCATATGACCTGGTTATGGACGGTTAATTTCTGCAAAATATACAGGAACCATCCTCTGTAAGCTACTACGATTGATAGTGCAGCTCTATCTTAATAAATTACAAACAACCAGCGGAGGTATTTTTATATTTCACATCACAGTGTACATAAATCAAGAGATAGTAATACAGAACGACAATTTAAAGTGAAATCTGTATATTACAAAATGATTTAATACAATGCCATCTCGATTATGCATGTGCTTGTTGGTATGAAGGCTTATCCAAGAAACTTAAAGACAAGCTTCAGGTTATTCAAAATAAAGTTATACGGTTTATACTATATCTTCCTCATAGAAGACGAATCACTGTAAATTAATTTGAAAAATTGGGATTATCGAATGTTTGTAACAGAGTGAAACAACTTCTTCTGAATCATGTATTTAATGTTTTTCACGACAAATGACCAGAATACTTAGAAAATGGTTTTTCAAGAACTTCCTCGAATAGGAATATTAGAACAACTGCTAACAATTTTTATGTTCCAAATGTCAGGTGTAGAATCTTCTTCTTTCTGTTTTAGTGGTATCAAAAACTGGAATGCTTTGCCAGATTATGTAAAAGGTATTCATGTGAATTCAAAAATAAAATTTAAGTATGAAGTAAAAACAAACACCTAATGAGTAAACTCGGGTCAATGTCAGATGCAGATTTTATATTTTATTAGATTGATTAATACGAATGTTTTAAGCTGTGATCATGAATTCATGGATACTATTTATTGCTGTAAAATTGAATGATGGAAATAAGCTTGTTTGCTTTCATGGGTCATCCTTGGGTTAAGGCATTAGAGGTACCTATGTCACAACCATTGCTATATTTTAAGGTTGTATTATGTATTTGTATATATTGCCTTTGCCTGAATAAATATTATTATTATTATTAAGAATGGCAACTTTCCACAAGAGACCAAATACCATAGATGTTAGCAACTATATGTTATCGTATGGCCTTCAACAGTGAGCAAAACCCCTACCACATAGAAACTTACAAAATGCCCGGAAACGACAAATTCAAAACAATTAAAACGAGAAAACAAACGGCCTAATTTATGTACAAAACAATAACAATTATGAAAAAATCAGCACCAAACGACAACCATTCAATTGCATTTAAATATATATGAACATTAATAACAGAAAAGTTATTTAAATGTAGGAATATCGATTCGTTGTAAGTTTATAAAGGTTAACCGTTCACTGTTCCGTTGACATTGCGCGGGAAACGTTACGATTTACAACAGGATAACTTAAAAGGACTGAATACATTATTGGCTATCTTTTATGCAAGTAATGTACAACGGAAAAGATGATCATCTCTTTTATTTGTTTTTCATCAAATACTTCATTTACAATTCTGATATAACTATCGCAAACTTCAATATTATACACAATAACTGTCAATTAGTACAAATTCTAAATTATCCGATTTAAAATCTATAAATGCGTTGGAGGCAATTTGACCTGATAGAATCTCTATTTGTTTAGTGTTACAATATATTACATATAATAAATCGACATTCCCGCTCCAACGAATTAAAACATGTTTAATTGATTTGCCATATGAAACATTTCAATACAATCATATTTAATAAATTATAATGGTGTTCCAGATAAAATTTTATGTCTTTCTCCATGGTGTGGTTTAAAAATTGATAGGCTTGAAATCTGTTGATATGAGATGATGTACAAAGACAAGGACATTAAAACTTATAAAATCCGTATTTTTTTATGGTCCAGATGTTGTCAATCTTTATTCCCACTTAACAGGTTTTGATAGTCACCTTGGTATCTTATCCCCCTTTGTTAAAGAGTACTGATATCGTTACCAGTCAAAGTGTAAACAGAACAGGAAAAACATTCTATCGTGTCTGGAAATAATATTCTCTCCATGAACATTCTGTTCCGGTACAAGCATTGGCGATCATTTGTCATCATTATACTTTACTCGTGATACACGCCATTATAGACCGTCTGATCCAATAAAGTTACTTTTTCACTGACAATGATAGTAAAGTACATCGACTAGGAAGGGTTGCCCTGGGAATTGGACTATATATGCTGTGTTAAGTTATCGCAGAAAGCCCTATTATATAACGAAATACTGTGTGGTACTGGCACGCAACCTCTAATAGTTTTCTGAATAAATTTTGAATATTCCTAGCATGGAAAACTTAATCTTCACTAATTTTTTCTCATACTTATGTAATACATAACAAGGAAATCATCATGCTATAATAGATCATAAAACCTTACTGAATGACAAGAACAGTATAAGTACAAGGGAAAATTCTTGTTTCAAACAATTTATGTGCAACTTAACGGTAAACTGTATGTGCAGTTGCATTGCTTATAACTGTGCATAGGAACATTGTGTTAATCTATTCATTAATCTGATGTTCAGTAGTTGTCGTTTGTTGATGTGGTTCATAAGTGTTTCTCGTTTCTCGTTTTTATATAGATTAGACCGTTGGTTTTCCCGTTTGAATGGTTTTACACTAGTAATTTTTGGGGCCCTTTATAGCTTACTGTTCGGTGTGAGCCTAGGATCCGTGTTGAAGACCGTACTTTGACCTATAATGGTTTACATTTATAAATTTTGACTTGGATGGAGAGTTGTCTCATTGGCACTCATACCACATCTTCTTATATCTATTTCCATTTGTATGCAAGAGCAGTTTTGTTTTACTTTGCATGCTTAGACTATTGTATAAGACAATTCAGTGGTGCACATATAAAAAAAATAATTCACAGCATTGTAGAACACAATTTAGAAATAAGACGATGTGGTATAATTGTCAATGAGACAACTCTACACCAAAGACCAAATGCCACAGAAGTTAACAACTATAGGTCAACGTACGGCCTTCAACAATGAGCAAAACCAATGCACGTTTATCTCTGTGGTAAACTATGCGCAAGGCCGTTATGTGGTAATCAATACATATACTAGTAGGTGCAATTGTAATCTATGCAGGCAAAATTATGTTCTGCAAAGTGCATAAATATATATATACATAAACACAAATTTGGTAAAATGTTCATTTGAACCATTTTTGGTAAACTATTCCTTTGACCCATTGTGGTAAACTGTTAAGTTGAAACTTTGTAGTAAACTAACTATTTGAAACTTTGTGGTAAACTTTTCATTTCAACCATTGTGGTAAACCTTTTATTTCAACCATTGTGGTAAACTTTCCATTTCAACCATTATGGTAAACTTTTCATTTCAACCATTATGCTAAACTGTTCATTTCAACCATTGTGGTAATCTATGCATCAAACCTTAGAGGTAACCGATTCATTTAAAACAATCAGTAGATTTCTCTTTATTTCGTTTAACAGTTTATTATACGTGTAGATACACCATTATTTTTATAATTCATTTTGCATAAGCCCACTGTATTTGTTTACCTTCAACTTTATTGCATTTCGTTATTGATATTGTATGTTTCTCTGTAAACTTGTACTTAATTTTTAGATAATAGAGTATCTATCTATCTTACTTATCATTGTGACAAACTATTCATTTAACCCTTAGTGGTACACTATTCTTTTGAATCATTGTAGGAAACTATTTAGTTGAACCTTTGTGGTAATCTCTGTATTGGCATCTTTATGGTAATCTCTGTATTGGAAACTTTGTGGTAATCTCTGTATTGGAACCTATTGTGGTAAACTAGATATTGGAACCTTTTGTGGTAAACTAGATATTGGAACCTGTGTTAAACTATGTACTGGAACATTTTTAGCAGGCTATATAGCAGAACCTTTGTCACAGTGGTAAACTATTCATTCAAACCATTGTAATAAACTAGATATTGAAACCTTTGTGGTAAACTATGTATTGGAACTATGTTATTGATATTGTATGTTTCTCTGTAAACTTGTACTTAATTTTTAGATAATAGAGTATCTATCTATCTTACTTATCATTGTGACAAACTATTCATTTAACCCTTAGTGGTACACTATTCTTTTGAATCATTGTAGGAAACTATTTAGTTGAACCTTTGTGGTAATCTCTGTATTGGCATCTTTATGGTAATCTCTGTATTGGAAACTTTGTGGTAATCTCTGTATTGGAACCTATTGTGGTAAACTAGATATTGGAACCTTTTGTGGTAAACTAGATATTGGAACCTGTGTTAAACTATGTACTGGAACATTTTTAGCAGGCTATATAGCAGAACCTTTGTCACAGTGGTAAACTATTCATTCAAACCATTGTAATAAACTAGATATTGAAACCTTTGTGGTAAACTATGTATTGGAACCTTTGTGGTAAACTATGCATTGGAACCTTTGTGGTAAACTATGTATTGGAACCTTTGTGTTAAACTATGTATTGGAACCTTTGTGGTAATCTCTGTATTGGAACCTTTGTGGTAAACTATGTATTGGAACCTTTGTGGTAAACTATGTATTGGAACCTTTGTGGTAAACCATGTATTGGAACCTTTGTTATAAACTGTGTATTGGAACCTTTGAGGTAAACTATGTATTGGAACCTTTGTGGTAAACTATGTATTGGAACCTTTGTGGTAAACTATGTACTGGAACCTTTTTAGCAGGCCATATATCAGAACCTTTGTGGTAAACTATGTATTGGAACCTTTATGGTAAACTATGTATTGGAACCTTTGTGGTAAACTCTGTATTGGAACCTTTGTGGTAAACTATGTATTGGAACCTTTGTGGTAAACTATGTATTGGAACCTTTGTGGTAAACTATGTATTGGAACCTTTGTGGTAAACTATGTATTGGAACCTTTGTGGTAAACTATGTATTGGAAACCTACCTTTAAAGACCTTTTATTTGGAGAATTAGCATTGTTCTCCTCCTTATGTGTATACATATGTATAAAGTATTTGTCATGTGATGTTAATCAAACAATTATAATCAATACACAAAGTCAGGTACATGTAAGAACAGTAATCTCTATTTATCCATAATGGCTTTACATGAAGAATAGTCGAAGTGACAAATAAGCCATTTTTGCAAGAATTGTTGAAACATTTAAAATAAATTAATTTCTTAACTTATTAAGTGCCAGTCTTTGTAAGGATCGGGCAATTCAAATAAAAATCAAAACATGGCGGGAAAAAACCCGCCAACCTTATCATGCTATTTTGACTGGAACTAAGAATCAGGCAGTGGTACCAGTGAAAACATGACAAATAAAAACCCACTAAACTTTACACTGATTTCAGTTCATAATAGTAGTAATGCAAGACAATAATTTTCTTTTCCGGTAATAGAAGATACAATTTGGTTGAAATGCACTATCAATTGACATTTAAGGAGATAACTCCTAAATTTGCTATCATTCTAACCAAAACTTATCTAGAGTTATTTGAATTACCAGACATACAGAAACGAAAGACATACTATTTCTGGCTCAGGCCGTTAGTTTCCTCGTTTGAATTGTTTAACATTTGACATTTTGGGGCCTTTTATAGCTGACTATGCGGTATGGGTTTTGTTCATGATGACCTATAGTCATTTGGTCTCTGGTGGAGAGTTGTCTCATTGGCAATCATACCACATCTTCTTATTTTTATATGTTCTGAAAACATTTGACAAAATTGAAAATAAAGGATATGGTATCTTAATTCATGACACAAAATCGGTTCGCGTGCATAAAAAAAAAAAACAAAAGCAAAATAGATTACCAACCATCTGCCGTCAATAGTTTATTCGTTCACAAAGACAGACAAAACACTAAGCCAAAACTAAAGACAACCGCTTACCTTGTTCCTGACTTGGGACAGGTACATTATCGAGTGATGGATGAAAAACACAAAGACAAAACTAAAGACCAGCACTAAACTTGTTCCCGACTAAGTGGGGTTCGTTGGCGTTGTTAGTTTTTCTACGACTTATATGTGCTTTCTTTGTAGTATTTTGTAGACTTTTGTTCTTTTGTACTTTTTCGGTTTTTTTAGCCATGGCGTTGTTAGTTTTTCTACGACTTATATGAGTTTTTCTACGACTTATATGAGTTTTTCTACGACTTGTATGTGTTTTTCTACGACTTATATGAGTTTTTCTACGACTTATATGTGTTTTCTATGTTCCTTGGTATCTTCCGCCTCTCTTTGTATGTTTATATAAGAATTTATTTTATTGTAAATATTGTACATAAATATCTTCTCTATAGCTATGCATATAGTTTATTGAAAATAACGACATATAAGTAATCTAACAGAATTTGTTTCAAATCTGTTGTTCCACATATAACCCAAGCTCATACTTGAAAACCGAACTAACGAAGAAAAGCATTTCGAAAATATAATGAAAAATCAGCAATGGTCTACTTTGTAATTAAGAAACAAAAAGTCGAGTGTCTTAATCCTTTATACAACTACAAACACACACACAAATCACCCGTATGACCATGATCAATAAGTATCTTAAACGTTGTCAAACAAATTTATCTTTCTTAACATTGATTTTCATTTTACCCTGGATGTGTAAGACCTTTAAAAATTTTCAGTGAAACGTAAAATAATGTCTGATATCTTGAATGATTTTCAGCTTTATTGGGAAAGTTTTATTGGGAAATTGTTTGGAAATATCATAACGATTTTATAAGTTGTAGATTTAAATTATTCAACACTGTCCTAAATGTCAGTGAAATCTTTGTATGATCAGGTTTACAGTAAATTATTATATTCTATGTCACAACACTTCCTGATCTGTTGCTAGTAGAAACCAGAAAAAAAGGTTTCGCAAAATCCTGAGATAATTTAAATACTTTAGAAAATCTTGAGCCGCGTCATTTGATAGTATTATAAGATTCTGTAGCAATAAATTGTTTAATTTCAGCAAACACTTTTATGTAACACTAAATTTACAAGCACTTCAATTTTATTAATGAAAAAGTACATTTGACGGTTTCAATTCAATCAATGGTATTTTAACAAATAGTTGTCATGAAAATCAACCGACATTAGATAATTGTGTTCCGCATCATCTATACCCGACGACTGAATGATTGTTTTTCGTTGTTTTAATGTTAACATTCGATAAATTTAATTTGTGTACTGGCCTAAATCGACGTTACTCCATTTTCCAAAATCAACAAATGGGATTAAAATGTCTCGCTTGACATATGATACAGAAAACTCAATTTTTAAACATTTTTTCTATTTTCTGGATATAATTCATTTACTGTTTGAATTCAAGTATCGTGAATGATTTTAATTCTGTTAATTGATATTTGCACATGAATAGATAAATTAGCTTAAAATAACATACAAAATCTCCTTCGATTGGCTTGTAGTAATAGTTATGTTATAGTTATGTTGTAGTAAATAAATGAACCAGCAGATATTTAAGAATTGTATGTGGTGCATTTCAGTTATTTTTGTTTTTTAAATTTCGAAATTTGCAAAATAAAAAGGTTCAGAAAAATTACCACGCCAACGATCATTATCTATGATATATGAATATATTATAAGAAAAATATTTGAGATTCAAATCAGCTTTCCGTTTAAAGGTTTGGAGATTATTTAGTATTTAAAAAAAAGTCCTTATCGAAATATTTTATGAAAAGATAGGACATTAAAGATTATGTATACTAGCCATGTAATCAACATTTCTGACAGCACTGACTTTGTGAGTTCGAACTCCGCACATGGCAGGTGCGTTCGACTCCAATCTTAATGACTAGGATTGTCAGTTTTCCTGCCGAAGGTTAGTCGTTCTATATGGGCACTCCAACTTCCTCCACCAATAAAAAACTGACCCCAACGATATAGCCAATAGTGCTTAAAGTGGCGTTAAACACCAACAACAAATCAATCAATAATCAACACATTATAACAGGCAGATAAGGAAAGCCAAAAACTGTGTGTAAAATAGGAAGAAGGTAAATTTGTGCGAATCTTCTAAACGCAATCGTTTTTTGTATTAATGAGATAAAAATTATACGAACCGTAAAATGATTTATTGAATATGTTAACTTAGACTGTTTATTTTTGTAACTTCTAACAATTTTGTAAGCATTAAAATTCCCTGCCAAATTGTAAGCGGTGTTTATAATTGAATTTATTCATTATGTTATTTTTGTTTCTGGGTTACGGCTGTATGGATAGCATTTAGTTTTTCATGAATGGAAAGTATCTTTGATTCTAAGTTGTCCATTTTGTCGTCTAAAATTCCTTGTCTTACTTTTACATTTTCAACTGACCTTGCCATTTCGGAGTGAGATTTATAAAGTTCCACTAGTGTCGTAGAAGAATCGACTAATCGTCTTTGTGCGGCTTTTATTTCCCGGATGTTGTATATCGCCTCTAGTAACTTCCTTTGGTAATTTAAACTATTGGATGAGTTTTGTTTGATTCGTCTATATTTATAAATGAACCACCCAGACCTCATTACATTCGCTGCCTCGTTTTTTAGACGTTTATCCAAATCGACATCAATAACAAAATCATGTACATATTTTTCGGACCTTGACAGTTCAAGTTTCCTTGCAAGAACCGCCACAACAAGTGCGGTAACTCCAGCTCCGAATATTCCTGTAGTTACTGCTATTCCTCTTCCACAGTAAGTGCTTGGGACAATATCCCCGTATCCAACAGACAGGAATGTTATAGCTACTAGCCACATGGAATTTAGGTAGTTGGCGTGAACTGCTTCATCGGGAGAACTATCATACATCTCACATAAACGTAAACACCAACTAGCTACAAAGAACATACACACAATGATCAAAGTTAAAAGATAGGTTGGATGTACGGCCATGAAAGACTTAAATATAAACCTGAAATTAAAATGAATCCTATTTAAAGCTCCTAAACTTTGAGATGACGCATCTTGATAAAGACGGCTATGTAACATCACCGTCCGACATACCAAGTATAGACGTAAAAACATGGGTAGAGACAAAACAACGTCTAGTGGCACGTCGTCTGTACGACTTATCTCCCCTTGAGAAATAGTACGTTCCCACCATATCGTAAAATCACCAGGTATTGGATGTATAATACATGTACAGAATTCTACAACGATTTTTACAACTCGTCTTGGACTCATTGCAATTTTCCAGTCATCGACGCTGTTATCTACGATGAAAAGTTTTATATCAAGTCTATGATAAATTCCGAGAAATATCAAAAGCGCAACTGTCGAGGCAGTTACCATCATTTTGATTAGATAAGATGGAAGTTCTCTCCTTGTAAATACTTCAGCATGCGTTAATTCAGTTTCTATAATCATTAAAAATATCCCAGCTATTGCAAAACCCAGAGCAGCATCATTTGCGCGTTTACGACGATAATATAATTCTTTCCTCTTCGCAAGACGGCTACCCACCGTTTCAAATCGACCTGGAACTTTTGGAGTCACACTATCTGTAGACTCGTTTAATGTCTTATAATGAACGTGATTCCCGTTCATTCCGACGAGAGGAATTCCAGGATCTTCAACCACTGAACTCATAACACTCATCAAACAACTCCCAATAAATTTAATCAACTAACAATGGCCAGTCACTCATCATATCATGCTTAGAAAGATAAATGCTTTATCATTGAAATAAAATGCAACGTTTTGAATCTACGGTAGTTTTTACAGGTCTATGTTCTGGTGAAATTTTTCATTTAATATTCCATTATTCCATTATATTGAATCTTTATTCCGTGTTGTATACTACAGATGTTATAGCAGTGTGTCATTTCAAATATAATATCTTTTACGTATCTCATCAATTATTTCTTATCCTTCAAACAAAATATCAAATAGAAATTGTATCTGTATCCAACCAATAACACGTTACGAGCCTGTCCATTTCTTCTCTCACTACATTACGTCTGCGCATGTGTTTTCAATACAAAGGTTAATTCCTTAAAATTAGAGACAATTGTTTTCAAATATATACATAACTAACTAACGGATTCCTATCACTAGAGGGGAGTATATTGGCAACACTAAGATCAATACTTGACAATAAATGCTTGATAAAGTCTTGTATTCTCATTATATCCAATTGAACCGTTGATATTTATGATTTTATTGATATTTTTTTTCTCAAAGAATATAATTTATTGTCGTATCATCTTCATCTTTGATTGGCTTTTATAAAACTCCATTATTCTGTGTTAACAAACTCTAATGTAACGTAAAAACAATTAATACTTTCGTTCTACAAGAAATTCTGTTAAAATTTTATTGTGTCAGCACAGTGTAATTGGATTATGAAAGTAGATATTGATTTTATGTTTTGTATTGAGATTAATAATTAACTGTTATCGTGGGTTTGATTGATATTTTCGAATGTTTGTAAACACTAGAATAATGCGTTTTAATGTCAAGTATAGAGAATATAAGCTTTTTAAATTCAGCATCATAATTTTCAGTTCAGTAAATATTTTTTTTAATAACATGTCAGAAGCAAAATATTATATAATAGAAAAGAGGTATATATTAATGTATCAGTTATTGACCAGAAATCACTGTACGCACATGAAAAATCAAAAGCAAAGCAACAGCAGTTTAATTGCTGTTCATCAACTTAAAGTCAAATTGAGACCATCAACATGACGGAAAACCCCTCACCTCACTGCAAGTTCAACATGTTCAAGACGTACGGCTCCTATAGCATCGGTTTGAGTGGAGTTATTTGCTAGATATCGATCACGCTGCATCTATGCATTATATATTAAAGACACTCCGCAATGTTTTCGCCTGGAACCACTTACATTCAATTTTGATTCGCTTCCTTAGTGAAAGGCGAAGAAGAACACACTCGCGAGGTAATATACAAAACAATATGAATTATATCGGACAAAAAGGGACATTTTACCAATAATGTCAAAAGTTGTCCGACAACCTCACTGTAAAATACAGAAACAATACAAAAATCTAGACAACCATGGGCACACTCATATATCTATTAGATAATGGGTGAACTGTCGTATTAGTAGGACAACAATTTCAATAAACAAACTTGCAAAAAGCGATCGAGAAAAAAAGGTAGTATATACAAGAGAAGTCATTTCAAAAATTGTGAAAATCTAAGAGCACGGTGGAAACTGTGCACAGCACGAGAGACGAATTAGTGTGCATTCAACCGGAAGCAAACTTTCAAATTGGCAAAACATTGTTTTCAAAAAAACATTTTGTAAGGAATCTTAATGTTAAAAAGGATATATCTGGTCACTTAAAAGACGTATACAGCTAAGTCTGTTCGTTGCTTTATCTAATTGATGTCAATATTCTGAAATGTTTATACATTATGAGTTTTAATCCAATTCATGTCGTTGATTGCATGATGTAGGCTGTTATACATCAACAGTCTAGAGATGTGATTTTCCATGACAAACTTTGACCGAACAATGTTATTATCTAATAAATGGCAGTACATTTCTTGGTCATGATAGATTTGCTCTGGGAAATTCATATAGGAAAGTAATATTGGCCCAGACCAGAAATATTAAAGTTAAATGACTTGACTGGTCTTTAAAAAGAAGTCGTAATTCCTCCTTTGAAGCCATGACCAGCTTATACTTTTTCTGTTTTATGCTTCCGAAAATTAACTGGTTCGGAAAAATGAATTTATAATGTATCGCTTTATAACGTTCCTTACAAGTAATGGTTGGAATTTTGCTATTGAGTCTAGGTTTGGGCAAATGGATGTCAGAATGATTCGTCCAAGGTAAGTACATACTATTTAAACTGCCGGATTATATTACTGTCCAGAAATCATGATTATAGGTAAGAGTGTGATAGTAATACTATAACGTACTTTTATATAACATGTAACATGCATCACTGCCAAAATATAACATGTAACATGTATCACTGCTAAAATATAACATGTAACAGGTCACAATGGCAAAATATAACATGTCACAGATCACAACGGCAAAATAAAACATGTAACATGTAACAGGTTATACTGCCAAAGTAAAACATGTAACATGTCTCACTGGCAAAATATGACATGTTAAAGATCACACTGGCAAATTATAACATGTAACAGGTTATACTGGCAAATTATAACATGTAACAGGTTATACTGGCAAAATATACCATGTTACATGTCACACTGGCAAAATATAACATGTAACAGGTTACACTGGCAAAATTTAACATGTTACAGATCACACTGGCAAATAAAACATGTTACATGTCTCACTGGCAAAATATAACATATTAAAGATCACAACGACAAATTACAACATGTTACAGATTATACTGGCAAAATATAACATGTTACAGGTCACACTGGCAAAATATAACATGTTACAGACCACACTGGCAAATATAACATGTGACATGTCTCACTGGCAAAATATAACATATTAAAGATCACAACGACAAATTACAACATGTAACAGGTTATACCGGCAAAATATAACAAGTTACAGATCACACTGGCAAATATAACATGTTACATGTCTCACTGGCAAAATATAACATGTTAAAGATCACAACGACAAATTATAACATGTTACAGGTTATACTGGCAAAATATAACATGTAACATGTCTCACTGGTAAAATATAACATGTTACAGATCACAACGGCTAAGTATTACATTTAACCGGTCACACTGGCAAAATATAACATGTATTAACAGGTCACACTGGCAAAATGTATACTATACATACTACACAGAATTGTCGGAATATATTAATTTCCATAAAATCAAGCTTTGAATGTTTAATTTGAGGTAAGGTCAGAGTGTGATAGTAATACTATTACTACCTTTATATACTTTATATAACATGTTACAGGTTACAGTGGTAAAATATAACAAGTTACAAATCACACTGGCAAGATACAAAATGTAACAGGTCACACTGGCAAAATATAACATGTTACAGGTCAGACTGTCAAAATATAACATGTTACAGTCAAACTGTCAAAATATAACATGTTACAGGACACATTGGCAAATTATATCAAGTTACAGATCACACTGTCAATATATAACATGTTACAGGTCACAATGGTAAAATATAACATGTTACAGATCACACTGTCAAAATATAACATGTTACAGGTTACAGTGTAAAATATAACATGTTACAGATCACACTGTCAAAGTATAACATGTTACAGGTTACAGTGTAAAATATAACATGTTACAGGTCCCACTGGCAAAATATAACATGTTACAGGTCAAACTGTCAAAATATAACATGTTACAGGTCACACTGGCAAAATATAACATGTTACAGGTCAAACTGTCAAAATATAACATGTTATAGATCACACTGTCAAAATATAACATGTTACAGGTTACAGTGTAAAATATAACATGTAACATGTCACACTGGCAAAATATAACATGTCACATGTCTCACTGGCAAAATATAACATGTTACAGATCACACAGCTAAGTATTACATTTAACCGGTCACACTGGCAAAATGTAACATGTAACATATCTCACTGACAAAATATAACATGTTCCAGGTCACATTGGCACAGATTAACATGTAACAGGTTACACTGGCAACATACAACATGTTACAGGTTGACTGGCAAAATATAACATGTTACATGTCACAATGGCAAAATATAGCATGTTACAGATCAGAACGGCAAAGTAAAACATGTAACATGTAACAGGTAACACTGCCAAAGTATAACATGTAACATGTCTTACTGGCAAAATATAACATATTAAAGATCATAACGACAAATTATAACATGTAACAGGTTACACTTGCAAAATATATTATGTTACATGTCACACTGGCAAAATATAACATGTTACAGATCACAACGGCAAAGTAAAACATGTAACATGTAACAGGTTACACCGCCAAAGTATAACATGTAACATGTCTCACTGGCAAAATATAACATATTACAGATCACAACGACAAATTATAATATGTAACAGGTTATACTGGCAAAATATAACATGTAACATGTCTCACTGGTAAAATATAACATGTTACAGATCACAACGGCTAAGTATTACATTTAACTGGTCACACTGACAAAATATAACATGAATTAACAGGTCAAACTGGCAAAATATATACTATACATACTTCACAGAATTGTCGGAAAATATTAATTTCCACAAAATCAAGCTTTGAATGTTTAATTTGAGGTAAAGTTAGAGTGTGATAGTAATACTATTACGTACCTTTATATAAAATGTAACATGTCACACTAGCAAAATATAACACATGTTACAGGTTACAGTGTAAAATATAAAAGTTACAGATCACACTGGCAAAATACAACATGTTACAGGACACACTGGCAAAATATAACATGTTACAGGTCACACTGGCAAAATATAACATATTAAAGATCATAACGACAAATTATAACATGTTACAGGTCACAACGGCAAAGTAAAACATGTAACATGTAACAGGTTACAGTGCCAAAGTGTAACATGTAACATGTCTCACTGGCAAAATATAACATGTTAAAGATCACAACGACAAATTATAACATGTAACAGGTTATACTGGCAAAATATAACATGTAACAGGTTATACTGGTAAAATATAACATGTTACAGATCACAACGGCTAAGTATTATATTTAACCGGTCACACTGGCAAAATATAACGTGTCTTAACGGGTCAAACTGGCAAAATATATACTATACATACTACACAGAATTGTCGGAAAATATTAATTTCCATAAAATCAAGCTTTGAATGTTTAATTTGAGGCAAGGTTAGAGTGTGATAGTAATACTATTACTACCTTTATATACTTTATATAACATGTAACAGGTTACACTGGCAAAGTATAACATGTAACAGGTTACACTGGCAAGATATAACATGTAACAGGTCACACTGGCAAAATATAACATGTTACAGGTCACACTGGCAAAATATAACATGTTACAGGTCACACTGGCAAAATATAACAAGTTACAGATCACACTGGCAACATATTACATGTTACATATCACAATGGTAAAATATAACATGTTAAAGATCACAACGACAAATTATAACATATAACATGTCACACTGGCAAAATATAACATGTAACATGTCTCACTGGCAAAATATAACATGTTACAGATCACAACGGCTAAGTTTTACATTTAACCGGTCACACTGACAAAACATAACATGTCACATGTCTCACTGGCAAAATATAACATGTAACATGTCTCACTGACTAAATATAACATGTTCCAGGTCACATTGGCAAAGATTAACATGTAACAGGTTACACTGGCAAAATTAAACATGTTACAGGTTACACTAGCAAAATATAACATGTTACATGTCACAATGGCAAAATATAACATGTTACAGATCACAACGGCAAAGTAAAACATGTAATATGCAACATGTTACACTGCCAAAGTATAACATGTAACATGTCTCACTGGCAAAATATAACATATTAAAGATAGATACTACACAGAATTGTCGGAAAATATTAATTTCCACAAAATCAACCTTTGAATGTTTAATTTGAGGTAAGGTTAGAGTGTGTAAGTAATACTATTACGTACCTATATATAACGTAACAGGTAACACTGGCAAAGTATAACATGTAACAGGTTGCACTGGCAAGATATAACACATAACAGGTCACATTGGCAAAATATAACATGTTACAGGTCACACTGGCAAAATATAACATGTTACAGATCACACTGGCAAAATATAACATGTTACAGGACACAATGGCAAAATATAACATGTTACAGGACACACTGGCAAAATATAACATGTTACAGGACACACTGGCAAGATATAACACGTTACAGGACACACTGGCAACATATATTATGTTACAGGTCACACTGGCAAGATATAACACGTTACAGGTCACACTGGCAAACTATAACATGTTACAGGACACACTGGCAACATATAACATGTTACAGGACACACTGGCGAAATATAACATGTTACAGGACACACTGGCAAAATATAACATGTTACAGGTCACACTGGCAAAATATAACATGTTACAGGTCACACTGGCAAAATATAACATGTTACAGGTCACACTGACAAAATATAACATGTAACATGTCTCACTGACCAGATATAACATGTTACAGGTCATACTGGCAAAATATAACATGTTACAGGACACACTGGCGAAATATAACATGTTACAGGACACACTGGCATAATATAACATGTTACAGGTCACACTGGCAAGATATAAATGTTACAGGTCACACTGACAAAATATTACATGTACATGTCTCACTGACCAGATATAACATGTTTCAGGTCACACTGGCAAAATATAACATGCTACAGGTCACACTGACAACATATAACATGTTACAGGTCTCACTGGCAAGATATAACATGTTACAGGACACACTGGCAAAATATAACATGTTACAGGACACACTGCCAAAATATAACATGTTACAGGTCACACTGGCAAAATAAAACAAGTTACAGGTCACACTGGCAAAATATAACATGTTACAGGTCACACTGGCAAGATATAACATATGATAGGTCATAATGGCATAATGAAACAAAGTCTAAGCCACACTGGCAAACTATAATATGTTTTAAATCATAATGGCAAAATTTGACATGTTTCAATGCATACTGTCAGAATATAACATATTTCAATGCACACTGTCAAAATATAACATGTAACATGTCAAACTTGCATACTATGACAATTTATATAGTATATAATCTTCGTATCTCATGTTACATGTCAGAAAGGCAAAATATAACATGTTACAGGTCACACTGGCAAAATATAACAAGTTACAGGTCAGACTGGCAAAATATAACATGTTACAGGACACAATGGCAAAATATAACATGTTACAGGACACACTGGCAAAATATAACAAGTTACAGGACACACTGGCAAGATATAACACGTTACAGGACACACTGGCAAGATATATTATGTTACAGGTCACACTGGCAAGATATAACACGTTACAGGTCACACTGGCAAACTATAACATGTTACAGGACACACTGGCAACATATAACATGTTACAGGACACACTGGCGAAATATAACATGTTACAGGACACACTGGCAAAATATAACATGTTACAGGTCACACTGGCAAGATATAACATGTTACAGGTCACACTGACAAAATATAACATGTAACATGTCTCACTGACCAGATATAACATGTTACAGGTCATACTGGCAAAATATAACATGTTACAGGACACACTGGCGAAATATAACATGTTACAGGACACACTGGCATAATATAACATGTTACAGGTCACACTGGCAAGATATAAAATGTAACAGGTCACACTGACAAAATATTACATGTACATGTCTCACTGACCAGATATAACATGTTACAGGTCACACTGGCAAAATATAACATGTTACAGGTCACACTGACAACATATAACATGTTACAGGTCTCACTGGCAAGATATAACATGTTACAGGACACACTGGCAAAATATAACATGTTACAGGACACACTGCCAAAATATAACATGTTACAGGTCACACTGGCAAAATAAAACAAGTTACAGGTCACACTGGCAAAATATAACATGTTACAGGTCACACTGGCAAGATATAACATATGATAGGTCATAATGGCATAATGAAACAAAGTCTAAGCCACACTGGCAAAATATAATATGTTTTAAATCATAATGGCAAAATTTGACATGTTTCAATGCATACTGTCAAAATATAACATATTTCAATGCACACTGTCAAAATATAACATGTAACATGTCAAACTTGCATACTATGACAATTTATATAGTATATAATCTTCGTATCTCATGTTACATGTCAGAAAGGCAAAATATAACATGTTACAGGTCACACTGGCAAAATATAACATGTTACAGGACACACTGGCGAAATATAACATGTTACAGGACACACTGGCCAAATATAACATGTTACAGGTCACACTGGCAATTTATAACATGTTACAGGTCACACTGACAAAATATAACATGTAACATGTCTCACTGACCAGATATAACATGTTACAGGTCATACTGGCAAAATATAACATGTTACAGGACACACTGGCGAAATATAACATGTTACAGGACACACTGGCATAATATAACATGTTACAGGTCACACTGGCAAGATATAAAATGTTACAGGTCACACTGACAAAATATTACATGTACATGTCTCACTGACCAGATATAACATGTTTCAGGTCACACTGGCAAAATACAACATGTTACAGGTCACACTGACAACATATAACATGTTACAGGTCTCACTGGCAAGATATAACATGTTACAGGACACACTGGCAAAATATAACATGTTACAGGACACACTGCCAAAATATAACATGTTACAGGTCACACTGGCAAAATATAACAAGTTACAGGTCACACTGGCAAAATATAAAATGTTACAGGTCACACTGGCAAGATATAACATATGATAGGTCATAATGGCATAATGAAACAAAGTCTAAGCCACACTGGCAAAATATAATATGTTTTAAATCATAATGGCAAAATTTGACATGTTTCAATGCATACTGTCAAAATATAACATATTTCAATGCACACTGTCAAAATATAACATGTAACATGTCAAACTTGCATACTATGACAATTTATATAGTATATAATCTTCGTATCTCATGTTACATGTCAGAAAGGCAAAATATAACATGTTACAGGTCACACTGGCAAAATATAACAAGTTACAGGTCAGACTGGCAAAATATAACAAGTTACAGGTCACACTGACAAAATATAACATGTAACAGGTCACTGGCAAAATATAACAAGTTACAGGTCACACTGACAAAATATAACATGTAACAGGTCACTGGCAAAATATAACAAGTTACAGGTCACACTGACAAAATATAACATGTAACAGGTCACTGGCAAAATATAACAAGTTACAGGTCACACTGACAAAATATAACATGTTACAGGTCACACTGGCAAAATATAACATGTTACAGGTCACACTGGCAAAATATAACATGTTACAGGTCATACTGGCAAAATATAACATGTTACAGTCACACTGGCAAAATATAATAAGTTACAGGTCATACTGGCAAAATGTAACAAGTTACAGGTCACACTGGCAAAATATAACATGTTACAGGTCACTGGCAAAATATAACAAGTTACAGGTCATACTGGTAAAATGTAACAATTGTCAGCTTACCATGGCAAAATAACAAAACAATATATAGGATAGACTTCGAATTCATGTTACAGGTCACTGGCAAAATATAGCATTTTATATATAGTATAGAGATGTGTTTTTACATAAGAACTTTATGGATTGGTTTTACAGTCATTGATAATTCATGAAGTCTCTTTATTTTTTTTCTATTTATTTTGAACTCGAGCACACACTCTGTGAATATTAATAGAATGTTTCACTATAATCTTTATACTTAGCTTCAGTGTTAAAAGATTTAAGCATAATGTTATTAGAATGTTAGATATATGTATGAATATTAATGGTAAATTAAAGGGATGTTAATATGCAGTCTCTTTAGAACAATACGGTACTTTATTATTTTCTGAAAAGTCAATGAACTGTTTTTATAATTATTGCTATTACACTCGTGAGAATAGAAATCAAATAGTAAAATCATTGACCTTGAAACCTTATTTTTCATGTTAATATTTGAAGAGGAAGTGATCTGCATTTCTTATTAGCAAACTTACTTTTAATACAAACACCACTCACTTGTTTGGCATACTTATTAGGGTTTTCCCAGGTCCGTCTTCGATCCATCCGAAATTCAGGAGTTGTTCGGATTTTTTTCGTGGTGCGTGTAGACATCGAGATGTGGTTTGGTCTTATGGTGTATAAATGAGGGTTAAATTCCAGTTTTCGTAGTACATAGCTAGAAACAAGGTGTTAACGGAAACAACAGGGAATGATTCAAACCTGAACTTTCGCTTATCAAAAGACATCACAAAGGAGGTTTGAACACAAACATTATTGAGACGGTTTTGTTGGTTGTTGAAAAACGCTGACGTCATACTTCGTTTCATTTGTTAGTATGTGTAGTTCAATAATGAAACTCAGCTTCCTACCATGATGTTCAACATAAAGGTTTATAACTCTGTAACTAGCTGGAGGTTTTGTTTTCTTGCCACTTATCATTGCTGCCATTTCGTGTAATTCAGTATTGAAACTCAGTCTTTTATCATGATGTAAAACATGTACAACATAAAGGTTTAGAACTCTGTAATTAGCTGGAAGTTTTTTCGGTCATTTTTGGCATATATCATCGCTGCCATTTTTGTGTTTGGCAATATCAATCTTTTCGACATGTTTATACAAATAAGTTAATAGAAAGGTCAACCCAATTATACTTACCGTACCATTCATATACAGTCATCAAACTGAGACCATCTCATTGTTAATATAATATTCCACCAGACGACTTTGATTAAAACGTCATTTCCACTTGCCAAAATTATTGATCTATATATCTCAAGTTGGAATTATAATGTCAAATTCTGACTTTTTTATTGTATGCTTGATATAAAGTAATTTACAAGGACAATGTTATCATATAGGTTTTTAAGTAAATCTCCATCCCAAATCTCAATAACAAATCATATGACAATATCTTAACCAAAAATCAAGGACAGGAACCAGACTAGCATGGAAGATTGTCCTGAAAGTATTTTTTTTTTTTTTTAACCAACTTCAAATATTCTATTGCACTAATAGTTGTGAACAATGTCCCTTGGCGCTACAACAATGACGCTAAAAATTAAGGTTCCTCCCTGTGTTGTTAATTGCTAATGAAACCTGGGAATTTAATTACCAAAAATATCATACATTTATATTCTGTACTAGTTGCATTTTACAAAGTATTTCTACTATCACACAGTCATACATATACATATTTGGTGACACTTAAACGACCAAAAGAGAAAAAACAAAAACAAAAACAAACACAAAAACCGGATGTTTTGTCCGTCATTTGTTTTGATAATAAATTCGAACTTCAAACCGAAAGTAGAATTGAAAGTGTTTATTGTAGTTCCAGGCCCGTAGCCAGGAATTTCCAAGGGGGTATTTGAACTCACGAACTCGACTTTAACAGTCACAATTCGAACAGAACGTTGACTTTAACCGTGCTTATTTGTTTTCCGAACCCCCCCTGGCTACGGGTATGAGTTCTAAATGTAATGTTTCATACATTGTCTATTTAAACCTTATAGTGGTTATTGGGTTGATTCCAAAATGCTTTTTCTTGTATCTGCTATACATTGGGCCGAATCCTTGTGTTGATTTTGATATTGATATGTGTCGAATGTAGAAATCTTGTGACTTTTTTCATAGATATCAAAATGACTTTTGTTTTCAAACTGCATAAACGTTTCTACCATTTCTACTTAATATAAAAATAAGGAGATGTGGTATGATTGCCAATGACTGAGACATCCACCACGAATCCGAGGCTGTCAAATGTTTAGGTTTGAGGAAGGAATTTTCCGTATCCAAATTTAGGTCTTAAAATTTCAACTTGTTAAGTTATAGAATGATTTATAATAATAAATTATTTAATTTTGGATGTAACACGTCTTCTGATTGGCTGAAAGTTTTTGTCTATCAGGTCATAGACATAATTTTGTCATGTGACCGTGACGTCATCAACGTTTTTTCATGATTTACTCCTTAAAAATTGAATTTAGAATTAAATTACAAGGAATGATACGCGGATTATTAAGTGTGCACCACATTTTTTATGTTATTTCTGCATAGACAGAAAAAATATTATAGTCATTCCTTAAATAAATAAAGTTGACCTTAGTTATAATTTGGCTATTCTGTTTAGGTCCTTTTTGGTCATTTAGCTTCTAATGTATTTACGCATCCCAGGCTGTCAAATGTTTTAAGTTTTGGGCGTTCCTGATGAAGGTAACTCCATTAAAGAGCGTCGGACACATGAAATATATAAAGTATTTATATTTCGTTTAGTCTTTGTGAATCATTAACTCGTCTTTCTTATTTCTCGAACATTTGACAAAAAGTTCGATGCTTAGCTACTTTCATAATTTCTAGTTTGCAAGGCAGACAAATTTTCTTTCTTTAATTCTCCTTTTAAGAGAGGTTTCATAGTTTAGTGAAAAAGAAGTTTGTGTGTCTTCCCTAAGGCTTCATATTAGTTTTTATACACAGGATTGTAAATAATTAGCAAAGAAAATACTACTGAAGTGAACTTTTTATGAAATTGATGTAATTATATCTTATAAGGATTATGTTCAGCGAACCCGACGAAGAAACCGGAACAAATGCATGCAATGCTTAACTAAACTAGGATTTTCAATAATTAATATACATTTTGCATATCCAAATCTAAGTTTTCATCTATTGTGACTTGGATGGAGAGTTGTCTCATTGGCCCTCATACCACATCTTCTTGTTTATATTAAGTACTTATCAAGTTATTGAATGATTAATGTGATAATTCTATATTAATAAATAAAATATATACTTTAGTTTCAGCATAACATATATCTCCAGGTATCTTGAAAACGAAACTAAGTATACTAGTTTAAATCCTGTCGTGTGACCTATCACTAACGTTGTTATATACTACTTTAAATCCTGCCGTGTGACCTATCACTAACGTTGTTACTGCCGTGTGAACTATCACTAACGTTGTTATATTTCAGACAAATTCCATCAAAACACAACAATCTTCTCGCTTTTAAAGTGCCTAATAAAATTCTTTATAGATTACAGAAAATTGTGAAATTGAATAAAAACGTTTCTTAGCAAATACGCCATGATCGACGTTTGGTATAAGTGCTTATGAGACGTGTAATTTGGCTTTCTTTGTTATGGAAGTCTTGTAAAGTCCATTACTTCAAGGCATGTTTCCGGAGTCAATTTGTTTGCTTTTAACATCATTGGTTTATAGAGTTAATGTAAACCGTTGACGATGTTATTTGAGGACTTCTCTTGAGGGTAACTACACTGACTTGTTTTTCTATTTGTAATCTATTGACCTTGATTCAACATATAAATACATTTGACGTGTAAAAACTGAAAAAAACACCTTTTACTTTTTAGGTTTTATATTTTATATTCTGTTTTAATACTATTGTATTTCTAACAGGTTAGATAACATATTCTATAAAGTAACTTCAAAGTTATTTTCAGAGGTTTGGAATAACAGAGTTAACTTGTTTGGCTGTGCAAACTTTCATTTACGCTCATACCTGATAGATGTTATCACAAAAAACACATTTTACACGCATGGAGGTCATATCATACCTTTATAGAAATAAGGAGAAGTGGTATGTTTGCCAATGAGACAACTATTTGCCAAAGTTCAAATGAAACGGATGTAAGCAATTATAGGCAACCGTACGGCCTTCAACAATGAGAAAAACCCATACCGTATAGTCGGCTGTAAAAGGCATGCAAAATATGCAACAATTCAATTGATAAAAAAAAACCGCCTTATTTATGACAAAGCAATTTACGAAAAACAAATATGACAGACATGAAACAACGACAACCACTGAACTACAGACTCCTGGCTTGGGACAGGAACATAAAGAATGTGACGTGGTTAAACATGTCTGATGGCGCCAAACGCTCCCCCTAACCTGGGACAGAGGTGTAACAGTACAACATAAAAACAAACTATAAAAATCAGTTGAAAAGGGCTTAACTCATCAGATCGATACAAATTTTGTTCTTGTTGTTTAGCTTATAGGGTAGCCAGCCGGAGGTCATATCGTATCATTGTTTTGTTCTTTTTTTTTTTTTTTAGCTTATAGTGTAGCCAGCCACATATCCGCCCTCTCTTCTTTGTTCATGAATTTTCTCTGAAAACCACTCAATATCATTTTTTTTCTTTTTGCCATGACAACACAACGTACCATTTGTAGAGGAGGACCTACTTACCCTTCTGACCTCACGCTTATTTTTTGGCAGATTTCATGTTGATCAAACATTTTCTATGTTATTCTAAGCAAACTAAAAAATAAATGTTTATCTCTATTTTTGACTTTTAAATCATTTCCATTGGCCAATGCTATCTGCTTTGTCTCTGATTGGTATATATTTATATAGACTCTACCACTGCATATGATGAAATACTGTAAATATAAATGAGTTTGTGTATTTTTTTTCAATGATTTATTGAATAATGTTGAGCGCAATGTCAATCCATTCGGAAAGCTTACGAAGGAAACATGTCAAGAGATATATACAATATACAATATTAGGTCAATGTCAGAAAAATATAAACTTTTTTGTTGTATGAGGCTGAGAAACTGGACCAGTTTTAAGCCGACTACAAAAAAGTTTATTTATTTCTGACATTCACCTAATATTGTTCTATACTGCAACTTAGATTAATACATTGATAGCTGTTTAAATTGTAACACAAATTTCAAACTTATTTTTATCCCTTAATGAACCCCTTATTGTGGAAAAAGTGATCCATGATGAAATTGACATTGTACAAAATATAGCTGTGATACTATATTTAGGAATTAACACAGTCAACTAGTTGCAGTATAAAAAACGTTATTTATAAGATAAAAAATCTAACAGTCAAAACGTAAATCTAAATCAATGTTGATACAAAACATACAGTGCAACAAAGACACAGAACAAAATACAACTAAGACGGTCGATCACAAACTGAATAACCTCGACAAAAAATGTGTCAAATTCTGATAAGCATCAACTCAAACACTTGATATTTTTTTTCTTTAATTTGTGAAACCCCAGATTACCGCGGTTTATGTGTTTTTTGCTTTAATATACAGAGAAATCGGCACAGTGTTTACATATTAGGTAACGTAAGTAGTTTCGGTAACGTAATCTAATGAAAGAATTTATAACGGACCAATCACATTTAAGTATGCGAAATCATATAAGAATTTATAACGGACCAATCACATTTAAGTATGCGAAATCATATAAGAATTATCAACCAACGACCTCCCAAGTACAGAAGGTATACAGTAAACAGTCCAAGGTGACAATGACTGACATTCATTAGCAATTAATATGTTTCATAGGGTATTGTATGTATTTTTCGGTTATAAAAGCTCAAAGAGCTTATGTTATTGTTATGTGACATGCCGACTTTAATAAAGCTTTGGATTTGATTTGACTGATTGCAGCGGAGAAAGGTCGCTTTACAGTACGGTACGTACTGACAGACAGAATAACATGGCACCATGCTTACTGTCTAAACAACAACAGGAAAAAAAGATAATCAGATGTTTAATACCTGGGGAATACATCTGGGAAATTATATCTTCCAATCAACAAAATTGGTTATTAAATAAAATATAAAGAAAGACGTCCAAAATTTAATAAGTAAAATACGAGTCGATTCCGGAATATAATCAAAAGTTACCTAATTAGGAGATTTATCTGGGGAAATGTGTTTTATCAAGCGGAAGTGAAATAGCAGCAGTGTGTCGTCATATATATATATACTCACGTCTACATCATTAATGAAAAGAAATATTGAATTACAAAATGTGAATAATTCAGCGCTTTACGCTTGATTATTTTTAATAAGACGCTGATTACATGTTTTGTAATTTTGTTTTCATGATATATTTTTATTATTTCACAATGTACAAAATGTATAGACATATACATATGCATGTTAATAAACAGTAAATATTATATATAATTCCAAATATAAACGTGAATTCGTTTTGTGTTTATGAACACCAAAATTCGTGTATGGAAATGTGAATAAAGTTATTATTGTATAATGGTGTCTGTTACAATTAATTTAAACCAATGGAGATTTGTTTATTCCTGTTTACAGACAATTGTCACATAAATATGTGCTTCATACAACAAGAATATACTTCATTAAAATGTTTCACCATGGGAATACACTTGTTATATTTAACAACATAAATCAAACCCACCCAGTAATAATTTAAAACTTGCATTATAGACGAGAATACAGAATGAATATTTTATTAATTATCATCTTTTACCACGGAGGCCCATTTAGGTTCAGTCTTATGTACATATACTGTAGGTTTTATTTCGAGTTTTAGTCATAAAAAGACTCTTCCTGTATCTTAAATTTGTTGAATCAGTTTCGTTTAATCAAAATAATCTCAAAACAACTTGATGTAATTATAACGTTCAGGGGCCGGTTGTTCAACTTGTCGTTAAGACTAACGCTATCGATCGTTAAAATATGCTAACGCATCGTTAAAATTTAACGCATGGTTAAACCTGTTGCTCAGCTCTACGTTTGACATACAATATGTCGATCGCCCCCTTTCTAAAGAAAAAAGCTGTGTGAGTAAATTAAACTGAAATTATCAAAGATTTGAGTTAGGAAAACTTATGAAAAGACATTTATTGATGTAGTCTTTGCTAGTCAATTGATCGGGATTAACGGGAAAGGGTTAATATTTCATTTAAAGCCGCAATATACACATATGCATCTTAGTCTAATCTTTGATCAGTCATGATCAAGTCTGAACTGTACTTAGTCTAATCTTTGATCAGTCATGATCAAGTCTGAACTGTACTTAGTCTAATCTTTGATCAGTCATGATCAAGTCTGAACTGTACTTAGTCTAATCTTTGATCAGTCATGATCAAGTCTGAACTGTACTTAGTCTAATCTTGATCAGTCATGATCAAGTCTGAACTGTACTTAGTCTAATTTTCTATCAGTCTTGATAAAATCTAAACTATACTTAGTTTTGTTTTTGATAAAGCTGGATCCAGTCTCAACTTTTAGTCTATTTAAGACGTGGTCAAATTTGTACTTTACTGGCTATTTAATATAAGACGTGGTTAAATCTGTACTTTACTGTCTATTTAATATAAGACGTGGTCAAATCTGTACTTTACTGGCTATTTAATATAAGACGTGGTCAAATCTGTACTTTACTGGCTATTTAATATAAGACGTGGTCAAATCTGTACTTTACTGTCTATTTAATATAAGACGTCGTCAAATCTGTACTTTACTGGCTATTTAATATAAGACGTGATCAAATCTGTACTTTACTGGCTATTTCATATAAGACGTGGTCAAATCTGTACTTTACTGGCTATTTTTTGTATGTGTATTTCAACTTATGTAAATGTTGGTTTTCTTGACCAAAAGTACTGTTAAAATAACAAATAATCAAACCGAATCAATTATTTTATTGGATAAAGCACATATGATAAATATGACATTGCGTAATCCAAGTATACAACATATATGACATGTATAACACGACAAATAATGTAAATAAAAGATAATGCACAACAAGGGAAAATTAATGATATGCCATTTCTGAAATGACTGTGACATTTCTTCTATCAATGAAGAAATAACCTCAGAAATGTGGTGCACATTGAATAACCCGGTAGCGGGTTATTTAAAAGTGTGCACCACATTTTTTAGGTTATTTCGATTAGACAGAAAAAAATATTATAATTTAATTCTAAATTTCATTTTTAAGAAGCAATCATGATAAAAACGTTGATGAGGTCACGGTCACATGACAAAATTATGTCTATGAGCTGATAGAAAAAACACTTTAAGCCAATCAGAAGACGTGTTACATCCAAAATTAAATTATATATATATAATTACAAGTCTATTTTTTGGTATAGTACTTCCATAACTTATGGTAGACCAACTGACACTAAGCGTTATTGTGAATTTCAAAAGCTTGTCTCAAATAATTACTTATTTGTTTGGCATTAGCCGAACTATTTGGATTAAGTAAATATATAACTGATTTGATATCAACATCTTTAATCAAAAGTTTGAAAATACTAAACTTCTCTCGAAGATTTTTATATAGGAGACAATATAAAAGAAAGTACACTTAATCTTCTACTTTGTCTCCTAAAAATTTACAATATCTTTCAGTTGCTAAAGTTGTTGGTTAACTTATTCGTTTCAAAAGCAAGTGAATGTGTATGTATTCTATTTTTTGAGAGAAGTAATCTGTGCGGCATATTTTCAACATTTATATGCCCCGAACACCTAAGAGTTTAAACTTATACTTAAGTTCTGTACTACCCCTACCTTCACTTAAGGTGACCCTCAGAATTCAAAATTCCCTGCAACCATGTGTAAATATACTGGTAACATACCTAAGTTATGTCTCTATGAGATGAAACAGAAATCATATCTGGGAACCAGTACGTAATCAAACAAAATATCTATGAATATTATATATCTCCTCAAAAGAGGCGTGGTTTGTGAAACAGCTGTATTTACAAAGTGCAACCTATAACCTCAGTATATGATACTCGAAGTCATTCCAAATTAAGTACCTTTTTCAGTTAATATAATTATTGCAGCCACCAGAGCTCTTCTGCGAATATAATTTTATCTCCTGTAAATGAATGCAAATCTTAATAGATACAATTTTTGGTCGTTACCAACTTAAATGTCAATTAATCTAGCATATGTATTTAAAAACATTAGTTTATATGATACAAAACAGCATAATGGATAAAGTTCCAGTTCTGTACGTAAAGCTAGATTGGAAGCCTTACATGTACGATGGACACCAAAAATATTTCTCATATTCATATTCTGAACATTTTCAAGTGGAAGTTTTAGTGCAGTATCTAGATTTATAAAAAATCTGTCATCCACATTTTAAATCCATAAGTCATTATAGGTGAAATTAATGAGTTGGAAAGTCTCACCCATTTTTCCCCTGCAATACAGTTAGAATATTGTAATTTTGTTTAACGGCCAAATATGCCTTGCATGCTTTATCAGCAAAATTTGCAGCTGCTATATTTAGTTTACCCTTATTGTTGAAGACATATCTAAGTATTTATATTCTGTAGCAGATTCTAATGGTTGTGGACCAAAATAAAAACAACTTCTGTCTGTTAGAGATCTATTTTTTTGCTTTTAGAGAAAATCATAATAATTATCTTAGTTTTCTTGGACTAAGACCCCAATCACTACAGAAGGACTGTAAGGCATTCACACAGTGCTGCAAGCCAGTAGGTGTCTCTGAGATTAAGATCAAATCATCTGCATAAATTTAAAGATGATTAAAATTTACTTCATTCAGATTAACTGGATCAGTTAAAATGGGGTTAAAATAGGAATTCAGGTCATCAACAAAAATATTAAATAAGGTTAAAGGCTATCCTCCATCTGTTTGATCAATAAATTACCCTGGTATGATTCACTTATGGAACGATCTGTTTTACAACAATATAATGTATTACTAAACATATGTTTTATTAAGTCATAAAATTTGCCGTTTTTCCTCTTTTGAGTAATTTATGCAGTAATGCCTTCTTTACAACACTGTTGAATGCCTTTTTGAAGTTCACAAAGCAGATGCAAAGATTTTTTTTTTACATTTATTCAAATATTTATTCATTAGAGTTTTAAGATGGGGTCACTTGTTCTATCCTTCTCGAAAACCACCCTGATAAATAATGATACATTTCGTGTGACCAGATAATAAAGTTTTACAAGCAATCCTACATGTTATTAAAATTAAAAAAAGTATTGTGCATCAAAATTTACAAGTCTGCTTTAGATTTGCATGAAAAGTCAATGTCTTCCTTAAAATGTGACATGTCTGGTCTCTGATAGATATTTAAACCATGTATAATTTAGATGTGTCTGATATTATCCTGTTTTCTGTAGGCGTAACAACAATATACAACATCAGTTGCTGATTACTGAAGATTGTACGCATAGTAATTAAACACTTATTGGTGCCTCGGAGCAATAAACTGACTTTTATTACGTAAGCCTGTATTCCGTCCGTCAATATGTTTTAAGATACAACCGCATGTACCTTTGTTATATTATGTAGTGTTACGGCAGAAATCGCCTTTTAATTGTAGCCAACAAAAGACACAAATCAATAATAAAACTTAACAATATTTATTATACACTAGTTTACAAGAAGTATTACACAGAGTAATGTCAACTTAACTGTCAAAATATGAGTCCAATCTTTTCTTTATCCGGAAATCTTCTCGGAATCCACAGAATATTATATCCAATAGGTCACAATCTAGTATGATGTAGTTTTCAATAAAAGTGTCAATCCAACTGCTGAAAATGTTGATGTCTATGTCTATCGATGTCTAAGTCTATCTATGTCTCTGTCTAAATCTCTATATTCAACTAACTTTTGGGTCTGCATTTAAATACTCAAACGGAAATTTCTAGACAACGCTAGAAATATAAATTACGCATCTTTTGTTATGATCATTCTGGAAACGTTATGTAAGTGAAATAGAAAGTTCTAATCATTCCATGAGTATCAATGAATGTTCCAGTGAATTCTAAACTGCATAGTTGTAACACAATGTGTATAATTTGTACACAATATATAATGTAAACATTCTTAGACCACACAAAACAAATTAGGCCAACTAAATAGATATGATAGTTACAATATCATAACACCTCCCCCCTTAAAAAAAGTTTGAGTGTAACAAAAACTTTTCATGAATAATATGTACAAAAATGCATAGTATATACAAAGTGTTTCAATAAGTTCTAGATAAAGCATCTGCTATTACATTATCTTTACCTTTAATATGTTTTACAATAACATCATATTCCTGTAACAATAAACTCCACCTAGTCAATCTCTGGTTCTTGTTTCTCATTTTATGTATGAAGGTGAGAGGATTATGATCAGTATAAACAAGAATAGGATGCAAAGTGGGATTTAAATATACATCAAAATGTTGAAGTGCAGACAACAGTGCAAAACACTCTTTTCAATAGTTGAATAATTTTTCTGATGTTTATCTAATTTCTTAGAAAAATATGAAATAGGTTTCTCAACATTATCATCTGTCTCTTGATATAAAACAGCTCCAACTCCTACATCACTTGCATCAACGGCAAGTTTGAATTGTTTTCAAAGTCTGGAGTGATCAGAACTGGACTATTAATTAAAAGTGATTTGCTATTTTCAAAAGCGTTTTGACAATTTTCACTCCAGATGAATTTAGAATCTTTCCGTAAAAGATGAGTCAATGGTTGAACAACAGTAGCAAAATCTGAACAAAATTTTCTGTAAAATCCAATCATGCCTAAATATCTCATAAGTTGTTTTTTATTTGTAGGAGGAGGAAATTTAGTAATTGCATCCACTTTAGCCGTAATAGGTTTCACTTGACCCTGGCCAACTGTATGCCCTAAATAATCAACAGTGGCCTGGCAAAATTCACTTTTACTAAGATTTACAGTCAAATTTGATTGTGACAATCTATCAAAAGTATCATATAAATGTGTTAAATGTTCTTCCCAGCTATCACTACATACAATAAGATCATCAATATAAGCATAACAACAGTCTAAATCTTTTATAATATTATTGATCATTCTTTGAAATGTAGCTGGAGCACTTTTCATGCCAAACGGCATTACAGTATATTGAAATAAGCCATCTGGTGTGACAAAAGCTGATATTTCTCGAGCTCTCTGTGTCAATGGGACTTGCCAGTAACCTTTCAATAAATCAAATTTGCTCACAAATTTTGCTTGCCCAATATTATCAATGCAATCGTCTATCCTTGGAATCGGATAGGAATCAGATTTTGAAACAGAATTCACTTTTCTGAAATCAGTTACGAAACGAAAGGTTTTATCTGGTTTGGGCACAAGCAGACAAGGAGAGCTCCATTCACTGTTACTCGGCTCAATAATATCATTGTCAAGCATATATTTAATTTCTTTTCTCATAAATTCAAGTTTGAGTGGATTGAGCCGGTAAGGATGTTGCTTAATTGGAGAAGCATCACCTACATCGACATCATGACAAACAGCAGTGGTTTTGTTTGGCACATCTGGAAAAAGATTTTTAAAAGAAAATACCAAAGCTTTTAATTTTCTCTACGATCAAAAGACAGATGTGGAAGTTTTGAATCTAAATTTGACAAAATTTCTGAATTTTTCAATCTAACTGTCTCTTCCATAGTTTTAGAACTAAAAGGTGGTTCAATTATATCTGGTTTGTCATGATTGTTCTCCAATTTAACCATGGCTAAAGTGGTAACTGGTTTACTCTCACCTTCATTAGTACGGTCAAAATATGGTTTTAACATATTAATGTGACACACTCTATTTTGTTTACGCCGACCTGGTGTTTTTACAATATAATTCAAATCATTGATTTTACTCTCTATGGTATAAGGACCACAATATTTAGCTTGTAATGGATGTCCAGGGACTGGCAAAAATACAAGTACCTTATCACCAGGCTCAAAACTCTGTCCCTGGCATCTTTATCATACCATATTTTCATCTTATTCTGAACAGTTTTTAAATTGTTCTGAGCAATTTGACAAGCAGTATACAATTTTTCTTTAAATCTAGATACATAGTCTAGAAGATTCAAGTCAGTGTGTTCAGTAAGCCATTTTTCCTTAATCAATTTTAAAGGTCCCCTTACAGTATGACCAAATACCAACTCAAAGGGACTAAAACCAAGGGATTCTTGAACAGCCTCTCGGACCGCAAAAAGTAAAAAGTGAACACCATCATCCCAGTCCCTGTCAAATTGAAGACAACAAGTTCTAATCATGTTCTTCAATGTTTGATGAAAACGTTCTAAGGCACCTTGAGATTCTGGATGGTAAGCACTTGATCTATACTGAGCAATCCCTAACTGGTACACGACTTGCTGAAATAAACCTGACATGAAATTTGAACCCTGGTCGGACTGTATAGACTTTGGAAGTCCTACTAGCGTGAAAAATTTGATCAGAGCTTTGACAATACTAGGTGTCTTGATATTCCTTAACGGAATAGCCTCAGGAAAACGAATGGAGGTACACATAATCGTCAATAAATACGCATTTCCAGTCTTGGTCTTCGGTAAAGGTCCAACGCAATCAATGAGTACTCGGCTAAAAGGTTCTTCAAAGGCTGGAATAGGCAGAAGTGGTGCTGGTGGTATCTTCTGGTTAGGCTTACCAACAACCTGGCATATATGGCATGATTTGCAGTATTCTGCGACATCATTTTTTAGTCTTGGCCAGTAGAAATGTTGTAAGATCTTAAGGCAAGTCTTCCTTATACCTAAGTGTCCAGCCAAGGGGGTGTTATGGGCAAGACCAATAATGTCTTGCCTATAGACTTTAGGCACCACCACTTGGTATACCACTCTCCATTCCTCCTCTGGGGTAGCATCAGGGGGCCTCCACTTTCTCATTAAAATGCCGTCTTGATGGTAATAGCATTCGGCCACTTTGTCTGCTTCCTCCTGTGGTTGAGCCCTCTTGCTGAGCTGAAGAACCTCAGGGTCTTTATTTTGCTCTTCGACAAATTTCCTTCGGTCTAATGAATGGCTGTTTACGTCTGGCCATGGCATAATTACATTCTTGCTAATACTAGGTGGTCTTATTACGGCCTTCTCTGAGCTACCGGGACCTTCAATGTCGGCTAGAAAGGTGTCAGAAAGGTCCATGTAATCAAACTGGTCTTCTTGCAAATCATCATTTTGTTGTTTTCTAGCCATCGCCCTAGTAACGACACAAGCTGGATACAGTTCAGCATCATCTTCAGGTGATTTAACATCCACCACCGGTTCACTGGTAAAAATTGGTTCAGCAACCACTTTATTCCTAGCTAGATCATTTCCTAGCAATAATGAAACACCCTCAACAGGAGATTAGGACGAACACCCACAACAACTGGTCCAGTTATCAAATCTGACTTCAGATAAATACGATGGAGGGAATATCTATACAACCTAACTCCACACCTTGTAACAAAACGGAGGCACCAACAGAAGTCTCCTCGGACAAAGGCAACACACCTTCTAACAATAAAGACTGAGAAGCTCCAGTGTCCCGTAAAATCTTAATAGGCTGAGGAGTAGTATTATCAACAATAGAAACAAACCCATCAGACATAAAGGGTATATAATCCTCCATGTAATCACAAAACTGGACTTAAAAGCCTGACTCGCAGGACATTCCAACGTGTTGGTAACACGGGTGTCGTACAAGCACTGGTCTTGGGCTTATTATCTCTGTCATTCTTCTTCTGGAGTCTAAAACAATCAGCCATCAGGTGACCATTCTTCTTACAATAAGCACAAGTCAGTGACTTCTTCTCAAAAGTTTCAAACTTTGGACTAGACATATTATAACTAGACTGTCTCTTATTCTGTGCAACAGGCTTACTATCAGTACGCTCAGTGCTTGGATTCTTGTAATTTCCACTCGAAGTATTAAAATTTAGACCTTTGAAACTTCTCTTATGTGAAAAGGGTATAATTATCGGAAATAACAGCTGCATCTTGCAATGTCTCAACAGTTTTGTCATCTAAATGTGTTTTTAAGTCTAAATGAACACACTGCTTGAACTCTTCTAATAACATCAATTGTCTTAATTTATCAAAATTTTTATCTATTTTCTTTGACGTAAGCCATTTATCAAATAGATCTTCTTTTTCCCTAGCAAATTCAACATAGGTTTGTGAATCAAACTTTTTATAAGACCTAAATTTCTGTCTATATGCTTCTGGCACTAGCTCATAAGCTTTCAAAACTTCCTTTTTAACCGTGTCATAATCAGAACTATTTTCTGATGAAAGTGCTGAGTAAATTTCAGCGGCCTTGCCCTCAAAAACACTTTGCAGCATTGTAGTCCAAAAGGCTTCGGCCATTTCAAATTTTGAGCAATTTTCTCAAACTGTGGAAAAAATTTGTCAACTGTTTTTCACAAAATTTGGGAACCAAACGTATGTTTTTTGCTGCATCAAAATTAAGATGTTCTGATTTTGACTGGAATTTAATGTTGCTTTCTTCTTTTGCCATTTCAATTTTCATTTTTCAATCTCTAACCTTTCTCTCATTTCAAGTTCTGCCTGTTTTAATTTCAATTCATCTTGTTTTAATTTAAATTCATCTTCTTTTCTTTTTCTCCATTTCTAACCTTTCTTCTTTTCTTTTTCTCCATTTCTAACCTTTCTTCTTTTCTTTTTCTCCATCTCTAACCTTTCCTTCGTTTGAAGTTCTGCCTGTTTTCTTCTTTTTCCAATTGTTTTATTTTGATTTCGTTTTCCAATTGTTTTAATTTAAATTCATGTTCTAATTCAAGCTGTTTTAATTTGGTAGCATCAACATTTTCGATCTTAAGTTCAAGAGCCTCTTCACCAAAAATTTCTGAGTCAACTAATTTGTCTATTAACAAATTTTTATAATTTGTTTTCTCATAGATACTCTAAAGTCTAATTTCAGATGTTTAGCAAGCAACACTAATTCCTCTTTCTTTAAATTATCAAACCCTTCCAGGTCTGGCGTTTTCAAAAATTTACCGGCATCAAATGCCATATTGTAGAATTTTGTTGGCTAGTTCTAATAAAAATACTGAAAAAATCTTTATTAAGATATTAACGTGATCCCGGACTTGAGCCCCCAATTTCTGTTACGGCAGAAATCGCCTTTTAATTGTAGCCAACAAAAGACACAAATCAATAATAAAACTTAACAATATTTATTATACACTAGTTTACAAGAAGTATTACACAGAGTAATGTCAACTTAACTGTCAAAATATGAGTCCAATCTTTTCTTTATCCGGAAATCTTCTCGGAATCCACAGAATATTATATCCAATAGGTCACAATCTAGTATGATGTAGTTTTCAATAAAAGTGTCAATCCAACTGCTGAAAATGTTGATGTCTATGTCTATCGATGTCTAAGTCTATCTTTGTCTCTGTCTAAATCTCTATATTCAACTAACTTTTGGGTCTGCATTTAAATACTCAAACGGAAATTTTAGACAACGCTAGAAATATAAATTACGCATCTTTTGTTATAATCATTCTGGAAACGTTATGTAAGTGAAATAGAAAGTTCTAATCATTCCATGAGTATCAATGAATGTTCCAGTGAATTCTAAACTGCATAGTTGTAACACAATGTGTATAATTTGTACACAATATATAATGTAAACATTCTTAGACCACACAAAACAAATTAGGCCAACTAAATAGATATATGATAGTTACAATATCATAACAGTAGACAATTTAAGGATAGCTGCCAAATTAAAAGTCAGTGTATTGAAAACGTTAAATGACAAATATGAGACGTTGCATATATGTTAATGATGCAGTCACCAAATAATACAGTAAAACCCAAAATAAATGTAGAGTGATGCCATAACATAACAACAAGGACAAACCAAAATACATCTAAAGTGATGCAGTCACCCAACGACATAAACAAACAAAAAGACTTCAAGAGTGATACAGTCAATCAACGACATAGACACACAAATAGATATCTAGAGTGATGCAGTCACAATCAAACAAAAGGACTTCTAGAGTGACGCAGTCATCCAACGACACAATCAAACAAAACGGTATCTAGAGTGACGCAGTCTCCCAACGACACAATCAACCAAAAAGACTTCTAGAGTGATGCAGTCACCAAACGAAACAATCAAACAAAAAGACATCTAGAAAGACACAGTCATCCAACGACACAATCAAACAAAAAGACATCCAGAAAGATGCAGTCATCCAACGACACAATCAAACAAAACACTTCTAGAGTGATGCAGTCACCAAACGAAACAATCAAACAAAAGGACTTCTAGAAAGATGCAGTCACAAAACGACACAATCAAACAAAAGGACATCTAGAAAGATGCAGTCATCCAACGACACAATCAAACAAAAAACATCTAGAAAGACGCAGTCATCCAACGACACAATCAAACAAAAAGACATCTAGAAAGATGCAGTCATCCAACGACACAATCAAACAAAAAGTTACATAGAGTGACGCAGTCTCCCAACGACACAATCAAACAAAAGGACATCTAGAAAGATGCAGTCATCCAACGACACAATCAAACAAAAAGACATCTAGAAAGATGCAGTCATCCAACGACACAATCAAACAAAAAGACATCTAGAAAGATGCAGTCTCCAACGACACAATCAAACAAAAAGGCTTCTAGAGTGACACAGTCTCCCAACGAAACAATCAAACAAAAAGACATCTAGGGTGATACAGTCACCAAACGACACAATCAAGCAAAGAGACATCTAGAAAGATGCAGTCATCCAACAAAGCAGACAAAAAAGACATCTAGAGTGATGAAGTAACCCAACGACACAAATATACAAAAAAGACTTCTAGAGTGATGCAGTCGTCCAACGACAAGGACAAATCAAAAGACATTTAGAGTGATGCAGTTACCCAACGGCAAAGACAAAAATAAAGCCTTCTAGAGTGACGTAGTCCCCGAACGGCTCAATCAAATAAAAAAGAAATGTAGAGTGACACAGTCACCCAACGACACAATCAATTAAAAAGACATCTAGAGAAATGCAGTTACCCAACGACACAGACAAATAACAAGCCTTCTAGAGTAATGCAGTCCCCAACGACACAGACAAACCAAAAGACACCTGGAATGACTCAGTCACCCAACGGCACAATCTAAATGATTCTAGAGTAATGCAGTCAACCAAAGACACAGAGAAACCAAAAGACATAAAGATTGATGCAGTCACCCAACGACACAATCAAACAAAAAGATATATAGAGTGATGAAGTCACACAAAGACTAAAAAAAAAAAACAAAAGACTTCTAGAGGAATACAGCCATCCAAAGACACAGACAAATCAAAAGACATTTAGAGTGACGCTGTCACCCAACAACACAATCAAACCAAAAGACTTCTAGAGTGATGCAGTCTCTTAACGACACTGACAACGAAAAAGGCTTTTAGAGTGATTCAGTCTCCCAACGACACAGACAAACATAAAGACTTCTAGAGTAATGCAATCACCCAAACACACAGACAAACTAAAGTACATCTACAGTGACGCAAAAAACAAGACAATACAATACAACAGAAAACAAGACAATACAATATAGCAGAAGATAAGACAATACAACTGAAAACATGACAATGCAATGCAATAAAATATAAAACAAAAAAATACAATACAGTACAATTTAATGCAATAAGATAGAAACCAAACAATACAATACAACAGAAACAATACAATACGATACAACAGATAACAAGATAACACAGTTCAACAGAAAACAAGACAATGCAGTATAGCAGAAAATAAGAAGATACCATAGTACAGAACAGAAAACATGACAAAACAATACAATAAAATAAAAAAACAAAACAATGCAATGCAATGGAATGCAAAAGATAACAATAAAATACAATAAAATACAAAACAAAACAAACCAATATAATACAACAGAAACAAGACATACAATACAACCAAAAACAAGAAAACACAATACAACAGAAAACAAGACAATATAACATAACAGAAAATAATACACAATACAATACCACAGAAAACAAGACAATACAATACAATACAATAGAACAGTCAACATGACAATACAATACAACAGAAAACAATACAATACAATAGAACAGTCAACATGACAATACAATACAACAGAAACTGTTGCTGTAACCAGTGATGGCATCATATGACAACAAAGTCAAACCAAAAGACATCTAATTTGAAGCAGTCACCTAACGACACAAACAAACAAAACGACTTCTAGAGTGATACAGTCACCCAACGACACAGACAAACCAAAAGGCTTTTAGAGTGAAGCAGTCACCCAACGGCACAGACAAACAAAAAGACATCTACAGTGATACAGTCATTCAACGACACAATCAAACAAAATTTTTTAGAGTCATGCAGTCTCCCAACGACACAAACAGAAACCAATAACACTAAATTCAAGATAATACACAATAACAGAAACCGAGACAATGCATTGCAAAAAAATCAGTAACACAGAAAACAATACAATACAAAACAGCAGAAATCAAGACAATACAATACAGTAGACAACAAGACAATACAATACAGTAGACAACAAGACAATACAATACAGTAAAAAACAAGACAATACAATACAGTAGACAACAAGACAATACAATACAGTAGACAACAAGACAATACAATACAGTAGACAACAAGACAATACAATACAGTAAACAACAAGACAATACAATACAGTAGACAACAAGACAATACAATACAGTAGACAACAAGACAATACAATACAACAGAAAACAAGACAATACAATACAGTAGACAACAAGACAATACAATACAGTAGACAACAAGACAATACAATACAGTAGACAACAAGACAATACAATACAGTAGACAACAAGACAATACAATACAGTAAAAAACAAGACAATACAATACAGTAGACAACAAGACAATACAATAAAGTAAAAAACATGACAATACGATTCAACAGAAAACAAGACAATACAAAACAGCCGAAAACATGACAATACAATACAACAGAAAACAAGACAAAACAATACAACAGAAAACGAGACAATACAATACAGTAAAAACAATGCAATACAATACGACAAACAACATGACAACAAAATGAACAAGAAAACATGACAATACAATACAATAGAAAGCAAGACAAAACAACACAGTAAAAAACAATACAATACAACATACAGCATGACAATAAAATAAACAAGAAAACATGACAATACAATACAACAGAAATCAAGACAAAACAATACATTAAAAACAAGACAATACAATACAACAGAAAACAAGACAATACAATACAACAGAAAACATGACAATACAATACAACAGAAATCAAGACAAAACAATACATTAAAAAACAAGATTACAATAAACAAGACAATACAATTTAACAGAAAACAAGACAATACAATACAGTAGACAACAAGACAATACAATACAACAGAAAACAAGACAATACAATACAACAGAAAACAAGAATTACAATGCAGCAGAAGACAAGATAATATAATGCAACAGAAAACATGACAATACAATACACAATACAATACAACAGAAAAACAATACAATACAAGACAATAGAAAACAAGACAATACAACAGAACAAAACAAAACAGAACACAATAGAAAACAAGAAAATGTAATACAACAGAAAACAAGACAAAACTATACTGCAGAAAACAGTAACACAGAAAGTAAGACAATACTAGAGGGGTGTCTTTTCAAGTTACTTTAATGTTTGACTTATTTATTGTTGGAGGTAATGTAACAAAAGAAGATAATACCAAAATCAACAACAAACAACATTATATGATTTAGGAAGGTTCCTAGAGCTGGTAATGTATTCCTTTATATGGGGGTATGGATGGGGGAAGGTTCCTAGAGCTGGTAATGTATTCCTTTATATGGGGGTATGGATGGGGGAAGGTTCCTAGATCTGGTAATGTATTCCTTTATATGGGGGTATGGATGGGGAAGGTTCCTAGATCTGGTAATGTATTCCTTTATATGGGGGTATGGATGGGGGAAGGTTCCTAGAGCTGGTAATGTATTCCTTTATATGGGGGTATGGATGGGGGAAGGTTCCTAGATCTGGTAATGTATTCCTTTATATGGGGGTATGGATGGGGGAAGGTTCCTAGAGCTGGTAATGTATTCCTTTATATGGGGGGAAGGTTCCTAGATCTGGTAATGTATTCCTTTATATGGGGGGAAGGTTCCTAGATCTGGTAATGTATTCCTTTATATGGGGTATGGATGGGGAAGGTTCCTAGAGCTGGTAATGTATTCCTTTATATGGGGAAGGTTCCTAGATCTGGTAATGTATTCCTTTATATGGGGTATGGTTCCTAGATCTGGTAATGTATTCCTTTATATGGAGGTATGGTTCCTAGATCTGGTAATGTATTCCTTTATATGGAGGTATGGTTCCTAGATCTGGTAATGTATTCCTTTATATGGGGTATGGTTCCTAGATCTGGTAATGTATTCCTTTATATGGAGGTATGGTTCCTAGATCTGGTAATGTATTCCTTTATATGGGGTATGGATGGGGAAGGTTCCTAGAGCTGGTAATGTATTCCTTTATATGGGGAAGGTTCCTAGATCTGGTTATGTATTCCTTTATATGGGGTATGGATGGGGAAGGTTCCTAGATCTGGTAATGTATTCCTTTATATGGGGTATGGATGGGGAAGGTTCCTAGATCTGGTAATGTATTTCTTTATATGGGGTATGGATGGGGAAGGTTCCTAGATCTGGTAATGTATTCCTTTATATGGGGTATGGATAAGGGAAGGTTCCTAGATCTGGTAATGTATTCCTTTATAAGGGGTATGGATGGGGAAGGTTCCTAGAGCTGGTAATGTATTCCTTTATATGGGGGTATGGATGGGGAAGGTTCCTAGAGCTGGTAATGTATTCCTTTATATGGAGGTATGGATGGGGAAGGTTCCTAGAGCTGGTAATGTATTCCTTTATATGGAGGTATGGATGGGGAAGGTTCCTAGATCTGGTAATGTATTCCTTTATATGGGGGGGAAGGTTCCTAGATCTGGTAATGTATTCCTTTATATGGGGGTATGGATGGGGGAAGGTTCCTAGAGCTGGTAATGTATTCCTTTATATGGGGGAAGGTTCCTAGATCTGGTAATGTATTCCTTTATATGGGGGTATGGTTCCTAGATCTGGTAATGTATTCCTTTATATGGAGGTATGGTTCCTAGATCTGGTAATGTATTCCTTTATATGGAGGTATGGTTCCTAGATCTGGTAATGTATTCCTTTATATGGGGGTATGGTTCCTAGATCTGGTAATGTATTCCTTTATATGGAGGTATGGTTCCTAGATCTGGTAATGTATTCCTTTATATGGGGGTATGGATGGGGGAAGGTTCCTAGAGCTGGTAATGTATTCCTTTATATGGGGGAAGGTTCCTAGATCTGGTTATGTATTCCTTTATATGGGGGTATGGATGGGGGAAGGTTCCTAGATCTGGTAATGTATTCCTTTATATGGGGGTATGGATGGGGAAGGTTCCTAGATCTGGTAATGTATTTCTTTATATGGGGTATGGATGGGGAAGGTTCCTAGATCTGGTAATGTATTCCTTTATATGGGGGTATGGATAAGGGAAGGTTCCTAGATCTGGTAATGTATTCCTTTATAAGGGGGTATGGATGGGGGAAGGTTCCTAGAGCTGGTAATGTATTCCTTTATATGGGGGTATGGATGGGGGAAGGTTCCTAGATCTGGTAATGTATTCCTTTATATGGAGGTATGGATGGGGGAAGGTTCCTAGAGCTGGTAATGTATTCCTTTATATGGAGGTATGGATGGGGGAAGGTTCCTAGATCTGGTAATGTATTCCTTTATATGGAGGTATGGATGGGGGAAGGTTCCTAGATCTGGTAATGTATTCCTTTATATGGAGGTATGGATGGGGGAAGGTTCCTAGATCTGGTAATGTATTCCTTTATATGGGGGTATGGATGGGGGAAGGTTCCTAGAGCTGGTAATGTATTCCTTTATATGGGGGTATGGATGGGGAAGGTTCCTAGATCTGGTAATGTATTCCTTTATATGGGGGTATGGATGGGGGAAGGTTCCTAGATCTGGTAATGTATTCCTTTATATGGGGGTATGGATGGGGGAAGGTTCCTAGAGCTGGTAATGTATTCCTTTATATGGAGGTATGGATGGGGAAGGTTCCTAGAGCTGGTAATGTATTCCTTTATATGGGGTATGGATGGGGAAGGTTCCTAGATCTGGTAATGTATTCCTTTATATGGAGGTATGGATGGGGGAAGGTTCCTAGATCTGGTAATGTATTCCTTTATATGGGGGTATGGATGGGGGAAGGTTCCTAGAGCTGGTAATGTATTCCTTTATATGGGGGAAGGTTCCTAGAGCTGGTAATGTATTCCTTTATATGGGGGTATGGATGTGGGAAGGTTCCTAGATCTGGTAATGTATTCCTTTATATGGAGGTATGGATGGGGGAAGGTTCCTAGATCTGGTAATGTATTCCTTTATATGGAGGTATGGATGGGGGAAGGTTCCTAGATCTGGTAATGTATTCCTTTATATCGGGGTGTGGATGGGGGAAGGTTCCTAGAGCTGGTAATGTATTCCTTTATATGGGGGTATGGATGGGGGAAGGTTCCTAGAGCTGGTAATGTATTCCTTTATATGGGGGTATGTATGGGGTAAGGTTCCTAGATCTGGTAATGTATTCCTTTATATGGAGGTATGGATGGGGGAAGGTTCCTAGATCTGGTAATGTATTCCTTTATATGGGGGTATGGATGGGGGAAGGTTCCTAGATCTGGTAATGTATTCCTTTATATGGGGGTATGGATGGGGGAAGGTTCCTAGATCTGGTAATGTATTCCTTTATATGGGGGTATGGATGGGGGAAGGTTCCTAGAGCTGGTAATGTATTCCTTTATATGGAGGTATGGATGGGGGAAGGTTCCTAGAGCTGGTAATGTATTCCTTTATATGGGGGTATGGATGGGGGAAGGTTCCTAGATCTGGTAATGTATTCCTTTATATGGAGGTATGGATGGGGGAAGGTTCCTAGATCTGGTAATGTATTCCTTTATATGGGGGTATGGATGGGGGAAGGTTCCTAGAGCTGGTAATGTATTCCTTTATATGGGTGAAGGTTCCTAGAGCTGGTAATGTATTCCTTTATATGAGGGTATGGATGGGGGAAGGTTCCTAGAGCTAGTAATGTATTCCTTTATATAGGAATATGGATGGGGGAAGGTTCCTAGAGCTGGTAATGTATTCCTTTATATGGGGGTATGGATGGGGGAAGGTTCCTAGATCTGGTAATGTATTCCTTTATATGGGGGTATGGATATGCGAAGGTTCCTAGATCTGGTAATGTATTCCTTTATATGGGGGTATAGATGGGGGAAGGTTCCTAGATCTGGTAATGTATTCCTTTATATGGGGGTATGGATGGGCGAAGGTTCCTAGAGCTGGTAATGTATTCCTTTATATGGGGGTATGGATGGGGGAAGGTTCCTAGAGCTGGTAATGTATTCCTTTATATGAGGGTATGGATGGGGGAAGGTTCCTAGAGCTGGTAATGTATTCCTTTATATGGGGTATGGATGGGGGAAGGTTCCTAGATCTGGTAATGTATTCCTTTATATGGGGGTATGGATGGGGGAAGGTTCCTAGAGCTGGTAATGTATTCCTTTATATGGGGGTATGGATGGGGGAAGGTTCCTAGATCCGGTAATGTATTCCTTTATATGGGGGTATGGATGGGGGAAGGTTCCTAGAGCTAGTAATGTATTCCTTTATATAGGGATGTGGATGGGGGAAGGTTCCTAGAGCTGGTAATGTATTCCTTTATATGGGGGTGTGGATGGGGGAAGGTTCCTAGAGTTGGTAATGTATTCCTTTATATGAGGGTGTGTATGGGGGAAGGTTCCTAGAGCTGGTAATGTATTCTTTTATATGGGGGTACCGATGGGGGAAGGTTCCTAGAGCCGGTAATGTATTCCTTTATATAGGGATGTGGATGGGGGAAGGTTCCTAGAGCTGGTAATGTATTCCTTTATACTAGGGTATGGATGGGGGAAGGTTCCTAGAATCTGGTAATGTATTCCTTTATATGAGGGTATGGATGGGGGAAGGTTCCTAGATCTGGTAATGTATTCGTTTATATGAGGGTATGGATGGGGGAAGGTTCCTAGAGCTAGTAATGTATTCCTTTATATAGGAATATGGATGGGGGAAGGTTCCTAGAGCTGGTAATGTATTCCTTTATTTGAGGGTATGTATGGGGGAAGGTTCCTAGAGCTGGTAACGTATTCCTTTATATGGGGTATATGGGGAAGGTTCCTAAAGCTGGTTATGTATTCCTTTATATGAATGGGGAAGGTTCCTAGAGCTGGTAATGTTCCTTTATATGGGGTGTGTATGGGGAAGGTTCCTAGAGCTGGTAATGTATTCCTAGAGCTGGTAATGTATTCCTTTATATGAGGGTGTGTATGGGGGAAGGTTCCTAGAGCTGGTAATGTATTCCTTTATATGGGGGTATGGATGGGGGAAGGTTCCTAGAGCTGGTAATGTATTCCTTTATATGAAGGTGTGTATGGGGGAAGGTTCCTAGAGCTGGTAATGTATTCCTTTATATGGGGGTATGGATGGAGGAAGGTTCCTAGAGCTAGTAATGTATTCCTTTATATAGGGATGTGGATGGGGGAAGGTTCCTAGAGATGGTAATGCATTCCTTTATATGGGGGTGTTGATGGTGGAAGGTTCCTAGAGTTGGTAATGTATTCTTTATATGAGGGTGTGTATGGGGAAGGTTCCTAGAGCTGGTAATGTGTTTCTTTATATGGGGGTATGGATGGGGGAAGGTTCCTAGAGCTGGTAATGTATTCCTTTATATGAGGGTGTGTATGGGGGTTTACAGAATAGAGAATTATGGGTAAAAGATATACAGAATAGAGAAAAATGAAAAAAAAAGAGGATAATGCGGTGTTATATAAAGAAAAGTGAATAATGGGCAAAAAAGAATAAAGAATAGACAAAAAAGGCCTAAAAAATAAAGAATACAGAAATGAAGGACCCCTATCCATACCCTCTTATATATGACACCGTAAAGAATTGACGAACCAGACGTTAAAGTGATAATCGTCAAAAAACACCCGTTTTCAACAAAATGCATCTTTTAATTGCAGGAATAATTATTGGCTTGCTAAGACGTCATAAAATGCGTTAGAAGATTAATATTGGTTGATTGCAATATAACTGATTGGTTTTTTTTCGCGGAGACAGAAAACAACTTACGAATTAGATAAATGTTTAGTATAGAATGAAATCTATCTAGTGAAATCAAGCTTCAGTATGATTAAGAATCGTTTGCTTAGACGGATCGCGTGTTATGTTGTGCTTGTGTTATTGTTTCAAAGAGGACATTGACAGTAAGAACAATGCCATAGTAAAAAAGAATATTATTGAATTTATAATCGCGTGAGGATACCACAGCAGCTATAGTTTCTTTAAAATATCAAGAGAGAGATCGTTACAATCAAATCATAGTCAACAACTAATGGACTGACGATTGTGTACATATTTATATATAGAGCTGATGTAAGCATGTTTCTGGTATTGACCGTATTAATAAAGTTCTGCTAGCGGAAACTTAAATCCACGCATAGTCGATTATAGACTGTAACAGTGCAATTTCGAGGAAAAAAAGGTTACAAATTTAAAGTGTGGCAATGTGTATAACACATAGTATATCCGATTGACATGTTAAATATTTGTCTATCAGTTTTGATACCATGACGATTAGTTGACTGTGAATGTTAATGATCGTTTGTACATACATGTGTTACAAGGAAACCCGTACTCGTGTAATTTCTTTCAAATAAAAACCCAGTAGCCATAACTTCACTACCAGAACACAATGTCGTATTTATTGAACACAATGTCGTATCTATTGAACACAATGTCGTATCTATTGAAAGTCGTATCTATTTAACACAATTTCGTATCTTTTGAACACAATGTCGTATCTATTTAACGCAATGTCGTATCTATTGAACACAATGTCGTATTTTTTTGTTTTATTGGTTTTTGAAGAATTAAGTGTTTCTGACAGATCTTTTATTATAGTCTTTTCAACATTTATTCACAACGTTTTAGACTGGGGACGATTTAACTCTTGTCATATTGTATAGACACCTATTTATAATTGTCGAAGATAATTTGTTTTTATTTGTCGTTGGGTTGCCCTCTGGTTGATATATTACCCTTTGTACTTCCTTATTCATTCGTGTCTGTGTAAGACTCTGTATATAGTCATTATACCAGTCTACAAGGAACTTGTACTTCCTTATTCATTCGTGTCTGTGTACGACTCTGTATATAGTCATTATACTAGTCTACAAGGAACAATATCGCTTGTATTAACTTGATCACTACTTATAGAAGATTTATAATGTCTTCAAAGATCAGAAAATCCATATTTCAAATGATAGCCAGTGTAAACCTATAATAATAGTGAATAATCACGTTGTAGGTTTAAATGAATGTCTTTTTATATAAAATATGAAACTGAACTTCAGATGAACCTAGATGGCTAAGAAAAAAGTCTAATGTAAAATTTTAATCTGGAGAATGTAATCAATATGAAAAGTCTGGAAACGAAACACGACAAAATAATAAAGTTCTTATATTAACGGAAGTGAAATTCTTGTCTCTAACAAAGACACTTTATAATGATAATTGTGTTTTCTGTTAGATGCTATTGAATTTCAATCGTAAAATTGCACTGGCTCCTGGAACATTTGAAAAAAGATATCGTACCTATAAACACTTTATAAAATAAAGTAGTTTGTATTTTAATCAAGAATAAATGAAAATTGCATACGTCTTTGGTCAAAGGTTTTAATTTAAACAACATATATAAAATATTGATTGATCGATGTTTGTTTTACACCGAAAAAGGCTTTAAAGTGGCACTTTACAAATTGTAGTCATCTTTATGAAAGAAATAAACAAGATTGTAAAATTTAATTGAGATTGGTATTCGTTTAATGAAATTAAGATAAGTGTTTGCATGAAGCAATCGAGATTAATATTCGTATCAGGCAATTGAGATTGGTGTTCGTATCAGGTAATGGAGAATGGTGTTCGTATCAGGTAATGGAGATTGGTGTTCGTATCAGGTAATGGAAATTGGTGTTCGTATCAGGCAATGGAGAATGGTGTTCGTATCATGCTATGGAGAATGGTGTTCGTATCAGGTAATAGAGAATGGTGTTCGTATCAGGCAATGGAGAATGATGTTCGTATCAGGCAATGGAGAATGGTGTTCGTATCAGGCAATGGGGAATGGTTTCGTATCAGGCTATGGAGAATGGTGTTCGTATCAGGCAATGGAGAATTGGTGTTCGTATCAGGCAATGGAGAATTGGTGTTCGTATCAGACTATGGAGAATTGTGTTCTTATCAGGCAATTGAGATTGGTGTTCGTATCAGGCGATGGAGAATGGTGTTCGTATCAGGCAATGAAGAATTGTGTTCTAATCAGGCAATGGAGAATGGTGTTCGTATCAGGCAATGGAGAAATGTGTTCGTATCAGGCAATAGAGAAACGTGTTCTTATCAGGCAATCGAGAATGGTGTTCGTATAAGGCAATGAAGAATAGTGTTCGTATCAGTCAATGGAGAATTGGTGTTCCTATCAGGCAATTGAGATTGGTGTTTGTATCATGCAATTGAGATTGGTGTTCGTTTCAGGCAATTGAGATTGGTGTTCGTATGATGCAATTGAGATTGGTGTTCGTATCAGGCGATGGAGAATGGTCGTATCAGGCAATGGAGAATTGTGTTCTTATCAGGCAATGGAGAGTTGTGTTCTTATCAGGCAATTGAGATTTGTGTTCTTATCAGGCAATGGAAAATTGGTGGACGTCTCAGGCAATGGAGAATTGTGTTCTTATCAGGCAATGGAGAATTGTGTACATATCAGGCAATGGAGAATTGTGTTCTTATCAGGCAATGGAGAATTGTTATCGTATCATATCACTGAGATTGGCTTTCGTATCAGGCAATGAAGAATTGTGTTCGTATCAGGCAATTGAGATTGGTGTTCGTATCATGCAATTGAGATTGGTGTTTGTATCAGGCGATGGAGAATAGTCGTATCAGGCAATGGAGAATGATTTCGTATCAGGCTATGGAGAATGGTGTTTGTATCAGACAATGGAGAATTGGTGTTCGTATCAGGCAATGGAGAATTGGTGTTCGTATCAGACTATGGAGAATTGTGTTCTTATCAGGCAATTGAGATTGGTGTTCGTATCAGGCGATGGAGAATGGTGTTCGTATCAGGCAATGGAGAATTGTGTTCTAATCAGGCAATGGAGAATGGTGTTCGTATCAGGCAATGGAGAAACGTGTTCGTATCAGGCAATAGAGAAACGTGTTCTTATCAGGCAATCGAGAATGGTGTTCGTATAAGGCAATAGAGAATAGTGTTCGTATCAGTCAATGGAGAATTGGTGTTCGTACCAGGCAATTGAAATTGGTGTTTGTATCAGGCTATGGAGAATGGTGTTCGTATCAGGCAATGGAGAATTGGTGTTCGTATCAGGCAATGGAGAATTGGTGTTCGTATCAGACTACGGAGAATTGTGTTCTTATCAGGCAATTGAGATTGGTGTTCGTATCAGGCGATGGAGAATGGTGTTCGTATCAGGCAATGGAGAATTGTGTTCTAATCAGGCAATGGAGAATGGTGTTCGTATCAGGCAATGGAGAAATGTGTTCCTATCAGGCAATAGAGAAACGTGTTCTTATCAGGCAATCGAGAATGGTGTTCGTATAAGGCAATGGAGAATAGTGTTCGTATCAGTCAATGGAGAATTGGTGTTCGTATCAGGCAATTGAGATTGGTGTTTGTATCATGCAATTGAGATTGGTGTTCGTTTCAGGCAATTGAGATTGGTGTTCGTATGATGCAATTGAGATTGGTGTTCGTATCAGGCGATGGAGAATGGTCGTATCAGGCAATGGAGAATTGTGTTCTTATCAGGCAATGGAGAATTGTGTTCTTATCAGGCAATTGAGATTTGTGTTCTTATCAGGCAATGGAAAATTGGTGGACGTATCAGGCGATGGAGAATTGTGTTCTTATCAGGCAATGGAGAATTGTGTACGTATCAGGCAATGGAGAATTGTGTTCTTATCAGGCAATGGAAAATTGTTATCGTATTATATCATTGAGATTGGTTTTCGTATCAGGCAATGAAGAATTGTGTTCGTATCAGGCAATTGAGATTGGTGTTCGTATCATGCAATTGAGATTGGTGTTTGTATCAGGCGATGGAGAATAGTCGTATCAGGCAATGGAGAATGGTTTCGTATCAGGCTATGGAGAATGGTGTTCGTATCAGGCAATGGAGAATTGGTGTTCGTATCAGGCAATGGAGAATTGGTGTTCGTATTAGACTATGGAGAATTGTGTTATCAGGCAATTGAGATTGGTGTTCGTATCAGGCGATGGAGAATGGTGTTTGTATCAGGCAATGCAGAATTGTGTTCTAATCAGGCAATGGAGAATGGTGTTCGTATCAGGCAATGGAGAAACGTGTTCGTATCAGGCAATAGAGAAACGTGTTCTCATCAGGCAATCGAGAATGGTGTTCGTATAAGGCAATGGAGAATAGTGTTCGTATCAGTCAATGGAGAATTGGTGTTCGTATCAGGCAATTGAGATTGGTGTTTGTATCATGCAACTGAGATTGGTGTTCGTTTCAGGCAATTGAGATTGGTGTTCGTATGATGCAATTGAGATTGGTGTTCGTATCAGGCGATGGAGAATGGTCGTATCAGGCAATGGAGAATTGTGTTCTTATCAGGCAATGGAGAGTTGTGTTCTTATCAGGCAATGGAGATTTGTGTTCTTATCAGGCAATGGAAAATTGGTGGACGTATCAGGCAATGGAGAATTATGTTCTCATCAGGCAATGGAGAATTGTGTACGTATCAGGCAATGGAGAGTTGTGTTCTTATCAGGCAATTGAGATTTGTGTTCTTATCAGGCAATGGAAAATTGGTGGACGTATCAGGCAATGGAGAATTGTGTTCTCATCAGGCAATGGAGAATTGTGTACGTATCAGGCAATGGAGAATTGTGTTCTTATCAGGCAATGGAAAATTGTTATCGTATCATATCATTGAGATTGGTTTTCGTATCAGGCAATGAAGAATTGTGTTCGTATCAGGCAATTGAGATTGGTGTTTGTATCATGCAATTGAGATTGGTGTTCGTATCAGGCGATGGAGAATAGTCGTATCAGGCAATGGAGAATAGTGTTCTTATCAGGCAATGGAGAATTGGGTTCTTATCAGGCAATGGAGATTTGTTTTCTTATCAGGCAATGGAGAATTGTGTTCTTATCAGGCAATGGAGAATTGTGTTCGTATCAGGCAATGGAGAATGATGTTCGTATCAGGCAATGGAGAATTGGTGTTCGTATCAGGGAATGGAGAAAGGTGTTCGTATCAGGTAATGGAGAATGGTGTTCGTATCAGGCAATAGAAAATGGTGTTCGTATCAGGTAATGGATAATGGTGTTCGTATCATATCATTAAGATTGGTGTTCGTATCAGGTAATGGAGAATGCTGTTCGTATCAGGCATTGGAGAATGCTGTTCGTATCAGGCTGTTGAGAATTGGTGTTCGTATCAGGTAATGGATGATGGTGTTCGTATCAGATAAGGAAGATTGATGTTCGTATCAGGCAATGGAGAATGGTGTTCGTATCAGATAATGGAGAATGGTTTTTGTATCAGGTAATGGAGAATGGTGCTCGTATCAGGCAATGGAGAATGGTGTTCGTATCAAGTAATGGAGATTGGTGTTCGTATCAGGCAATGGAGAATGGTGTTCGTATCAGACAATGGAGAATTGGTGTTCGTATCAGGCAATGGAGAATGGTATTCGTATCAGGTAATGGAGAATGGTGTTTCTATCAGGTAATGGAGATTGGTGTTCGTATCAGGTAATGGAAATTGGTGTTCGTATCATGCTATGAAGAATGGTGTTCGTATCAGGTAATGGAAAATGGTGTTCGTATCAGGTAATGGAGAATGATGTTCGTATCAGGCAATGGAGAATGGTGTTCGTATCAGGCAATGGGAAATGGTGTTCGTATTAGGCAATTGAGAAATGTGTTCTTATCAGGCAATGGAGAATTGTGTTCGTATCATATCATTGAGATTGGTGTTCGTATCAGGCAATGAAGAATGGTGTTCGTATCAGGCAATTGAGATTGTGTTTGTATCATGCAATGGAGAATGGTGTTCGTATCGGGCAATGGGAAATGGTGTTCGTATCAGGCAATTGAGATTGGTGTTCGTATCAGACAATGGAGAATGGTGTTCGTATTAGGCAATGGAGAATTGTGTTCTAATCAGGCAATGGAGAATGATGTTCGTATCAGGCAATGGAGAATGGTGTTCGTATCAGGCAATGGAAATGGTGTTCGTATCAGGCAATTGAGATTGGTGTTCGTATCAGACAATGAAGAATGGTGTTCGTATCAGGCAATGGAGAATTGTGTTCTAATCAGGCAATGGAGAATGGTGTTCGTATCAGGCAATAGAGAAATGTGTTCTTATCAGGCAATGGAGAATTGTGTCGTATCATATCATTATCAGGCAATGAAGAATGGTGTGTATCAGGCAATTGAGATTGGTGTTCATATCATTGAGATTGGTGTTCGTATCAGGCGATAAAGAATAGTCGTATCAGGCAATGGAGAATTGTGTTCTTATCAGGCAATGGAGAATTGTGTTCTTATCAGGCAATGGAGATTTGTGTTTTTATCAGGCAATGGAGAATTGTGTTCTTATCAGGCAATGGAGAATTGTGTTCTTATCAGGCAATGGAGAATTGTGTTCTTATCAGACAATGGAGAATTGTGTTCTTATCAGGCAATGGAGAATTGTGTTCGTATCATATCATTGAGATTGGTGTTCGTATCAGGCAATGAAGAATGGTGTTCGTATCAGGCAATGGAGAATGGTGATCGTATCAGGCAATGGAGAAAGGTGTTCGTATCATGCAATGGAGAATTGTTTTCGTATCATATCATTGTGATATGATTGTACTATGCAATTGAGATCGGCGTTCTTACATGCGATTGAGAATGATGTTTGTATCATATCATTGATGTTGGTGTTCGTATCATATGATTGAAATTGGAGTTTGAATCATGTCATTGAGATTGGGGCTCGTATCATGCAATTAGATTGGTGTCTGTATCATGCGATTGAGATTGGTGTTCTTGTAACTGAGATTGGTGTTCTTGTAACTGAGATAGATGTTCTTGTAATTGAGATTGGTGTAAGTATCATTTAATTGAGATTGGTGTCCGTATCCTGCGATTGAGTTTGGTATTCGTTTTATGTAATTGAGATCGGTGTAAGTATCATTTAATTGAGATTAATGTTCGTATCATGCACTTGAGATTAGTGTTCGTATCATGTAATTGAGATTGTTTATCTGGAAATGAATCCAATTGGTTTAAACGTCTGTAAAAAGTAAGTACAAATAAAATCAGTAGACGAAAGAATAGTGTTAGACTTGTCTCCTCATTCATATCTTAATCATGTCTGGAAAGGATAAAAACATTCTGGAGAGGAAATGTTATTTGAATACAAAGGAAAGAACAGGGCTGAATCAAAATTGTAAATTGATTGATAGTTTTAAGTGTACAATACATGCATGTAAATCATGTCATACTTGTCGTGGAGAAATTCGATGCAACCCGCAGACAGACCTAATGTACAAGGTGCATCTCATTGTGTTGGCAAGAAACAAGAAGTATATGGCTCAGCCGCTGTATTTGCACATTGTTATTAATTCTTTTTTCTTCTTCAAAGTCCTCGCAGCTTAAACTAGTTTAAAGTCGTATCTAAGTCCTCTTTTACGTTAATCCCATTGTCCGGCATAATCTTCGACAGATTTTGTCAGAATTTTAAAGTTGTATTTAGATATATTTGAGTTAGATTCACTGTATTTCGGTCCTTTTGACTTACACATTTATAAAGGTTGTTGAAAACGTTTAAGTAACCCGTTTTACTTAAACCAGTCGGATTTATAAGTAAGCTTGAAGAACTGACAGATGCCATCACAGTTTTAGACTTCAAGTCGTCAATGTTGAGATTCTGCGACTCTTTTCACAAAAAAAAAAAAAAATTACGATTAAAATTGATCGTTAATTATACTGAAATGTGTATGACTTACGAGTATTTTTACTCTTAAGATTTTTTGTGTAATACATGTTGGAAATTGAGATAGGTGCATGCTTAGACAGCTTTTGGATATGTAATCGTTCTTTATAGAGAGAGAGAAAATACTTTGTCATGTTTATCCTGGTTGTCATTTCTTTTCCATAGATGATACAATTTTAATTTAAGATCGAACGAATAAATCGTCCGTTCGTGACAACACTTTTAAGTAGTTCTGTGTATATGAGACCAAACGTGAATGGCGAATACAGAAAACATTCTTAAATATTCACTTAAAAATTTCAAAGAATTAGATCCGATTGCAATAAAACTACCAAATACAGAGGACGTCTTAAGAGATATCTCGGTGATAAAGAAGAAAGAATAGAAACTTTACTAGTATACTAAAACCTTTAATTCTACATGGCTATAATGTGAAGGAGGTATTATGTTTTTGTTTTTCTCGACAATTTTACAAATGTTTTGCTAAATTTAGCAATGTATCAAAATTAACAATTCTTCACAAACCTACAACTTTTACACAGAGATTCTAAAACAATGATTTTGTCAAAGTGTGTGATTTACAATGTTGTCAGCCAGGCCAGAAAATAATTATCTCGATGTATAGATGAAAAACAAGATAATCAGTCACAGTCATCTAAGTCCTGTAATTTCAGGTGTAAATATTGTGTTCTGGAAAACCGTAATTGTAGGTGTGAGTGCTTTACTCAGTAAACGACAAATCGAGTCTATTGATGTGGTATCAGTAAAACAGAGGTACTCAGAAGGGTAATTTTATGTTTATATTCAATTATCTTATTATAAAGACGAGTTCACCATGTTTAAAGTCTTATTTATAACGTAATTTTGCAGATGTAAATTGACTGTTGAAAAGACATTGTAACACTTGCAATTAGGTTGTCTGTCACAATTCCGTAGGCAAAAGTACATATTGACGTCCTTCAGAGGCCTTAAAGAAATTTGCTGTTATAATGATAGTCGGGAGAATCACTCTTACATCATCATGCCATGTAAATTATTGGTCGTTTGGGTAATACAATAGAAATAAATTCTGAATCACAATGGAAAATTAGTAATTTAGGTGTCTTATTCTACCAATACAAATTCCCAAAACATTTGGATCAGAATGGTATCGTGTTGGATTGTTTTTATAAAAATCGATATTATTAAGTATCATGAGACTTGGTAAAATGTTAATATACAGACTATTTTATGATTATAATATAATATATATTTAATTTGTAGACTTTACTTCAGCCTCTGAATAAGACACAACAACTTTGTATGTTTGTCGTGATTATATTTCCTGCGAATTTATACATCATTATTTTGTTGTAAAGGAGTTTATATTGTCAAATCACTGTGACGTTGTTAGCTAGTGTGTAGAAATGCCATTTTTATAGTCACTGCAATGTTACAATATAAAAATAAGGAGATGTGGTATGATTGCCAATGAGAAAACTATCTACCCAAGGTCAAATAAAGTGGATGTATGCAATTATACTCAACCGTACGGCCTTCAACAATGAGAAAAACCCATACCGTTTAGTCGGCTAAAGGCTTCTGACTTGGGACAGTCACATAAAGAATGTGGCGGTGTTTAACATGTTTCTGAGCGCTCAACCCTTCCTTGACCTAGGATTGTGGTGTTACAGCACAACATAAGAAAAAGCTATAGAAATCAGTTGAAAATGGCTAAACTCATCAGATCGATACAAAGTAGAAAAACATCTAACAAACACACAGACCGGACGTGACAGGTTATTTATATATCCTTAACAACAAACAAGACACAAAGTACAGATCTGAGAGTACTCGCAGTTACTGACAGCTAGTTCAAAGCCAATATCAACTAATAAAGAAAATCATGGAATCTAAGACTAATATATCAATCAGTACACATCAAACATCGAATGGATTCAGTGTAAAAACATCATTAACAGTCTGAGTAAAACATGACCTTGTGCAATACCAAAAATATGGGTATCGACTGGTTGTAGTGCCGTGAAAGTGCATATAATATTTGTATAACAATACTATTTAGTATGGTTTTGATTTACTGATAACAAAATCAATATTCATACCAATAAAAACAATATTCAAAGATCTAGTTACAGTGTTGAATTGGTAACCTTTCAGAGTAATATAAATAAGAAGATGTGGTATGAGTGCCAATGTGACAACTTTCCATCCAAGTCACAATGTGTAAAAAGTAAACGATTATAGGTCAAAGTATGGCCTTCAACACGGAGCCTTGGCTCACACCGAACAGCATGCTATAAAGGGCCCCAAAATGACTAATGCAAACCAATTCAAACAGGAAAACCAACGGTCTAATCTATATAAAAAAACGAGATACGAGAAACACTTATGAACCACACAAACAAACGACAGTCATTTAAAGGATTGATAAGTTTACCCGGATCGTATATAAATTTCCTGGCTCGGTAAACAACATCATCGTAAAATTAAGGATGTGCTATTTCGTCTGAAATAAGTTTTTTTACAGGTGCAGCCAAACTTGCAAACCAAATCTTTGTATCTATGGAAGAATTTAGTAAAGGTTTTAAGTAATTTGTGGTAACGAAATACCTAACTTTATAATTTACCAGTAATGCATAGATTACGCTCATTGAAATCCAAAACGTCACTACAGACACGGGCATAGTGAACGAGTTGGAATATATAAACATCGTAAGACGGTGCCAAAGGAACATCACTGTCAAAAAAAAAAATTAACAATAGGGAAAGAAAAAAACATCTCTTTGTCGTAATTTTTTGTATAGAGTTTCTGGTGTAAAACTGAAATGTCTAAATCTAGGAAAGGACACTTATTGCTATTAATATTTGATTTATTTAACGTAAGGTCTTTGGGTACATTTCGGCAGTATATTTAGAGAATTGTTGATTATTTGACGAAAAAATATCATCAAGATAACGGTAAGTGTTGTTGCATTTATCTATTAAATTGAATTTACTTTACTGAGTTTGGCCATAAACTGTGATTCGTTACAGTACACGAACAAGTCTGCTATTAAAGGGGCACAATTAGTGCCCATAGAAATACTTATAATCTGTTGATACACTTTATTGCCGAAACGTACATAAATGTTATCAAGGAGAAAATTTATGGCTTTAATCATCTCATCACACCTCCTGTAAGTATATCTAGCATATTTACCTTTCTCATTAGAGAAAAAGGCTTTATTTGAGTTACAGCAAATAAATGCAATCTGATTATATCAAACGACCATTTAATTAAATAGAAAAACTTTTGTTTGATAAGATTGTGTGGAAGTCTAGTATAAAGAGTGGAAAAGTCAAAACTGTCTACCGCATCAATAGGACCATCAAAAGCGCGTAATTTAGCTAAACTTCCAAAGAATTTCTTACACTCCAAAAATGGTTAATTCCACTATTTTCATATGTTTTATTACAAAAATTAATGATAAGTTCTTTGATAGTACAAACATTTTAACATGGACAAATTTAAAGTGAAACTGTCAGTTTACATGTTTTTGGTAAAATTAAATATTAGCAACAACAACATCCGAAAAGATATTAGACTCATATAAACATATTTGGACACGACATAGTGCAAAATGAATACTAAATCTTTTAGGTAAGGGTGGGTTACTCAAAATTAAGACAACAATTAAAATATATCAAGATTTTATAAACACTTTTTGATTTTCTAATTTAAAAAAAAAAAAAGTATCCTTACCACACGAGCTACTTATGAATAAAGAAATTTTGAGCGGTAAACGTCAATGACAAAGAAATCAACACAAAATAAGTTGACCTCATCAGAAATAACTCACCTCAACCCTATTTTACAAATTTCAAATCCAAATCATATTGCGATGCTTTTATAATCTTTTTCCAGTGACATCTAAATCGTCCACCCTCAATCCCTGTCGACTCATGTGTCATTATTTCAAGTTAGATGGGATCGATGCGTTCAACATAGTCACCAAACTTTGTAATATTTAGTGAGGGGACATTATCTATATAGCGGAACATGAAGTTAAAGGATATGGGTAGCTTCTTTTCATTCTTTCTATGAAACTCCTGTATGTATGATGTCTGCCTTATATGAATAAAGGAACAAGTCGACATGAAGAGAATAGAATGGAGAATGGAAACGGGAAATATGTCAAAGAGAAAACAACCTGACCAAAGAACAGAAAGCAGGCTAAGGCCACCATAGGGTCTTCAACGAAGCGAGAAAATCCCGCACCCGGAGACGGGCTTCAGCTGGCCCCTAAACAATAATGTATACTAGTTCAGCGAAATGGACGCCACACTAAACTCCGTAACATATAAATGAACCAAAATTTAAAACAAACACACAAGACTAACAAAGACTAGAGGTTCCTGACTTGGGACAGACGCAAAAATGCGGCGGTGTTACAAACGCTCCCCCTATACAGCTAGCCGAAGATGTAGAATAGACAAACATACAGCAATACGCACAGTAAAACTCATTTTAACTGAAAAAGTCAGAGTCAGATGTTAGAATAGGTAACAGAAGAAACTGAGCAAAATCACAATGATCAACACAAATTAAGAAAGTACAATGTACTACTATGATTTGATATGATTTTTTGATTTTTTTGTGTTTTAACGCCACTTTTAAGCACCACTTTTGGGCTATTTCGTGGCGGCCAGTTTTTATTGGTGGAGGAAGCCGGAGTGCCCGGAGAAAACCACCGACCTTCGATAGGAAAACTGACAATCCTAGTCAATTAAGATTGGAGTCGAGTGCACCCGAGCGGGGTTAGAACTCACAACCTCAGTGTTGACTGGCTAGTGATTACAGTAGCAACTACTTAGACCACTCGGCCACCGAGGCCCCCTGTACTACTATGAGTTACTAGCATGTCAGCTCCAGACCTAAATTAAACTGATCGAAATATTACGTCTTCATCATATGAAAATCAACTACAATCCCTCCCGTTAGTGGTTAAGTATCATTAAGTATACGAGAAGAACATAACCCGTATCATGCCAACAACTGGTTTTGGAATAAATATGTTTATTTCCGATGCAAAGACCATATGAGTGAATCATTTTAATCCAAAAAAAAATCATTTTTATGACTTGGCAACAGTATCGTAACTATATCCCTTGTGAATAAGTCTGTTTAAATGTTTGGTTAGCTTTTGAGGTGAATGGCGACATTTATTTGTTTAGTATAGAATATTACCAGCACAGTTTGTTGCCATATTAGTTGTTATATACTTTGAACTAGCTCTCAGTAACTGCGAGTACTCTTAGATCGTTACTTTGTGTCGTTTGTCTTTACATTCGTTGTTATTGACCTTGAACTAGCTCTCAGTAACTGTGAGTACTCTTATAGATCGATACTTTGTGTCGTTTTGTCTTTATATTAGTTGTTATTGACTTTCAACTAGCTCTCCTCAGTAACTGTTAGTACTCTTAGATCGTTACTTTGTGTCGTGTGTCTTTATATTAGTTGTTATTGACTTTGAACTAGCTCTCCTCAGTAACTGTTAGTACTCTTAGATCGTTACTTTGTGTCGTGTGTCTTTACATTAGTTGTTATTGACTTTGAACTAGCTCTCAGTAACTGTGAGTACTCTTATAGATCGTTACTTTGTGTCGTTTGTCTTTATATTAGTTGTTATTGACTTTGAACTAGCTCTCAGTAACTGTGAGTACTCTTGGATTGTTACTTTGTGTCGTTTGTCTTTATATTAGCTGTTATTGACTTTGAACTAGCTCTCAGTAACTGTGAGTACTCTTGGATTGTTACTTTGTGTCGTTTGTCTTTATATTAGTTGTTATTGACTTTGAACTAGCTCTCAGTAACTGTGAGTACTCTTGGATTGTTACTTTGTGTCTTTCGTCTTTATATTAGCTGTTATTGACTTTGAACTAGCTCTCAGTAACTGTGAGTACTCTTGGATTGTTACTTTGTGTCTTTCGTCTTTATATTAGTTGTTATTGACTTTGAATTAGCTCTCAGTAACTGTGAGTACTCTTAGATCGTTACTTTGTGTCGTTTTGTCTTTATATTAGTTGTTATTGACTTTGAACTAGCTCTCAGTAACTGTGAGTACTCTTATAGATCGATACTTTGTGTCGTTTTGTCTTTATATTAGTTGTTATTGACTTTGAACTAGCTCTCCTCAGTAACTGTTAGTATTCTTAGATCGTTACTTTGTGTCGTGTGTCTTTATATTAGTTGTTATTGACTTTGAACTAGCTCTCCTCAATAACTGTTAGTACTCTTAGATCGTTACTTTGTGTCGTGTGTCTTTATATTAGTTGTTATTGACTTTGAACTAGCTCTCAGTAACTGTTAGTACTCTTAGATCGTTACTTTGTGTCGTGGGTCTATATTAGTTGTTATTGACTTTGAACTAGCTCTCAGTAACTGCGAGTACTCTTAGATCGTTACTTTGTGTCGTTTTGTCTTTATATTAGCTGTTCTTTGTGCTGCGTTATGATTCAAGTTATTTCAAACTAATTTTTACAATGTGTGCTTATGTTGTGCTGTTTCACCTCTGTCCTAGATCAGAGGGATGGTTGAGCGATCACAAATTGGCAAGTTTAAATCTGCCGTTCTATATATGCTTGTCCGAAGTCGGGAGCGTATTATTCAGTGGTAGTCGTTGGTTGCTGTCTGTCATATTTGTTTTTCGATTTTTCTTGGTTGCATCGCTTCAAATTTGCACTCTGCAACACTGAGTACTTAAAGTTATCATGGCGAGACAGTTCACATCAAAATGGCAAAGTTGGACTTAGTTGGTCTTAATGAAACAAAACCAATACCGGGTCTGGACCTGCGTCGCTACTTGCAAGTGATTGATGTAACATGTATACTGGAGCATAACTGTTCATTCCCTTTCACTGAAGCCAAGAAATCTTCCGCGAAAATTTTCTTTGTATAATGAGTGTTGTAAAATTTCAAACTATCGACAAAAATGAAAAAGCTACACGACAGATGTAAAAATTGCTTACTCGCTACAACTCAACATTATCAAGCTGCAGATAGATCAAATGTATAATCAAAACTTTGACGAAAATGTTCTTTGTACAAGAAGAGTTGAAAAATTTCAGATTATCGACAAACAGGAAGTAGATATATAGATACACAAAAGATGAAAACATTGCTTACTCGCTACAACTAAGCATTGTTAAGAAGCAGACTAAATATTAAATCATTCCCTTTCGTAGAAGCCAAAAACTTCAGTTTGACGAAAGATTTCTCTCGGGCGGACGGAGTCGAGCGGTTACTAGACATGCTTCCGCCTTCGGCGACGCAGGTAAAAATTTTGGACACCTGGTCTTACAGCCATAAAAATATTGAATACGATTATTGTACTCATACTCAGAATTCAACAAATCAAAATGCTGGATTTGGTGTTTTGTGTACTCCGAGTTTTTGGACGGAAAGGCCAGGTGCTCTATTTTGGTAAATCATCTTGAAAATTCGCTAGTGTTGAATCAGGAACATATATATATTGTTAGATATACTGTTCCCAGGTTGAATAAAATGCCTATATTAATCTGATCATCTGCGAATGAGATGTCAATATTAATTCCGTGCTAAGTAACACCATTAAGAGCATTTTGTTTAGACTAATGTTCTTAAACACGTGTATTATAGTTTGAGATGATGATAATGAAGTCCAGTTCGTGTTCACAGTATTCTCTCCGTTAATTAAAATTATCAGATAAATCAAAATGATATAATATAGATGGTCTTTGGGGTCCAAGCCTTGCACGCTATCCTGATTAAGTTTTATAATGTAAATAAAACTGTATTTACTTGAGGTTAATGATTCTGTTGGAATTGACATCTTTCTCATAAAGCATTCAAGTGAAATGTGTCTTCCTCTGTATATAAACTAAGCTATCATATATACCATAATTATACAAAGCTTAAATTAATTATTATTTTTTTAATTTGAAATATCTAGCTATATAAAAAGTTGAAAATAATCAAAGTCGATAAGTGCGTCTAAAAAACGAATTACTTATTTTCACATCTACTAGCTTTTTAATTACTGTAGTTTTATGGAACGTTTGATTTGTTATCAGATGCATCAATGTCTACTAGAACACACCCGCGAAATAGCGGGCATTTAGTGCGTGATGAAGTATTTAAATTTTTGTAGAATGAATTTTCCCGGAAAAAGATTTTATGCCTAATGGAATTTAGGCAAGGTATCTGAAGTCTTATCCTCAGGGTAGCGTGGTGACAGGACAATTTTTTAGCCCTCCCCCTTTTTTCCAAACTCCGTTTAATTTTCTGTATACTATGAACATACATATACTAAAAATAACATATGCAACTATTCCAGTCATAGTTACGTTCGATAACTCTGCATGTTACTGGTTTAATAAGAATTATGTCAAATTTACTGGTTACCCGTGTGATGATTAGAAAATTGAAAAATATGGATATTTCACCTCGGTTACCATTCATTCGAGTTTTTCTTTTACTGATATAAAATAAGGATCACCTGAACTTGGCGACCACAATACTTGTATACCAGTATTGTCAACAATACTCGTATATAATTAATGTACAAGTATTGTATACAAGTATTGTCCTAGTATTGTTTATATAAAATTAAGTAGAATGTTATTATTACTGCATATATTCAAAAGTAATGTATTAATTTGCAAAATATGTATTTCTTGAAACATTTATTCATTTGTGTATCTCAAAAATTATAGTTTATTTTGTGCCATGTTTTTTTTTTTTATCACGTTGATGACTTAATTAATATCTCCTTAATCTAGCTATGTCCTTGGTATTATTAAAGTGACAATAACGTGTCATACTTAATTGCAATATCAACAGTGAAATCAATTTGAATCATTTGCATGGGTAAAATTAGTGTCGAACATCGTCTACGTTTGAAAATTATTTGGTCGCCATTTTTACGTAACTTCGAAATTTTATCAAAACAAACAGCATGTATCCACTTTAACAAAGAGAAACAATGTTTGATTCTATACTGCTTTAAGGTAAGACAATTACTGAAAACGCATGCATTCAACATTTATTCGATTTTCATCGTAAATATCTTACAAAATATATCTTCACAAGTCGGCCCAAGCTGTCAATGTAAACTGAATGGTTAATGCATATAAATCTTTATTTTCGGTGCGAGAAACTGTTTCTAATAAAATATTAAAGAAAAGGTGAAATAAGAAATTTCTCAAATACAGTAAGACACACTTCAATAAATATTTGAAATATTACTTTTTGATTCATAACTAAATGAATACCGGCATATCGTGTCTTTGTTTACTCCCAACAGCGGCCGCCATTTTTAAAATATTGCGAACGAATGCCAAAATGTGAACTTTTCAATCAAATTTTGAAGCAAAAAGTTTGATACCTAAACTGATATGGTTTTCGATTTCATTTATATGAATATGTTGTCGCTCTTTTTAGGGGTTGGGAGGATATTAGTAACAATAAATAAGTTGAGAAAATTGACTATATAATAAGGTCCCATTGCAATTTTATCGAGTTTTAACGAAGAAGTCAACGGAGGTTTTGTGGTTTTGTCACCTCAATTTTCAAACTTATTTTGAAGCAAGAAATCATATATCTGAACTGAAACTTAAAACATTTTTAATTGTAAAAATGAATATACTGTAAAACGCGGGGTTGGGAGGTAAAATACACAATGTAACAAAAAAGTTATGACCGTTTAATCTATGTACCCCGTTCATTTTCATTGATAATCAATCGGCCATTAATGATATACAACTTTTAAAATAGCCTGGCATCCTGACCCAATCTTATACTTCGTCGATAGGACCAGGCGTAATACAATCCACGTGACCAACTATCAGCGCTGAACAGGACTGAATTACTGCGCATGTGCATGTTCTATAAACAAGGAATATATCGATCGGATCGTTAATGATAATAGTTGATTATGTTAATCAGTAACGTTTGAATTATATATGCTAGATTTTTCGAGATGCATTTCATATAAACTGATGAAAAATAATTTTCAATAAATTCGTGACAATATAAATATTTCCCGCCATGTGTCAAGAAATGACGCTATCCCACGATGCATCATTCTAACATCCAATTGACGAAACCATGTCGTTGTATTCCGCCTGGCTCTACTGTCGAGCAGTGAGCCAGGATCCCAGGCTACTTTTAAAAGTGTAAAAGTCACGTGATGTCCGCGATAGTTGGATATGAGTGTATTTGCTGGTTACTACCAATTCCAAGTTCACTTACTATCCACGACAGTCACTGATATATTATCTCTCTATAATGTATCATTGACTGCCGTGGATAAACTTGGAATTGATTGTAAATAGCAAATACACTTTGTTCATAGTATAAGTATGATCAAAGGATACAGAAAAACAGTTGTTCTGTCCCCAAGTATTAAGAACATTTCAAAACAGCCCTTAACGGAAGTCTTGTCTATGACTTAAAAGACCGTCCGATGACGGAAACAATATCCGGACGTCATTATTTTCGTTTTCCTCTCAAAATAACCCAAACTGAATAATCATAAGCAAGGATGACAAATGCGACTATGCATGGTACCTATAGGACACAGAGTCGTAATGGTCAATTTATTGTGGAAGAAAGAGAGGCGACACACAAAATGAGGTCTTCTCATTTAATAGTATAGATGTGTGTTTTTGACCAAAAACCGATAAAAACTACATTTGCACGTCTAAATATTTATATGGTCTCATTAAACAAATCCTTGTTTTTTTTTTATAAAAGCAATTATTAAAGAGCTTAATTTATATATTAAAATGTACCAACTCTAAATAAAACTTAGTGTATAGTATAAAATGGGGAAATTTGTGTCATCTTTTTCGATATGAACCATTTTTGTTAACCCCACGCTAACCACAGAAGTAGGATATATAATATACAATCTAGTAGTATGTGTATAGTTCTCAAATCTTAAATATTTCAATTCAGAGAAGAGGCACTTACGGAAGTGAGGACGGGGAATTTACCATGTAATCATATAATATTCCATCTTCATCTTTATCACCTACAAAGACTGGAACTATCTGCCTCATTATATCTACATGACAAAGTCACTTGTGATGTTCGAAGGATCAACACCACTTACTACCAGTACCTATACCAACAACATTAGTTTAGACCAATTTTTACTCATGTGTCTTTTGTCACAATAGTCAACATGTTGAATGTGGTAAGTATATATTTAAGAAGATCTCATTTCTTTCCAAGCGAACTACGATATTTTTCCAGACGTTGTAAAGTTCAATATATGATATAATATGAATTTTTAAAATGTGCATCCATTCTGTAGATTCTCAATTTTGAGTTTTTTTTGATAAGTGAATTTATATAGAATTTATTTTGGGGATTATTTCATAGAACTCTTATATATAAGCTATACAAGGTAGACGGACGTGTTTTTTTTTTCGTCTCTTGCAAAATCGTCTCAATATATCGTAAAGTGAGTGGATATAGCAGCATATTTACTAATTTACTGTGCATTTAATGTGAACTTATTGGAAAGGGAATACATCAGAACTTATTTCCATCTTAAGTGTAATTATATTATATTATATTTCGTTTATATAATATCCAGTAATACCATAATGGCGACTGGTATGGACTTAAACACTGTGAGTACTGGTCAACTTTTCTCTAATGGTCATTCATCTAGTGAAGTCATTGGTAATTTATTTATAGAAGAAAAACCCAGCTCTACAAGAAAACGACCGAATTCTGGTACAGAAAGTAATACAGAAAGTGCCGAGGCAAAGAAATTAAAAACTGTAAATTGGGAAACACAAACTGTTCTACCAAAAATGGGGGAGTCCGAAATGTTCTTGTTTTCCGCTATACAAAACCTAGCAAACAATATATCGGTTAGCTTTAACATGATGAACAACCGGATGAATCAACTAGAAGCAAATCTCGAAGAAAAGATCTCAGCAAACATAGAAACCGCCCTGAAAACACACATCGAAAAAGAAGTTGGAAAGGTTAAACAAGAGCTAAAAGATGATATGGTCACCATGAATCTTAAAATCGACAACGTGCAGAAATCCTGTGAAAACCTTATTCTCGAGAAAAAAGACGAAAACAGTATAGACATCCGAAATAATGTGATCATTAAGAACTTAGCATATGATGAAAAAGAAAAAGACAGTGCAGAAGTTACAATGAACAAGGTACAAACTTTATTCAGAGACGGTCTTTCTATTCCAAATGTTAAAATTCAGAAAGTGACCCGAAAGAATGGAAACGAAAGATATAATGGAGTAGTGGTAGTCCAACTTGAAGACAACGAACAGAAAAAGGACATTTTCAAGAACAAACGTAACTTAAAGAATAACCCGGCTTATAAAAAAGTGTATATTGACAATGATCTACCAGTAGAAACCAGAATGTTCCAGGGTTACGTCAAAACTTTACTCAAAGAAAAAGAAAATGAGTTGGTCTTTGTTGGAAACAGACTCGTTCAAAAATTGCGTAGTGTAGTATAGAACTGTCGCAAATGGTCGATAAAAGATGACAACGCTCGATTTCGAAAACTTGTGCTTCAAAACACAGACTGCGATATTTTTACTGTCTGTGAAACTTTCCTTAAAGGATCACAGAAACCAATCATCGACGGCTATACATGGATTGGAAATAATCGTGAAAATTTGCACATAAATGCTCAACGTGGATCCGGTGGTGTAGGTGCCTTTTTAAAGAACGATTTGTTCGAATTTTACGACATAACAACGCTCGATAACAGTGTTGAAGATATATTGTGGATTAAAGTGAAAAGTAAATCTTCGGATTTTATTCTCTGTGTGGCAGTATGTTACCTGCCTCCAAATGAATCTAGTCGGCTTAGTGATCAAGAACTGTTTTTTGAAAACCTACTACAACAGGTTTACTGTAATCAATCAATCGGAAATATAATGATATGCGGTGATTTCAATTCTCGCTGTGGAAATAAATCGGATTACATAGAAGGAGTTGATGAAATAAGCCCTAGGTCAGTAATTGATGTGAATGAAAATTATAACGGTGATCTTTTTATTGATTTCTTGACGAATATAAATTTTGCAATGTTAAACGGAAGAATTGGATTAAATGATTTTACCTATATATCGCCACAAGGCAAATCCGTTGTGGATTATATGTGTGTACCGCATGAGCAATTCAATGATTTTTTAGATTTTAAAGTGTTGAAAATGATAGACATAATTAATCAAGTGAATTACAACCCGGAAAAAATTCCGGATCATTCTATATTACTTTGTGAAATAAAAGTCCCTAAAGTATGTATTGAGAGAAATACGCAAACTATCGACGAAACAACGTCAAATACTAGAAAATACCGGGTGAATAATATTCCTGATAATTTTCTCTTGGATAGTGCTATAAGAGACCGAATTAACGAAACGATAAACCGTATTGAAAATGCAATCAACGTCGAAAACAACGTTCAGTCAGCATTTGACGAATTTTGTGTATTGTTGAAGGATGAAATGGATGACAAACTCCTTAAATGAAACCGAAACCGGATTTCAACAGATATGGTAAATCGAGATATAAGCCATATTGGAACGACTATTTGCAAAATCAGTGGAAACAAGTGTGTTCACTTGAGAAAATGTGGCTTAAATGCTCAGGTTCAGGTCGTCAAAAGAAAAGTCTAAAAGCCAGCTATTGCTCCGAAAGGAAAACATTTGACAGACTTAACCGGAAATATAAGCGGAAACACCTACTTGAAAAACAGAACAGACTCGAAGAAAACTTATGGCGTCAAACCAAAGAGATTTTTGGAAATCTATCGGCAAACATGTCTAATGAACGTAACCAAAGTATTCCATGGTCAATTATAGACGATGAAGGAATAGTAAAAACAGATAAAAACTTAGTTCTAGGAAAATGGAAATCTGACTTTGAACAATTATTTAGTGTTAATCCAAATGTCAGACCTCCAGCTTATGACAACGAAACCAGAGAAAATCAACCAGATGTTACAGAGCTGAACGAACCAATTTCACGCGAAGAAATTATTGTTGCAGTAGAACGTGCAAAGCTCCGTAAGGCTACTGGTTTTGATGAAATTCCTGCTGAAGTTCTGAAAAACCCAACAGCAATAGATCTTTTGCATTTAATATGCAATGGGTGCTTCGAACTTGGGAAAGTGCCGGATCAATGGACAAAGGGAATAATTAATCCGATTTTCAAATGTGGATCAGACACGAGAAATAACCCTCTGAATTACCGAGGAATAACACTTACATCTGTTCCGAGTAAAATTTACTGTCATGTTTTAAACGCTAGACTCTCATCATGGCTAGATGATAATGATATTCTCTGTGACGAACAGAACGGCTTCCGGGAAAAACGTAGCTGTGAGGAACACATCTATACATTACACACCATTATAAATGATCGTAAGATAGCGAGACTTTCAACTTTCGTTTGCTTTGTTGACATGCGTAAGGCATTCGATACGGTTCAAAGAAACCTACTTTGGTATAAACTTTCTAATGCAGGTATACGAGGAAAATTTATGTCAGCTTTACAGTCGCTATATGACAACGTATCTTGTGCAGTTCGAGTAAATAATCAGTTCACTCCATGGTTTAATGTTGACGCCGGTCTTAAACAAGGCTGTTTGATTTCTCCGAGCCTTTTTGCCGTCTACATAAATGACTTAACCCAACGAATCAACGATCTACAGTGTGGTATCAAAATAGATGACATTATAATGAGTATTTTGCTATACGCAGATGACATTGCGCTTATTGCACCTGACGAATCGAAACTACAACGAATGTTGGACGTGGTAACATCTTGGTGTATTGAATGGAAACTTCATATTAATGCAGACAAAACGCAAGTTGTCCATTTTAGAAACCCATCAGTTAGCCGTAGTAACTATTTATTTACATGCTCTAATACCAACATCGGATATGCTGATTCCTATAAGTACCTAGGCCTTTGGCTGGATGAACATTTGAACATGCAAAAAGCTGTTGGAGAATTGGCCAAGTCAGCTAGTCGTGCACTAGGCGCCCTATACGGAAAATTTATAAGTAGTGGAGGTATGACTCATCGTGTTTTCTTCAAGCTGTACGAATCAACAGTTGAACCTATCCTATTCTATGGAAGTGGTATATGGGGAACAAAACAATATGGTGTGATTAACAGTGTTCAAAACAAAGCCTGCAAATTATTTCTAGCTGTAGGAAAACGAACATCAAACTCCGCAGTACGTGGCGATTTGGGACTGATTACGTGTTTCAATAAACAAAAACTGTCATGCATTCGTCTATTATGTAGGCTGAAACGCACAGACGATGACAGACTTATTTCAACGGTGTCGGACTGGGCCTCAAGACGTCGGAAAGGATGGCACAAGCAAGTGACCGGTTTTATAAACTCTATTGAATGTGCAGATTTAGTCAATAACACTCAAATATCATTAAAAACAGCAGTACAACTAATTAAAGACAAACTGACAATTCTAGATAATGATGAATTTTTATCAGAACTTTATAATGACAGAAATCAGCCAAACGGAAATAAACTACGAACTTATCGCTTATACAAAGAAAATGTGAAAACTGAACAATACATACAGCGTAACATCCCACGTTCCGTAAGACGAACAATGACACTATTTAGAAGTGGAGCGTTGCCATTGGCCATTGAAACGGGACGATATTCCAGACCGCAGATACCCTTGAATGAACGATTATGTAAACTATGTGACCATTCAACCGTAGAAAATGAAATACACTTCATGATGAACTGTCCGCTCTATTCTGACATTAGCACATACTTACAACTTCTCGTCCAATCAAATTGCTTATATTTGCCTTCTAATTTTCATACTTTTTCCATGTACTAAGTAACTACGCATGAATGACCACAAGGGTAAGATTTCATTGTATCGTAATCAAGATATTAAAAAAAATTGCTACTGGCTATTTTGAAATAAATGCTGTGTTCCAAATTAAACTAAATAGTTTGTAATTAGTTTTCAAATTGATTTTTAACATCCTACTATTTAATCTTAGCATCTAAAAATGTTTTTGACGATTAAAGTTTCTTTCATTTAAATAAAGAGTAACAAATATGATTTTTATACCTTGATTAGAGTACAACGCCATCTGAAAATTGTAATCATTTATCTTCCATGCAATTACTTTGTACACAAAAAAGAGTGAACCATGAAACCTTGTGAAGGGAAATTAAAGCAATTTGATCTATTTCGTTATGAATTGATTGATTATTGGTTGCTTAATGTCCAGTGACAAATATTTCATGCATGAAAACTATCCACTAGACTACCAATGGGTACATACCAGGGCAGATCCAGTCATTTTTAAAAGGGGTTCCAACCCGAAATAAAGGGGGGTGGGGTCCAACTGTATGTCCTCATTCAAAAGCATTGATCATCACAAAAAGGGCGTTTTCCATCCCCTCCCCCTTTTTGGATCCGCCACTGCAAACTATCTATATGTGTAAAATTTATTATAGTTTTAGTTTTTATGTGAAATTGAAAAAAAAAACTTCAAGAATGTAAAGCTTCCACTGCAATTTAATTATTGCCTGCTTTTAGTCAAGTTATTTTGTCATCTTACCATGTGAAGAAGTACATGTATAAAAAACACCGCTTTATGTCAATAAACATACTTACACCAGCAGCTACCATCTTTTCATTCTGGATTCAATATTTTACAATGATACTAGTGAGTAGATTTACAAAACTACGTAAATGAGCTACACTTAGTCAGCCAAAACATATCAAGAGACTAATTACAGGATTACTCAAGTGGTAAATATGTGCTAAATTGGATAGTGTATGGAAAGGTATATACTATGAAATTAAGAGCTCGGGGCAAGCCCTCGCTCTAAATTTCATAGTATATACCTTCCCACACTAACCTAGACTTAGATTTGAACTATTCCAAAATGCTAAACAGTTGATTGGCAATTTTGAAATATTAACAACTGCACAAAAGTTTACATCTTTAATGAAATGTGATGAAATCCAACCACTTTTGGCTAATACACTCCATAAATGTTTTATGAGACGTAAAAATTTATATAATATTGTTTAAATTTATTGTATTGATTTAAATTTCCTTTTTGTATTTTTACTTTGTAAATCTTTACTTAACGAATTTCTTTTGAATTAAACGTTAAATTATTACTGAAATTTTTACTAAAATTTTTACTGAACTCTAATTGAATTTTACTGAACTTTTACTGAATTATTACTGATTTTATACTTTTTTTTTTTTTGCTGTATTTTTACTGAATTTTAAGTAACCTTCACCCTAGTGGCGTTTTTAAGCGAACTAAACTGTATTTACACTTCTTTTGTATTGATTGTTGATTTTATTAGTAATTATAAGTTCTAAATTATTATTTTGAAGCATTCATGAATAGATATTTTATAATTGTATGTACATATTTAATGAGTTTTAAATCATGTAATGCATGACAATGCCTTTTATAAAAAAAAAAAACAAACATTTTCCTTCAGTATAACTGTTATAGCTTTTATTTGTATATACAGTGTCTCGTAAGTCTTTATAGGCTGGGTATTGATCCTTTTTTTTATGATGTCGTTATGTATTTTAATGTAGATCAATATGTGACACTTTAATAAACTATTATTTATCTATCTATCTTATATAAGCCATCGAATCTTATTTCAAATAAATCGACATTTAGAGTAACGAATCATGGCATGATATTTCTATATATTATTAATTCGTATATTTTAACTAATTTGATTCGTTCAGGGATAGTCACGTGTTTAACTATATTTTCGAAGGTAGATAGAAAACGGCGGATAGCAAAAAGCATATTGCACGGTTATTTTTAGAATAACTAAAAACCGATATACTTTGTGACGTCATGTGATGAATTTCATGATATTGTTAAAAGTTTTGAAAAAAAATATATTTATGATCGATTATTTAAAGAAAAAAATCTTCAAACACATAAGAGGTACCAAAAAAAACAACATAAAAATAAAAGAAATAACTTATATGGCTTATATGTTGTTATTGTCTATGGGACAGTATGATACCTATAGAATTCCAACAAAATCAAATGATCGAATATATTACACTGACGATTTTGATACAAATATGGTCGGAAATTAATATATATATAATATAAGGATATATTATTAATCGAATATTTTTAAGGATTTGTGATTCGTTAAAACTTGATCACATGTACATTTGTATTTGCTCAGTTTGCACGCCAATACCGTTGTGTTTAGCTTTTCGTAGGTCAAAAACAGCATATTGCACAGGGCATACAGCATGTTACAAAAATAGATTCTGGGAAATCCCCAATTTTAAATTGTTCATGCTATAGTTGTTGATTAATAATATAACAATTGTAGCCTTTGGTTGAGGTCAATACGATGTTATATCGACCCAGAGAAGCATATCGACCTCGGACTTCGTCCTCAGTCAATATGCTTCTCTTAGGTCGATATAACCTCGTATCGACCTTATACAAAGGCTATAATTGTATAATATTATAAGATATTACATACTGGGATGACTATCTGGGTGTTCAAGACTTACGACTTGTAAAACTGTACCGTGAGTAAGTATGAATCAGAGGATGAGAGCCATTGTGGGCTATACATCAAAGAGACCGCATACCAACAAAATATATAAACAAAGGATGAGAGCCATTGTGGGCTATACATCAAAGAGACATCATACAAACAAAATATATAACCAAAGGATGAAAGCCATTGTGGGCTATACATCAAAGAGACATCATACCAACAAAATATATAACCAAAGGATGAGAGTCATTGTGGGCTAACGTCATGGTACCCAAATTGCAGCACCTATTTAGCAAAAATAGCAGAGGAAATCTTACAAGTTTTCCTAGAGACTAAAAAATTTGTATTTTTATGATTGGACACTATGCACGTCTCAAAACATAGGTAAATATATTATATAAACAGATGAAGTGTTCACTGGAAAAAATAAAATGTACGGAAACGTCGCCATGCAACGTCCACAAAAAGTCATCTTTTAAAAGTTAGCAAATAAAATATGTTACAAGCATTCATTTCTTAAAAAATGAATAGTAAGCATGGACTAATGTCAAATTGTTCTAAATATTTAAAGAAATAAAACAAAATATCTGTTATTTGACTTTTAAGTATGTGAATTTAAGGATGGATGCAATTTTGGTACTCATTACACAATCATTGATCGTTTGGAGGTCTGTTCAAACCCATTTTTCTATGATTCAATATGGATTCAAAATTAAATTGGTGGAACCATATAGTAAATAATGATACATCTACAAAATAAACACAGAATGGAAACTTTTGTCTAGATCATAAATAAATGTAGGTGAAAAAATTGTCAAAATAGGTGCAAATATAGATAGACATCATACCAACAAAATATATAAACAAAGGATGAGAGCCATTGTTGGCTATACATCAAAGAGACATCATACAAACAAAATATATAAACAAAGGATGAGAGCCATTGTGGGCTATACATCAAAGAGACATCATACAAACAAAATATATAAAGAAAGGATGAGAGCCATTAGTTCGACAGCGTCGGTGGTAACAACATGGCTGCCATTATCCAATCATTCAGTATAGTGTCGCAGTCTGTAGCACAATGCGCGTCAGGTCTCCAACAGACAGTCAGCCTTATCGCCAACCAAAAAAGTACAGAAAGCGGTCCTGCAAAGAAATTTGATCTAGCGCAGTGGTACCAGAATAGAAATATGGAGGACGTACCACTAGCCGTGCACGGATCCGTACAGAACCGCCCAACACTGCCACTGTCAACAACACCATCTCTTGGATACTTGTCCACAACTGTGTGTCCTACAGCTGGAGTCCGATCTGATGCATTCTCAAATGTGGATATTGTGGCTCCATCATTACAAAGGAGCATTATTGAGGGTAAGGATGTAAACTTAGGCGCTCTCCTTATTCCCAATTTTGAGTCTCCTGTAAACCATTCCATAATTGCAGACGGGGTGCATGTCAATTTAGCAAATAAAGCAGACCCAAGATTAAACAGGCATCTATCAATCCAAGAGTTTATTCAAGCTTTTGGAAAATTCAAAAGAATTATGTGTGGTGCCTACCCAGACCGTCGGGTCGAATTAGATGCCTATGAAGTCAACAAACTATGGTCTAATGCAGTAGCTATGAGGACAAGAGCTGTTTATGAGACAGGATATAACCATTTCAAAACATTTTTACTTTTAAATGGGGTCAACCTGAATGGGAACAAATTACCTCCCATATCTGAAGAACTTTTAATTTATTTCGTTGGTCATTGTTTTCAAATTCTGAAATTACAATATTCTACTATTAAGCTGTATATTTGTGGTATTAGATACATGTGCCTCAAGGACGATATTCCCTCACCCTTTCAATCATCAGACAGAGACCACAAATCAATGGTTCGACTCTCTTTATTTCTAAAGTCGGTTAAACGTTCACAAAAACAGTCAGTCAGGCCAAGATTTCCAATTACTTCTGACATACTAAAGCAAATGTGTGTTAAACTGAAGAGGTTTTTCAGAATTTATAGACTTAATGTTTGAAACTGTTTGTATTGTAGCATTTCATGGTTTTTTACGTTGTGGTGAATTTACTGTAGATAATGCATCTAACTTTGATTCAGAATCTAATTTATGTGTTTCTGATGTTACATTTTATGAAGATTTTGCAATTCTTCACCTAAAGCAGTCAAAACAGATCCTTTTAGGAAAGGCATTGACATACAATTGCATAGGCTAAATAATATCCTATGCCCTTATACAACTTTAAAGAACTACTTACAATTAAGATCAGTTAAAGGAAAATGCACTTTCAGATCCATTGTTCATTATGGAAAATTTTTCAGCTTTAGAAAGAAAATATTTTATTACAAATTTAAAAATTTTATTAGAAGCCTGTGGATACCAAGCCGTCCTATATAATGGACATTCTTTTCGTATAGGTGCAGCAACCAGTGCTGGTAAAGCTAATATTGAAGATCACTTAATTAAAACATTGGGTAGATGGAGTTCTGATAGTTATTGTCGCTATGTTAGAACAGATAAATCTTCTATTAAGAATGCACAGCAACAAATTTGTAACAGTTAAATTTTTACAGTTATTATGCATATTATGTATGTATATATATATAAATCTATGTAGCACTAAGATTACATGTTAACTCTTACACATTTATTTTCATGAATTAGTCAGTTGTGTGTTATATCATTAAACTATGTACAGCTTAAATTGTGTTTAATACAATTCCACAGTGTTTAGTTGAAGGCTTCATTCCTTAAAACCCAATTTTTCCCATTTATTACCTTGGGGGTCACTCAGCTGTTTCACACCTGACTTTTTGGACCCTTTCGAAATTGACCACTGGTCTAATTTCTCATTTCCCCCAAGTCATTAAATGTAATACATCTACATTTATTTCTCTCTCCACCGTCAATCTAACCCCCTTTTATCGTAGCCACCTGCTATGAGATGGAGCAACGCTTCATCCCCTTATAGGAACTCATCTGGTTCCGGTTGGTTGACGGAGTGTCCATGTCCATGGGGCTTGGTCCATCTATACCAAGTGTCGTCGACAGGGCCTGGAGCTAAATTTCCTTTGCTGAGTACTTGACTCCCAAGGGCCAAATTATTTATATATTTTATTAAAAAAAATAGAAATTAAATAATCTTGTTGTCAGCAGCAAACTCATTGATATACTATTTGGTTGTACTGGATTGTCTGTTTCAATCTTATAGGAATGTCCAAGTCTGAAGGTCACGTTTATTGTCAAGGTTGTCAACACTGCAGGAGTATGTTAAGAAATAAGTTACAAAAACAGGGTATAAAAGAATACCAGAGAACACTTAAACAAGAGAGCTACAAATACAGGGTATAAAAGAATACCAGAGAACACCTAAACAAGAGAGCTACAAATACAGGGTATAAAAGAATCACCAAGAACACCTTTTAAAAAGAGGAGTTCTAACAAAGTCACAGTTTACTTAATCATGAGGAAAACCTAAACAAGAATCAACTAGCTTAACAAGGTACATGAATCATTATCGATAAAACCACAGAAAATAGAATACAGATTTAACAATGAATAAAGTCATTACTTGCTGCATACGTCGTATCGTCAATGTCAGTTGCTACTGTTAAGTCATGGATTTCAGCCCGTCTGCTATATACCTAAGTCCCTGGAGTCATAGAATAAATGTGGGCTATACATCAAAAAGACATCATACAAACAAAATATATAAAGAAAGGATGAGAGCCATTGTGGGCTATACATCAAAGAGACATCATACCAACAAAATATATAAACAAAGGATGAGAGCCATTGTAGGCCATACATCAAAGAGACATCATACCAACAAAATATACAACCAAAGGATGAGAGCCATTGTGGGCTATACATCAAAGAGACATCATACAAACAAAATATACAACCAAAGAATGAGAGCCATTGTAGGCCATACATCAAAGAGACATCATACAAACAAAATATACAACCAAAGAATGAGAGCCATTGTAGGCCATACATCGAAGAGACATCATACAAACAAAATATATAACCAAAGGATGAGAGCCATTGTGGGCTATACATCAAAGAGACATCATACCAACAAAATATATAAACAAAGGATGAGAGCCATTGTGGGCTATACATCAAAGAGACATCATACCAACAAAATATATAAACAAAGGATGAGAGCCATTGTGGGCTATACATCAAAGAGACATCATACCAACAAAATATATAATCAAAGGATGAGAGCCATTGTGGGCTATACATCAAAGAGACATCATACCAACAAAATATATAATCAAAGGATGAGAGCCATTGTGGGCTATACATCAAAGAGATATCATACCAAAAAAATATACAACCAAAAGATGAGAGCCATTGTGGGCTATACACCAAAGAGACATCATACAAAAAAATATATAACCAAAGGATGAGAGCCATTGTGGGCTATACATCAAAGAGACATCATACCAACAAAATATACAACCAAAGAATGAGAGCCATTGTAGGCCATACATCGAAGAGACATCATACAAACAAAATATATAACCAAAGGATAAGAGCCATTGTGGGCTATACATCAAAGAGACATCATACCAACAAAATATACAACCAAAAGATGAGAGTCATTGTGGGCTATACATCAAAGAGACATCATACCAACAAAATATACAACGAAAAGATGAGAGTCATTGTGGGCTATACATCAAAGAGACATCATACCAACAAAATATACAACCAAAGATGAGAGCCATTGTGGGCTATACACCAAAGAGACATGATACCAACAAAATATACAACCAAAGAATGAGAGCCATTGTAGGCCATACATCGAAGAGACATCATACAAACAAAATATATAACCAAAGGATGAGAGCCATTGTGGGCTATACATCAAAGAGACATCATACCAACAAAATATATAAACAAAGGATGAGAGCCATTGTGGGCTATACATCAAAGAGACATCATACCAACAAAATATACAACCAAAAGATGAGAGCCATTGTGGGCTATACACCAAAGAGACATCATACCAACAAAATATACAACCAAAGAATGAGAGCCATTGTAGGCCATACATCGAAGAGACATCATACAAACAAAATATATAACCAAAGGATGAGAGCCATTGTGGGCTATACATCAAAGAGACATCATACCAACAAAATATATAACCAAAAGATGAGAGCCATTGTGGGCTATACATCAAAGAGACATCATACCAACAAAATATACAACCAAAGAATGAGAGCCATTGTAGGCTATACATCAAAGAGACATCATACCAACAAAATATATAACCAAAGGATGAGAGCCATTGTAGGCTATACATCAAAGAGACATCATACCAACAAAATATATAACCAAAGGATGAGAGCCATTGTAGGCTATACATCAAAGAGACATCATACCAACAAAATATACAACCAAAGGATGAGAGCCATTGTGGGCTATACATCAAAGAGATATCATACCAACAAAATATATAACCAAAGGATGAGAGCCATTGTGGGCTATACATCAAAGAGACATCATACCAACAAAATATACAACCAAAGGATGAGAGCCATTGTGGGCTATACATCAAAGAGACATCATACCAACAAAATATATAACCAAAGGATGAGAGCCATTGTGGGCTATACATCAAAGAGATATCATACCAACAAAATATATAAACAAAAGAGATCTAAAGAGCAACATACTATTGCAGTTTTTCAACAAATTATGTACTTTGAATATTTTGCAATTTCATACCAACTTTTAAATTTTTTTATAATATATCTTTGCAAAAATCATCACTTTGGCATCACCCAACAAATATTTCAATCACACTTTTCACAGGAATTAATGAACAGAATCATATTTGGTCAGCAGCTTAACTTGAATGATTCAGCGTCCTCTATCGGTCAGTGTCGTTAATGTAGCTATCGAAAGTGAGTCGGAATATGACAACTGGATTAGTCGGGTTATCAGCAGCTTAGCAGTGATGAGTTACAACCTGTCAGTCACCTGTTTTCTGATTTACAAGTAGAGGTGATAATTATGCTTAGCAGAACAGTGTGTGCAACTTCTGGTTTTTGTTATTTAAAATAAGACACATGAGATTCACTCGAATAAGACATTCTTAAATCGGTAAATACATTTTTATGTACCTCACCAAAGAAATATAACCGATAGAGAAAGTTGTCTAAAATCATCGACTCAGAAACAGTGATATCTTCACCTAAATATAGTTAGTGTTGGTAGCTTTTACTGATTTTATCAAGAATAATACAATGTAAATATTGTACAGTCATACTGGTGAAAGAGAGATTTTATTCATATTGTTTGTGAATCCAAAACTACTCAAAAGAGGCGTGCCTACATTGGCTGAGAATTCATATTACAGATTAGAGATTGAATAACTTGATGCTTTATAAGATTTTATTTATACAACAAAGACCACAGACTATTATATATATAAACATGTGTACTAACAATTATCATCATATGATGTTATACACAGATCCATACAAAACATTAATAAATACTGGCATAGCTGTAATATGGCTAGAAACAACAAATATGGAAATTTAACAGAACAGCAATATCAAACATTGAATATCAAAGATTCTACAAAACTTAAAGTTACCATGGTTTTTCTGCTAAAATATCTTAAAACCTGAATAGAATTTGACTATTAAGTACGATTATCTTGTGGTATTAGCTTTTGCACATCCTAGGGAGGCTGTGACCTAGATTTGTTTTTTCTCCATCATCCCCACTGATTGTTGTGACTGACTGTGTCAGAACTAATTAATCTTATATCCATGGTAACCAAACAGGTGATTTTGTTTTCACTTAAAAAAAAAAAATTTTCATGCCAAATAGAGGGTATTTACTATATTCCACGGAAGCAAAAGTGACTACATGGAAGGCAAATAAACTAATGTGCTTTTCCATGGCTATAATTTTGTTTCAAATAGTGGACAATATTAAACCTTACAAATATCAATTGTTTGATGCTGGTATATCTAAATAAACAATATACTGTCAATATACGGATTATTTTTAAATATCTCAATATATGAACTAATAAACTTTATTAACATCACATGTATACCCAAGGGTTGATGGCATTACCACAACTATTGGAAAATTGGCATAGTTTCAGTAAATTGATTTAAAAGGTAAATAAATTGTTTATTGCTTGTCTTCTACAAAACCTTCTTCAAAAATTTTCTTTCCATGTATTTCTTTATTTTACCCATGAAAAGCTGTTGAAAAATTGCAACTTGACAAAAAATATTTAGCATACTTATTCACCAAATTTGAGTTTATATATTAGAACATTTGTGGTTATAGTAATTACTAAGTTCCATTTCATAACCATCATGTCTGTTACATATCACAATGAATTATAAATAATAACAATTAAATATCAAACACTGGCCCAGCAGATTGTCAATATAAACAAAATAAAGACATAGTCATAATATTATAAAACAATGACAACATTGTTAACAATTACCATATCAGCTGGTTTTAACAAGAATTATAGGACTTTTTACTCTGCATCATGGGACAAGCTCACAATTACCATATCAGCTGGTTTTAACAAGAATTATAGGACTTTTACTCTGCATCATGGGACAAGCTCACAATTAATTATAATCAAATACAACAGGAAACTAATATTTTGCAAAGAAAAGAAAAGTCTATGAATAATTAATGTGTTCCAGAAATGTGTATTGTGTTTTGATGTTTTACAATTTAAAGTTAAATTATGTATAAATGTCATATTTTTTATAATATATCTTTGCAAAATCATCACTTTGGCATCACCCAACAAATATTTCAATCACAATTTTCACAGGAATTAATGAACAGAATCATATTTGGTCAGCAGATTAACTTGAATGATTCAGCGTCCTCTATCGGTCAGTGTCGTTAATGTAGCTATCGAAAGTGAGTCGGAATATGACAACTGGATTAGTCGGGTTATCAGCAGCTTAGCAGTGATGAGTTACAACCTGTCAGTCACCTGTTTTCTGATTTACAAGTAGAGGTGATAATTATGCTTAGCAGAACAGTGTGTGCAACTTCTGGTTTTGTTATTTAAAATAAGACACATGAGATTCACTCGAATAAGACATTCTTAAATCGGTAAATACATTTTATGTACCTCACCAAAGAAATATAACCGATAGAAAGTTGTCTAAAATCATCGACTCAGAAACAGTGATATCTTCACCTAAATATAGTTAGTGTTGGTAGCTTTTACTGATTTTATCAAGAATAATACAATGTAAATATTGTACAGTCATACTGGTGAAAGAGATTTTATTCATATTGTTTGTGAATCCAAAACTACTCAAAAGAGGCGTGCCTACATTGGCTGAGAATTCATATTACAGATTAGAGATTGAATAACTTGATGCTTTATAAGATTTTATTTATACAACAAAGACCACAGACTATTATATATATAAACATGTGTACTAACAATTATCATCATATGATGTTATACAAGATCCATACAAAACATTAATAAATACTGGCATAGCTGTAATATGGCTAGAAACAACAAATATGGAAATTTAACAGAACAGCAATATCAAACATTGAATATCAAAGATTCTACAAAACTTAAAGTTACCATGGTTTTCTGCTAAAATATCTTAAAACCTGAATAGAATTTGACTATTAAGTACGATTATCTTGTGGTATTAGCTTTTGCACATCCTAGGGAGGCTGTGACCTAGATTTGTTTTTTCTCCATCATCCCCACTGATTGTTGTGACTGACTGTGTCAGAACTAATTAATCTTATATCCATGGTAACCAAACAGGTGATTTTGTTTTCACTTAAAAAAAAAAAAAATTTTCATGCCAAATAGAGGGTATTTACTATATTCCGACGGAAGCAAAAAGTGACTACATGGAAGGCAAATAAACTAATGTGCTTTTCCATGGCTATAATTTTGTTTCAAATAGTGGACAATATTAAACCTTACAAATATCAATTGTTTGATGCTGGTATATCTAAATAAACAATATACTGTCAATATACGGATTATTTTTAAATATCTCAATATATGAACTAATAAACTTTATTAACATCACATGTATACCCAAGGGTTGATGGCATTACCACAACTATTGGAAAATTGGCATAGTTTCAGTAAATTGATTTAAAAGGTAAATAAATTGTTTATTGCTTGTCTTCTACAAAACCTTCTTCAAAAATTTTCTTTCCATGTATTTCTTTATTTTACCCATGAAAAGCTGTTGAAAAATTGCAACTTGACAAAAAATATTTAGCATACTTATTCACCAAATTTGAGTTTATATATTAGAACATTTGTGGTTATAGTAATTACTAAGTTCCATTTCATAACCATCATGTCTGTTACATATCACAATGAATTATAAATAATAACAATTAAATATCAAACACTGGCCCAGCAGATTGTCAATATAAACAAAATAAAGACATAGTCATAATTTATAAAACAATGACAACATTGTTAACAATTACCATATCAGCTGGTTTTAACAAGAATTATAGGACTTTTTACTCTGCATCATGGGACAAGCTCACAATTACCATATCAGCTGGTTTTAACAAGAATTATAGGACTTTTTACTCTGTATCATGGGACAAGCTCACAATTAATTATAATCAAATACAACAGGGAAACTAATATTTTGCAAAGAAAAGGGAAGTCTATGAATAATTAATGTGTTCCAGAAATGTGTATTGTGTTTTGATGTTTTACAATTTAAAGTTAAATTATGTATAAATGTCATATGGTTCATGGTGTGAGGGCAATGAACAGTAATAAAAAGCCTATTGTTTACAGATATTCCAACAGTGTATTTATTAGGAACAATGAAGCTATAAATATCAAATTAAATACTTGTGGAGAAAATTTATAAATATTTATAACTTTTATTGGCCTGTGGAGAAAACAACCAGACTATATCTAACAGTAATATAAAATAATTAAAATATCATTAAAAATATTAGTGGAGAAGAAATAATATAAAATAAGGAGATATGGTATGATTGCCAATGAGACAACTATCTACCAGATTTCAAATGAAGTGTATGTAGTAATTACAAGTCACTGCATGATTAGTTTGTAATTGTAAAAGTTATCTTTTCGTCTGAAGGACTTTTATACACTTTATTTTAATGACAATCATAGTTATTTCATAGTCCACTAAACTCATTTATGAAGTTGTAATGAAGAGAACTGATCTAATGCAAGAAATAAAGAATGAAAGATTTTCACAGGCCTTAGGATGATAAAATATTCCAACAAAAAGTGGTAAGGAAAATGTTACCATATGCAGTAGTCGAGAGTGAACTTTGTACAGAACCACCAAATGTCACATGACATAATTTATCCAGTAAACTGACATAACAATGACATAGCTACTGAACTTCCAAATGTCATATGACATACTTTATCATGTAAGCTGACATAACAATGACATTAAATACTTGTGACTTTCAATCCAGTGTGTGAAGGCAGTTTACCAATGTAACATACTGAATATACATTACTTAGCAGTGATGAGTTACAACCTGTCAGTCACCTGTTTTCTGATTTACAAGTAGAGGTGATAATTATGCTTAGCAGAACAGTGTGTGCAACTTCTGGTTTTTGTTATTTAAAATAAGACACATGAGATTCACTCGAATAAGACATTCTTAAATCGGTAAATACATTTTTATGTACCTCACCAAAGAAATATAACCGATAGAGAAAGTTGTCTAAAATCATCGACTCAGAAACAGTGATATCTTCACCTAAATATAGTTAGTGTTGGTAGCTTTTACTGATTTTATCAAGAATAATACAATGTAAATATTGTACAGTCATACTGGTGAAAGAGAGATTTTATTCATATTGTTTGTGAATCCAAAACTACTCAAAAGAGGCGTGACTACATTGGCTGAGAATTCATATTACAGATTAGAGATTGAATAACTTGATGCTTTATAAGATTTTATTTATACAACAAAGACCACAGACTATTATATATATAAACATGTGTACTAACAATTATCATCATATGATGTTACACAGATCCATACAAAACATTAATAAATACTGGCATAGCTGTAATATGGCTAGAAACAACAAATATGGAAATTTAACAGAACAGCAATATCAAACATTGAATATCAAAGATTCTACAAAACTTAAAGTTACCATGGTTTTTCTGCTAAAATATCTTAAAACCTGAATAGAATTTGACTATTAAGTACGATTATCTTGTGGTATTAGCTTTTGCACATCCTAGGGAGGCTGTGACCTAGATTTGTTTTTTCTCCATCATCCCCACTGATTGTTGTGACTGACTGTGTCAGAACTAATTAATCTTATATCCATGGTAACCAAACAGGTGATTTTGTTTTCACTAAAAAAAAAAAAAAATTTTCATGCCAAATAGAGGTATTTACTATATTCCGGTGGAAGCAAAAAGTGACTACATGGAAGGCAAATAAACTAATGTGCTTTTCCATGGCTATAATTTTGTTTCAAATAGTGGACAATATTAAACCTTACAAATATCAATTGTTTGATGCTGGTATATCTAAATAAACAATATACTGTCAATATACGGATTATTTTTAAATATCTCAATATATGAACTAATAAACTTTATTAACATCACATGTATACCCAAGGGGTTGATGGCATTACCACAACTATTGGAAAATTGGCATAGTTTCAGTAAATTGATTTAAAAAGGTAAATAAATTGTTTATTGCTTGTCTTCTACAAAACCTTCTTCAAAAAATTTTCTTTCCATGTATTTCTTTATTTTACCCATGAAAAAGCTGTTGAAAAATTGCAACTTGACAAAAAAATATTTAGCATACTTATTCACCAAATTTGAGTTTATATATTAGAACATTTGTGGTTATAGTAATTACTAAGTTCCATTTCATAACCATCATGTCTGTTACATATCACAATGAATTATAAATAATAACAATTAAATATCAAACACTGGCCCAGCAGATTGTCAATATAAACAAAATAAAGACATAGTCATAATTTATAAAACAATGACAACATTGTTAACAAGTACCATATCAGCTGGTTTTAACAAAAATTATAGGACTTTTTACTCTGCATCATGGGACAAGCTCACAATTAATTATAATCAAATACAACAGGGAAACTAATATTTTGCAAAGAAAAGGGAAGTCTATGAATAATTAATGTGTTCCAGAAATGTGTATTGTGTTTTGATGTTTTACAATTTAAAGTTAAATTATGTATAAATGTCATATGGTTCATGGTGTGAGGGCAATGAACAGTAATAAAAAGCCTATTGTTTACAGATATTCCAACAGTGTATTTATTAGGAACAATGAAGCTATAAATATCAAATTAAATACTTGTGGAGAAAATTTATAAATATTTATAACTTTTATTGGCCTGTGGGAGAAAACAACCAGACTATATCTAACAGTAATATAAAATAATTAAAATATCATTAAAAATATTAGTGGAGAAGAAATAATATAAAATAAGGAGATATGGTATGATTGCCAATGAGACAACTATCTACCAGATTTCAAATGATGTGTATGTAAGTAATTACAAGTCACTGCATGATTAGTTTGTAATTGTAAAAGTTATCTTTTCGTCTGAAGGACTTTTATACACTTTATTTTAATGACAATCATAGTTATTTCATAGTCCACTAAACTCATTTATGAAGTTGTAATGAAGAGAACTGATCTAATGCAAGAAATAAAGAATGAAAGATTTTCACAGGCCTTAGGATGATAAAATATTCCAACAAAAAGTGGTAAGGAAAATGTTACCATATGCAGTAGTCGAGAGTGAACTTTGTACAGAACCACCAAATGTCACATGACATAATTTATCCAGTAAACTGACATAACAATGACATAGCTACTGAACTTCCAAATGTCATATGACATACTTTATCATGTAAGCTGACATAACAATGACATTAAATACTTGTGACTTTCAATCCAGTGTGTGAAGGCAGTTTACCAATGTAACATACTGAATATACATTACTTAGACCTTTATCAATATCACTTTTCAATTATAAATATTTCATTCAATTCCACCTGTTTTTTCTTGAAAAAAAACATATATAAACACATTTTTAAAACCATGATTAATGCTATAACAACAAATTAATACCATGTAGGGTCCTATTCTTATGTTTTAGAGGATCGAATGACTAAAATAAATAAAATACTAATCTGAAATATACATCACAGTCATATATAAATGTGCTTTGAACATGTGGTGTATATCTGTTTTGTTTTATCAAGTTTACTTCTAGCTGAACTTGATCTTATACCTGGTTGTAAAAGGAATAGGGGTCATGTAACAACAAGTGTTTAAACAAAGTACAAGGTCTGTATTCAAATGTCTCAATATATCTTAAATCTCAAAAAGGGACACAAATGATCCAATCAAAATCAAGTTTTAAAAACTCTCAGATTTTATTGAAGAAAAACTTAACGAGAAAATCTGCTCATCAAAAATAAAGTACTTTAATACATTGGTTCAGTGTTTTAATCATAAAAAATAATATGCTAGGTTTGCAGTGCATAAAAGGAGTTTTCTATTTTATTTCGAAATCCATTAAATTTTCCATACAGTAAATTCTGTATATATGTAGTCAAACTAATAAAATAGACAGTACAAAATAAAACACTATAATGAGCATTAGAATGATAGACAATAGAGTTAAACTAGAAATTAAAAAGATATATTTTACTGGTTAATAAGAATGCATAGAATTTAGTATTGTGAATTGTTAAAAAGTGACAATAACGAAAGATTAACTAATGTGATATCTGCAAATATAGCAGAATATTACCAGTATTAGTCAAAGGGCAGGGGAGGGGACATAAAGTTGTTGTGCTGATTGGAAAATATATAATTTTTATCATAAAATTGTTCAAATATTTTGGGTAATATATATAGCATTTAATGCAACTATGCTGCCCTTTCAAAAAGCCCATCTACCCCTGTTACAGTAAGTTATAGTGTAACTTTAAATCATCGTGATGGTCATGCTGTTCCTTTACAAACATTCATAAAACAACACAAATAATTCAGGATTTACAGTATCAAATTAATATGAATAAAAAGATTAAAAATAAACCACTTGAACAAAGATAGAAGAACAAATTTAGTCTGAGCATTTTAGAGCAGTAATTCAAGGTGTTTATAAATAACTAAGAACTCTCCAAGAGTAGCAAAATATCATCCTAAAATATCACCTTTGACCTTATAGAAATCACCATCAAATAGAAATAACATAAAAATAAAATTATTTAAATTCTGAAGATAGTTTAATGAAATCCATTCACAATTCTTATGAAAACATTGCTATGGTATGATTTCCAAATAGACAGCTATCCACCAAAGACCCAAAACAAAGCTATGAGCATCTAGAGGTCACCTTATGTTTGCTCATAAAAGGTTACAAAACAAAGAAACAAAGTAAAAGATAAATAATAAACACAGCATGGTTAACAGACTAGAATATTAAATATATATACATGTATAACATAACAAAATAATCATGTTTAGAATATAAAAGTATTAAATATAAGAATGAAATAAAAATAAATTATGTATATAAAAGATAAAAGTGATATAAATAATGACTAAAATGAAAATTGACAACCCTCAGAAACCTCCCATTAAATAATCTAAACCTCTGAATGGCAACTATATAGTTTGACTAGCTTGCAAATCGGTTATTCATTTATAAGAACATTGTATTCATTGTGAAAATGTGTTTGTTAGCACTTCAAACATAATCAAACTATTAAGAAACCTAGATTTTAACTTGAACCTACAGGTATGACAAATAAAAGTACGAAGAGCAGTGAAGATCCAAATATCCATCTTGAAATAGATATTTCAACAAAATTTCAAGTTTCTTAATCTTCTATAGAATTCTATTAAAATGTCCATGACAACATATGACAATGAAGGAATATTAACAGTTTAACATGGAATGTTAAAAGTACTGGTCATGGCTATATATGTGTATAATATTACTGGCTTTTTATATATATAATATCACTGACTTTGTAAGAAAGCACATTGCTAGCACTGTGGATGTAAAATATGATTAATAGGATTTAGAATACATGGCACTTCTATACAACATAAATGGCTTTATGGTATCCACGGCAACAAGTAATGAACAATTTTAAATAAACCCAGATTTCTATAAACATGATATACTAATGACATTAATAAAACATTTTGAATCTTTCATATATCTATTCTGTTTTATTGCGAAAATTGTTTAATATTTCTGGCTTTATTATGTTAAGAAATGTTAATTGAACATGATCGAGTTAAGATTAAATCAGGAAAATACTATAAATTCAACTGAGCTGAATTATTTTGGGATTTGACCAAAGAAATATTATTACAGAATTTTCTTCTTTTTTAACAGCACTTAAACGCTTTTTTGGGAAATACATTATTTGACTATTAAGTAACTAATTTTAAGTCATGTATAACTAAGTTAAAATAGATGAAAATTATCCCCCTTGATTAAAGAAAGTCACAGATTATAACCTTACACAAATGGAACAATTATAGACCCGTTATTAGAAAGCAAAAGTTACAATGAAAATGATAACATTCTACATAGACAAATTGTTTCTTCTTATATATGGATTAAGTAAACAGAATTTTTTTATTTAAGATATATCATATATTTGTTAACAATATGTGATACAAAAATAACAATAATATTGCACATGATTCCTGACTTCCAGAAGTAAGCCTTTATAAAGTAAATATTGTTCTATTTACATGACAACAAAACATAGCATCTTAACATAGTGACTTGTCACTTCAACAATTTCATCAGATCTGTACTCTAGTAATTAATACACCAGATCCTGTCATTTCTATTTCATAGAGTGCGTACATGGCAAACATACCATCATTATACATCGTAAGGTATTCAGTGAAACAAAAAATCTGTTTCAATGTTAAATTTGAAAATGAGACAATTTTATCATATTATCATAATTTCAAAACTTTTTCAGAAAATCAGAAAATTATTTTTTCACTTCCATGTTTACCTAATCTTTTTCAAAATACTATATTCAAGTTGAATATATTAACAAATATATTTGAAATGTCTAAAACAAATATATGTAGCATAGAATCTTTTTAATAGATTTTCACATGTCCATGTGTATTTTATACTATTAAATTATTAACATTATATTTCTATCATATAAAAAACTAACTAACAATATCACTAGTAACACAATTCTTAACAATTCATCATTAATTTTTCCAATCTTGAACATCATAACATTTGTTCAGCAGATAAAAATATTTTGACATTCCCTCTATAAAACGACAGAGTATACTCTAACAACCATGACACTTGTAAAACACACATTTATAAATTTTGCATGATACATTTGAAGCAAAAATATATATCTTTTAACAATACCTATTTTATACGATTGGTTATAATTTTCTAACTTACTCTGCTTAAAATTTCACAACAAATATTTTAAAAAAACTCAAACACCTAAATTATGTTGCCTAACAACCAATTTTAAAATGTAAATTGCTATGGTAAAATAACATTTAAAATATTATACATACAATTTTTACCTTGTACATATATATAAAGTTGATAAAGCACATATCCCAGTTAAAACAGGTCCCATATTATGATTTATCTGTATATTTGTTGTTTAAGGACATTTTCTATTTTCTGATGTAACCATTTTATAATTCCAGAATCTTGACTAGATACCTCTACATGGTTCCCAGAGAAAACAGTTCCTGTGTTGTCCTAAAAAAAAGACAATTTTTACAGGGTCAAATAAATAAAAGTAATTCACAGCATGAACAAATTCTTATTTTCACTTTTATTAAACTTCCTGTCTTCTTTCCATGTAGGTGCTCTAAATATGACTTTAAAACGAAAAACATGGCCTAAAAAGTGTTACAACAAAGGATAAATTGTGCTTATTCTTCATATTTATAAAACTATATATTGACCTTTGAGCTGGTGGATACTTTAGACATTCAAAAGTAAGAGATAAGGCTAAGAAACAGGTATAAATAAACAGTTGCGCCATGAGCGCATGATACGCCTGTCGCTTGTGTGTGAATTTTATGCAATAATAATAAATAGTTTCTGACATACGCCTGACATGCAAAACCCCTTTTTTTACAAAAACTCAATATCTCTAAAATAAAATTTTGAATCAAACCAAAAGTATACAGATCTTTAGATTAATATAACTAAGAAGTGTGTAAAATTTTGTGCAATAATCATAAATCGTTTTTGAGATACGGCGACATGTGAAAACCCCTTTTAAAAAAAAAAATCAATATCTCTAAAATAAAATTTTGAATCAAAACCAAAAGTATACAGATCTTTAGATTAATATAAATAAGAAGTGTAAAATTTTAAGCAATAATCATAAATCGTTTTGAGATACGGTGCGACATGTGAAAACCCTTCCCTTTTTACAAAATACTCAATAACTCAAAAATAAAATTTTGAATCATCACCAAAAGTATACAGATCTTAAGATTAATATAACTAAGAAGTGTGTAAAGTTTTAAGCAATAATCATAAACTGTTTTTGAGATACGGTGCGACATGTGAAAACCCTCCCCTTTTTAACAAAATACTCAATATCTCTAAAATAAAATTTTGAATCATCACCAAAAGTATACAGATCTTAAGATTAATATAACTAAGAAGTGTGAAAAGTTTTAAGCAATAATCATAAATTGTTTTTGAGATACGGTAGCGACATGTGAAAAAGACACACACCTGTTTTAGTTACTAAGTATAACTTTACCTTTAATGTAATCACAATTTTCTTGTCTTCATCCAGTAAGGCAGGTACTCCAATTATACTCCTTAACTCAATCTCCCATTCCACATCGTATCCACTGGAAAATCTATTTCTATCTAGGTACAGAATATGTCTGTTTAAATAGAAATAATAAATATTTATAACTCAATCTCCCATTCCACATCATATCCACTGGAAAAATCTATTTCTATCTAGGTACAGAATATGTCTGTTTAAATAGAAATAATAAATATTTATAACTCAATCTCCCATTCCACATCATATCAACTGGAAAATCTATTTCTATCTAGGTACAGAATATGTCTGTTTAAATAGAAATAATAAATATTTACAACTCAATCTCCCATTCCACATCGTATCCACTGGAAAATCTATTTCTATCTAGGTACAGAATATAGACATAAGAAGATGTGGTATGAGTGCCAATGAGACAACTCTCCATCCAAGTAAAAATTTATAAAAGTAAACCATTATAGGTCAAAGTACGGTCTTCAACACGGAGCCTTGGCTCACACCGAACAGTAAGCTATAAAGAGCCCCAAAAATTACTAGTGTAAAACCATTCAAATCGGAAAACCGACGGTCTAATCTATATAAAAAACAAGAAACTAGAAACACTTATGAACCACATCAACAAACAACAACCACTGAACATCAGATTCCTGACTTAGGAGAGGTGCAAATAAATGCAGCGGGTTTAAACGTTTTAATGGTACCAAACCTTCACCCTTTTTCTGAAACAATAGTGTAACATTACAACATAGAAAGACACACTATAAAATATCAACTGAAATAGCTTAACTCAATCAAAGGACATATTAACACCAGTGAACATACACTGAACAAATAAATTTGACCTATGATACAATGTAAATACAAAATAAATAAACTAAGGGAAGAATAATAATAGTAACATGTTAAATCCGTATGAAATGTTAAACAATTTAAGAAAAACAATATGCTCGAACAAAATATCAGCCATTTGCAATAACTTTAAACACAGGTAAATGAAAATAATTTTGTTGTTAGGTATACGTGTACAGTTCAATAGAGAAAGGAAATATTTTACCAAATAAATAATTTTGATGTTCATAGTACAGTGAAAATTTATAGTAGTACCAAACACTTATCAAAGCTGGTATATAGACCAGATATAACCCTGAATAACATTAAATAACAAAAAGCATTACAATTAGTATCAACAGGTCAAATAAACAAGAAAGTACGATTTGAGAGTACTGCAGTTACTGACAGCTAGTTAAAAGCCAAAACAATTAATAATAAAAAATCATGCATCAGAAACTAAAATCAACTAAAACACATCCCAGGGATTTAGTATTTTAACGTCATGGACAGTCAAAGAAGACATGACTTGTGCAATGCCAAAAATAAATGTATTGACAGACAGTAGGATAGTTAGGAGTTTAACCTCTTTATAGATCAAAATGAACGTGGGTGTGTCTTTATACATCCCGTTTGAAAAGAATACAAATTTAGTTATGTTTTAATTTGCTGATGACAAAATCGATATTAGTGCCAATGTAAACTATATTCAAAGATCTAATTACAACATTGGTAAGATAACCTTTACTAATAAGTTTATTTAAAGGTTCGATGAGTTTACACGGATCACATAGTGATTTCCGCTCTAAGTACAATAATACCGTAAAATTTATGATGTGAAATACCGTTTTTAATCAGTTTTCTACAGGTACAGCCAAATTTACTAATCAAATCTTTGTATCTATGAAAGAACTTAGCAAAAGTTTTACGTAATTTTTGGTAACGAAATCCCTGACTTAATAATTTACCAGTGATGCATTGATTACATTCGTTAAAATCTATGACATCACTACACACACGGGCATAACGAACGAGTTGAGATATATAAACAACGTATGATGGAGCCAAAGGAACATCGACGTCTAAAAAAGGAAAATTAACAATAGGGAATGAAAAATCGTCTCTTTTGTGGTAAATTTTAGTATGGAGTTTCTCTTTAGAAATTGAAATGTCCAAATCCAGAAAAGGACAACTACTGCTGTTTGTGTTAGATTTAGTTAAAGTAAGTTCTATTGGGTAAATTTCGGTAGTATATTTAGAGAACTCTGGATTATTTAACGAAAAAATATCATCTAGATAACGGAAGGTATTGTTGAATGTATCAACCAAATGTAACAATGACGCGTCTGTTTAAATAGAAATAATAATTATTTACAACTCAATCTCCCATTCCACATCGTATCCACTGGAAAATCTATTTCTATCTAGGTACAGAATATGTCTGTTTAAATAGAAATGATAAATATTTATAACTCCATCTCTCATTTGACATCATATCCACCCAAAAATCTGTTCTATATGTCTGTTAAAATATAAATACAGTCGAACCTGTATTAAGCAGTCACTCATTGGGAATGCCAAAAATGACAGCTAAAGATGGGTGACCTTTCAAAAAAGGTTCCAAAAAGTCCAATTCATATATAGCATGTGGTAGGGATAGCAGCATATTTATTTTGTGTTTTCAATCAGTAGAGTTCTCATTCTTGTGAGCAGTGAAATAAATAATGGCGATTTCTGGCGTTTTTATTTGAAGAAAATATTCAAAATATTTTACTATTCATGGAGACACAAGTCCGTGATACAGGGTTTTCAATGGAAATTGAAAGGAGTGGAACATGACGATTTCACCAATTCACTTCATACTATGTGATCTTGATTTTGAAATGACTATTTTGTGCAAAAGATAGGTGATCGCTGACCGTGTTAGACAAGTCATATTATATAGAGAAAAAGTTTGCGTGGGTATAAAAGTGACCGTTAGAGGCAGGTGACCGTTAAGGCAGGTTTGACTATACTCCATTTCAAGTTTCACATTATATCCAACATGTCTCAAACTGTAGTCCATTTCAAGTTTCACATCATATCCTACATGTCTCAAACTGTAGTCCATTTTAAGTTTCACATCATATCCAACATGTCTCAAACTGTAGTCCATTTCAAGTTTCACATCATATCCAACATGTCTCAAACTGTAGTCCATTTCAAGTTTCATCATATCCAACATGTCTCAAACTGTAGTCCATTTCAAGTTTCACATCATATCCAACATGTCTCAAACTGTAGTCCATTTCAAGTTTCACATCATATCCAACATGTCTCAAACTGTAGTCCATTTCAAGTTTCATATCATATCCAACATGTCTCAAACTGTAGTCCATTTCAAGTTTCACATCATATCCAACATGTCTCAAACTGTAGTCCATTTCAAGTTTCACATCATATCCAACATGTCTCAAACTGTAGTCCATTTCAAGTTTCACATCATATCCAACATGTCTCAAACTGTAGTCCATTTCAAGTTTCACATCATATCCAACATGTCTCAAACTGTAGTCCATTTCAAGTTTCACATCAAATCCAACATGTCTCAAACTGTAGTCCATTCAAAATCTGACACAATTTCAGTTTATAACAGTAAGACTTGAAGAATAACACGTGGTCTTTTCAGGAAGGTACAAATTGAGATATCCTGATGATAACGAAAAACCTAGAGAACTTCAAACTGACAAAACATATCCCTCTTACCATAAACATACTCTGGACTTATCAATTAATATTTTATCACTTATTGTAACTATTGGAGAAGACCTCCTCTGATTGATTAATTGATGTTTCCTTAACATCAACACATATATCTCTGGCATATTCAGCACAAGATCAAATTTATTATTGTTGAGCATGCAGTGTCTTAAAGAACATTAGTATGAAAGTAGATCCTGTTTTCACTTTAGTATGAACACTAACCTGTTAGTTATAACAACCAAATCTGCTCTGTCATTATAACTGAGTGGAGCAAAATCTATAAATACATCAGTCTTGAAGTACATTCCTCCTTTCAATGTGTTAAGTAGATGACAGCCTCTGGCCATATATTGTGAAAATGGCTGTAAACCCTAAAATCATAAATGTAAATGATTAGTTTTTAGCATAGTATTTTTTGGTTGGAGGTGAAGTTGTATTCCCTTATCAGATTATAACAAAATTATTAAACTTTGGACTGATTTTCTTATGATTGACATTTCTTCATACCCTGTATGGATTGACATATTTTGGCAGCAGGACTTCCAAAAAATATTTGAGCCACCTGGACATATTTTCTCTAATCCTAATTTAAATCCCTTAAGACTTAGTAACAAACGGCAATCATGGTATTCAGTTGGGCATCATATCAACAATGATTGACATAAAAACAATATTAAACTTGAATTTTGATATAAATTCGTTGTTCTGAAAATAAACAGTTAAAATGACAGTGCATCATTTGAAGTGTGCAACATCAGCGTACTAATTTTACTTGAACAAAATTATGCTGTCAAAAACTTTACTTTCGTTTTTTAAAAAGCATATTTTTTTAATACAGAATGTTGACTTGACAATGGTAAAACATCGACCAGAGGCGGATATGTAAAATCTGTGTACATTTACCAAGCACCATTTAGTTAAAGTAGCTTTTCTTGTTATTTCTTCCAAGAAAATACTCGAAATGAACATTAGATAAAGGTATCAATGATAATTTTAGCATTTTTGAGAAATTCGGATGCATAATTAAATCTTTTTCTAGTTCAAACAACCTGGTTCTGATAATTTTTCACTTAAAACCTTTATTATTACCATGTACCTTTTTTAATTTTTCATCAAATCATATTAATATATACATATTTCTTATAATCTAGATCTTTATGACTAAATTAATTAGATGCAAACCGCTGAAATTTAAGAAGTAACATTAAATGATCTTAAATAGAACGATCAATGTCCAGTTCAAAATAGTTTACAGGTAAATTTCAGCTGTCAGACAACTAATTAACCTTGATTGTAATTAGAGGGTATTAAGGTTGTTTTGATAGTACTTATTCATCATGTCAGTTTTATGACCAGAAATGTGTGGCTGTCTAAGGCAAAAGGTCAGGTCAAAAAGATTGCATAAACTTCATTTTTACCTGAATTATGTTCAAATGGCAAACCAATGTTACATGTCCAGTTCAGGCTCGGCACAACAAGTACAAATATAATTTATCAGACAAGTCCGGACAATACAACTGTTTTGGAAGCACTGCTTGGCAGCCTCATTTTGACTTTTCTTATGATTGACATTTTCTTACCCTGTATGGATTGACATATCTTGCCATCCCCACTCTGACTTTACTTACCCTGTATGGATTGACATATCTTGCCGTCCTCACTCTGACTTTACTTACCCTGTATGGATTGACATATCTTGCCGTCCTCACTCTGACTTTACTTACCCTGTATGGATTGACATATCTTGGCACCCCCACTCTGACTTTACTTACCCTGTATGGATTGACATATCTTGCCGTCCTCACTCTGACTTTACTTACCCTATATGGATTGACAAATCTTGCCGTCCTCACTCTGACTTTACCTACCCTGTATGGATTGACAAAACTTGCCCTCCTCGCTCTGACTTTACTTACCCTGTATGGATTGACATATCTTGCAGTCCTCACTCTGACTTTACTTACCCTGTATGGATTGACATCACTGACTTTTCTTACCCTGTATGGATTGACATCACTCTGACTTTACTTATCCTATATTGATTGACATATCTTGCCATCCTCACTCTGACTTTACTTACCCTATATGGATTGACATATCTTGACATCACTCTGACTTTACTTACCCTATATTGATTGACATATCTTGCCATCCTCACTCTGACTTTACTTACCCTGTATGGATTGACATATCTTGCCGTCCTCACTCTGACTTTACTTACCCTGTATGGATTGACATATCTTGCCGTCCTCACTCTGACTTAACCTACCCTGTATGGATTGACATATCTTGTCGACCTCACTCTGACTTTACTTACCCTATATGGATTGACATATCTTGGCATCCCACTCTGACTTTACTTACCCTGTATGGATTGACATATCTTGCTGTCCTCACTCTGACTTTACTTACCCTATATTGATTGACATACCTTGCCATCCTCACTCTGACTTTACTTACCCTGTATGGATTGACATATCTTGTCCTCACTCTGACTTTACTTACCCTGTATGGATTGACATATCTTGGCATCCCCACTCTGACTTTACTTACCCTGTATGGATTGACATATCTTGCCGTCCTCACTCTGACTTTACTTACCCTGTATGGATTGACATATCTTGCCGTCCTCACTCTGACTTTACTTACCCTGTATGGATTGACATATCTTGCTGTCCTCACTCTGACTTTACCTACCCTGTATGGATTGACAAATCTTGCCGTCCTCACTCTGACTTTACCTACCCTGTATGGATTGACAAAACTTGCCGTCCTCGCTCTGACTTTACTTACCCTGTATGGATTGACATATCTTGGCACCCCCACTCTGACTTTACTTACCCTGTATGGATTGACATATCTTGGCAGCCTCATTCTGACAATAAATCCACCATCCATTTCTGCTGTTCTATAATGTAAAATGGATTACACCAATGAAGTAACAATACAAAGTGAATCATTACCTCACAACCCCTTATGCCCACAATCAAGTTCCTGATAGCTATGCTCATGATTTTGTTTTTAACAAAAGAGCCAATTATTGACTTTTGACTGCAAATTACTGGTGAAAGTGCTTATGAAGTTTTCATATAAACAATTATTCTTTAAAAGAATATACAACAGAACAAAATGCAAAGTTTAACTTATCAATATGCAACTATAAACACCACAAATTAATCTAATATCTGCGAGTATCTCAAAGAGTTGACATGATATTTTGGAATGACAGAATGGGAGAAGAATTGAAGGACAAGGGCTAATCTGTATGCACCTGCTACTTAGTGACATGGGCCAAAAAGTACTCAAGTTTAATCTGACCTTCGAACTCCATCAAATGCCATGCTGACTAGATCCAGGACTCCTCCTATAGGCTGTGTTATCAAGCCTAATAATCCTTTACCAATTCCTTTAAAGAATCCTTCAACCCCATCCTCTGTAGCACCTATAAACAGATATACAATCACATTTATTCATATCTTACATCTCTTTCTCTCTAAAGTTAGAGATCAAATGAAACTATATACAATTCATTCATTTTTGTGAATCGAGGGAAATATTTGTTTTCATGAATATTTGATTTCATGGTTTTGCCGAAGTCTGCATAATAAGCTTATCAAAATTTTATGCTTCTTTGAACATTTAAATTCATGGTTCAAGCTTACTGACAAAATCCACGAAAATTGGTATCCCACAAATAATAAATCCACAGTATGTCCTAACTATGTCACATTAAAACCTCCTCACCATGAAAGAGTCTGAATATCCGGGTAAACTATGAAGACCCAGGGATGATTCTACTTTATAGTTTAGGGCCGCTTAACGGCCCTAAAATCGGCCAGCGCCCCCAAAAAATTTATGTGAATATAAATTCCCAATTCAAGAAAAATAAAATAAAAATCGTTATTTCCGGAAATGTTTCCGTCACCGATTTAGGCAACTATAATTTTTTCAAAGTTTGTCGTCAAAGAGTTTAAAAATACGGATGACATGGATGAGAATGCTGTCAACGATCGTGTTTTATTAACAACGATTTAATTATGTCAACATGTGGTAAAAACGATTTTAGCATCCGGATTCAATTGATGAAAATGAAATGGGAGTATTTGATCTCGTAAGTTTCATGAAACTTGGATAAGTCCTTCTCAGAATTATGGTGCGACATGTTTATGCGGAAAGACAGACAAACAGGCGGATAGATGGACAGACCACATTGTATACCATAATCGTCCATCAAAATTTTGACGGGCATATAAAAAGACAGGAGGATAAAAACCTTAAATATGTGTAATTATGACTTTACCTTTAATGTAATTACAATTTTCTTGTCTTCGTCCAGTAAGGCAGGTACTCAATTATACTCCTTTCAATCTCCCATTCCACATCATATCCACTGGAAAATCTATTTCTATCTAGGTACAGAATATGTCTGTTTAAATAGAAATAATAAATATTTATAACTCAATCTCCCATTCCACATCGTATCCACTGGAAAATCTATTCCTATCTAGGTACAGAATATGTCTGTTTAAATAGAAATAATAAATATTTACAACTCCATCTCTTATCTAACATCATATCCACCCAAAAATCTGTTCTATATATCTGTTAAAATATAAATACAGTTGAACCTGTATTAAGCAGTCACTCATTGGGAATGCCAAAGTGACAGCTAAGATGGGTGACCTTTAAAAAGGTTCCAAAATTCCAATTCATATATAGCATGTGGTAGGAATAGGCATATTTTTGTGTGTTTTCAAACAGTAGAGTTCTCATTCTTGTGAGCAGTGAAATAAATAATGGCGATTTCTGGCATTCTAATTTAAAGAAAATTTAGTATTAATGGAGGCACAAGTCGTTGATACAGGGTTTTCAATGGAACCTGAAAGGAGTGGAACATGACTATTTCATCAATTCACTTCATATTATGTGATCTTGATTTTGAAATGACAATTTTAAGCAAAATTAGGTGATCACTGACCGTGTTAGACAATTTAAGTTAAATTATTTAGAGAAAAAGTTTGCGTGGGTATGAAAGTGATCAAAAGAGGCAGGAGACTGTTAACTTTTAAGGTCTGACTGTACTCCATTTCAAGTTTCACACCATATCCAATGTGTCTCAAACTGTAGTCCATTAAAATCTGACACAATATCAGTTTATATCATATCATCAAATTAATCTGACCAAATATGTCAACAGTAAGACTTGAAGAATAACACATGGTCTTTTCAGGAAGAAACAAATTGAAATATACTGATGATAACAAAAACCTAGAGAACTTCATTCTGACAAAAATATCCCTCTTACCATGAACATACTCTGGACTTATCAATTAATATTTCATCACTTATTGTAACTATTGGGAAGACCTCCTCTGATTGATTGATTGATGTTTCCTTAACATCAACACAATATCTCTGGCACATTCAGCACAAGATCAAATTTACTATTGTTGAGCATGCAGTGTCTTAAAGAACATTAGTATAAAAGTAGATCCTGTTTTCACTTTAGTATGAATACTAACCTGTTAGTTATAACAACCAAATCTGCTCTGTCGTTATAACTGAGTGGAGCAAAATCTATAAATACATCAGTCTTGAAGTACATTCCTCCTTTCAATGTGTTAAGTAGATGACAGCCTCTGGCCATATATTGTGAAAATGGCTGTAAACCCTAAAATCATAAATGTAAATTATTAGTTTTTAGCATAGTATTTTTGGTTGGAGGTGAAGTTGTATTCCCTTATCAGATTATAACAAAATTATTAAACTTCTGACTGATTTTCTTATGATTGACATTTCTTCATACCCTGTATGGATTGACATATTTTGGCAGCAGGACTTACAAAAATATTTGAGCCACCAGGACATTTTTTCTCTAATCCCAATTTAAATCCCTTAAGACTTAGTAACAAAAGGCAATCATCGTAATCAGTTGGGCATCATATAAACAATGATTGACATAAAACAATATTAAACTTGACTTTTGATATAATTTGTTGTTCTGACATAAACAGTTAAAATGACAGTGCATCATCTGTGTGCAAGATCAGCGTACTAATATCTGCTTAGAATCTTTATTTGTACAAAATTATGCTGTCAAAAACTTTACTTTCGTTTTAAAAGCACATTTTTAATACAAGATATTGATTTGACAATGATAAAACACGGACCAGAGGCGGATATGTAACAGCTGTGTACATTTATCAAGCACCATTGAGTTAAAATAGCTTTCCTTGTTATTTCTCCAAAAATCTAGATCTTTTGACTAAATTATTTAGATGCAAACCACTGAAATTTAAGAAGTTACTTTAAATGATCTTAAATAGACCAATCAATGTCCGATACAAATTAGTTTACCTGTCGCCTGAACAGGTAAATTTCAGCTGTCAGACAACTTATTAACCTTGATTGTAATTAGAGGGTATTAAGTAGTTATGATAGTACTTATTCATCACGTCAGTTTTATAACCAGAAATGTGTGGCTGTTTAAGGCAAAAGGTCAGGTCAAAAGATTGCATAAACTTCATTTTTACCTGAATTATGTTCAAATGGCAAACCCATGTTAATGTCCAGTTCAGGATCGGCACAACAAGTCAAAAATATAATTTATTAGACAAGTCCGGACAATACGACTGTTTTGGAAGCCGTACTTGGCAGCCTCATTCTGACTTTTCTTATGATTGACATTTTCTTACCCTGTATGGATTGACATATCTTGGAAGCCTCATTCTGACAATAAATCCACCATCCATTTCTGCTGTTCTATAATGTAAAATAAAATACTTCAGTAAAGTAATAGTACAAAGTGGATCATTACATCATAACCCCTATTGCTTGAGATCAAGTTCCTGAAAGCTATGACCATGATTTTGTTTTTAGAAAAGAGCAGAAATTGACTTCAGTGCAAATTACTGGTTACATAGCTTATGAATGTTTCATATAAAACAAAAATAAAACAAATATTCTGTTAAAGAATGTAAAACAGAACAAAATGCAGCATTTAACTCAATCAGAAACTCAATTATATACAACTAAACACCACAAATTAGTTCCAAGATGTTGAAAGAGTGGGCATGTATTTTAGAAGGATGGAATGAGATATATGGGAGGATGGAAGGGAAATTATAGATTAAGATATATGCACCTGCCACTTAGTGACATGAGCCAAAAGTAATAAAATATAATCTGACCTTCTAACTCCATCAAATGCCATGCTGACTAGATCCAGGACTCCTCCTATAGGCTGTGTTATCAAGCCTAATAATCCTTTACCAATTCCTTTAAAGAATCCTTCAACCCCATCCTCTGTAGCACCTATAAACAGAACAGTAAAATATTAATTTTATTCATATCTACATATAAAGTAAAATTCATGCAAATAAAGCTCTAGTGATAGATCAATGAAATGGTAAATCTTTACTGGAAGTCACATCAAAACCACTTCATCATGAAAGAGTCTGAATACGAGTCATAACCCTGCTGAACTATGATGACCTTAGATATATTCTCTGAGTCTTTATTCACACAATATGTGAATCTTACACCAGCTCGAGGAAGACCACATAGTAAAACTCTGATCATTGCTCTTATCTTATAAAAATATGAGGTCTTGGTGTTCAGACTTACCATGTATGGGGTCTAAAACAATTCCTGTTAGTCCATATTTAATACCAGATAGGAATCCCTGTCCAGCAAGAGCTAAGCTGTGTGGTAAATCTCTTGGTGGTTGGTGTTGTCTTCTGTCTTTTCTGTAAGAAGATTTCAAATCAGTTGTTTTATACATAAACTATGATACCATATTTTCAAATTATAAAATAATTTTATTGATCTATATTTTCTGAATTTGTGTTTTTTCTTTTAAACAATTACATGTACACCAAAAGGAAAGTTTTGTCAGTGTCATAACTTGTAATAGTTATAACCCATGATTAATGCATTAGAATCATAAAAAATGTGAGTAAAGGAATTCTATTTTATAAGACATTGTTCATGGCTGACAGGATGTTACAGCAGAATTTGAGGCTTTCCTTTGAAGAAGTCTGAAAGTTAAAATCTATACTGGAAAATATACATACTCTCTGGAATTCTTCATCAAATGACATGTATGCAAAGGCATTCCCTAGTGACCCAGTTACCCTGGCAACTGAATTTGATGTTCCTCCTATAAAAGATTCATAAGTAAAAGAAAGTAGTAATATCAAAATATTTTAAATTTTTCTTTCAAAGGAAAACAAACATTTTTTATTGAAAATTCAGTCACAAAATGCATTGCATTTTGCATCTATCTTTTTAAAAGATGCCCTTATTAACTGTAAAAACAGTTGAAATATAAATACCATATAATCAAATAGTCTTATTTTCAATACTATAGAATAAGGAAATATAAGTTTTACTAACCTACAATATGGCTGATTGCACTCTGGAATCCTCGAGCCATGTTTTCTGAAAAGTTTTCATCACCTCTCAACGTATCCTGTAAATAATATACAGGATTTTCTTTTCAATTAACTATTTTTTTTCTGTACTTCTTTTCTAAGATAAATTTTATCCTATGAATACTATACTGGATGTACAACATTGCCAAATTAAGAATTTTCATATTAATGTGTAATTTTGATTTACTTTTGGACATAAATAATTTACTACATTCATTCTTCAACTGTTTAAACAATCTAATACCATTGTATTACCCTACATCTGTTTTCTTGAATAAATGTAGCCTGATTAAAATATAGCAAAGAATCTAATTCAACCATTGCTAGGGGCCATTTTGAACATGCAGTGGAGAGATTTTCTCCTGCGAAAGTTTGTCTTTTTTATATTGGTTTTGTCGTGTGTTTGTAGGGATTTTGTATCCTAAATTAATAAAATCAAAATCAAAACTTTATAACAATATAAACTGTTAACACAGAGATATGTCTCGCCTATTTGTTATTTTGATAATGCAAATGTTGAAATTAAAATAGCAATACTTTAACATGTAAGTTATGCAAATATTCAGTCAATGAAACATGACTGAAGGTACAGGGCTAAACAATCTCCATGGAAATGAGATGTGCCAATGCTAAATACAACTGCATACCAAATACCATTGACTTTTCATAAGTCGTTCCTTTAAACAAACCTAAACACAAACATTAACTTGTAAACTATGTGAAGGTTTCAAAGTCAATGAACCATAATGAGGGATGGGGTTATATAATCTCCATGGAAATGAAACTTGAAATTGCCAATACATTTGCATACCAAATATCATTGACTTAACATAACATAACATACTTCATCTTAAACTGACCTAATCACAAACTAATACATGAAAACTAAGCAAAAGTTTTAAAGTCAATAGACCATGACTCAGGGGCGGGCCAAATGATCTCCATGGAAATGAGATATGCCAATGCTTATACAACTGTATACCAAATATCATTGACCTACCACTAGTGGTTCCCCATAAACTGACCTAATCACAAAATAATACATGTAAACTAAGCAAAGTTTCAAAGTCAATAGACCATGACTGAGGGACGGGCCATATAATCTCCATGTAAATGAGATGTGCCAATGCTAATACAACTGCATACCAAATATCATTGACCTACCACTAGCGGTTCACCATAAACTAGACCTAATCACAAACTAATACATGTAAACTAAGCAAAGTTTCAAAGTCAATAGACCATGACTTAGGGCAGGGCCAAATAATCTCCATGGTATTGAGATGTGCTAATGCTAATACAACTGCATACCAAATACCATTGACCTACCACTAGCGGTTCACCATAAACTAGACCTTATCACAAACTAATACATTGTTGATGCCTTGCTGAAACAGCATTTTATCTCTTGCTTTTGACTCCGTCAAGGCTAGACAATAAAAATCAAAGGAGAAAACAAAAGGATCTGTATAAGTAAGACCAAAACTGAAGATCCCTACCTACGTCTACAGAAATATAAACTCAGAAAAGAAGAACTTTTATTACTTGTATTTATTTCTAAGCATCACTAGTTACTAATAACAATCAGAAAATGATTACCATAACAGGTTCATAAAACAGTTCACTGACGCCTGTGGTCAGATCTTTAAACAGTCCATATGGATTACCCAGGACATCTAGACCCAGTATGATAACATATAGCTGCATCATCAGCTGTTGTCTGTAATGAGCTAAAGCCAATGACCACATCTGATCTCTAGTGATGTGTAATCCCTTCTGTTCAAAATGTACCATTCTGTCGAAAAACAGACAGAAATCAATAAAACAACGCATAAAACATACCATTCTGGGCCTTTTATAGCCGACCCGACCATATGGTATGGGAATTTCTCATTGTTGTCTACAGGGTTCATTGCTCATGCTTTCCCATGCTTGTGGTGTATGCCCTTATATTTAACTGGTAAGGATTTTTCCTTGTAAGAGAGCTGTCTTCAGCTTTTATCATATTAATGTTCTATTTCTTTATATTTATGACTATATCATCCTTGCCCCTAAGGGGCCTCGTGATGTCATTTGGTCTGTGGTGAGAGTTGTCTCATTAGCAATCATACCACATCTACTCATTTTATATTCTACTTTTATTTGTTGAAAATATTTGTTTTCTGCTGTGAGGTTAGATGTGGATATCCTTTTATGTTCTTTCTGTTAAACTTATTCAGTATATTATATAAATACAACTTATACCCCCCTCTGGATCTGCCACTGCCTAGGTTACCATAGCTAAGAGAAGATGTGCAATGATCTTCATGTAACAACTTCCCTGGTCTCAATCCAATAACTGTCAAGCGATCTGGTAATCATATATATCGATCATAATCAGTAGCCGTCCAGGATTATTCAAAATGTTACAACTTATTACAGCAGTGTACAGGTGAACTTAATATACATTTTCCGTTTTTACAGGAAAATAATGTTATTTCGTCTTAGTTTTTATGCATAAAAAATTCCCAATTAGGATGAAAATTCCCAATTTGATGGTCAAGGGACCCATTTGAAAACACCTGGAATCATCCCTGAGACTGCTGACTTTATTTAGGCATGCAGAGTATGATGATCTTAAACCAGCTACAGTGAGGCTGAATGGTAAATCTTTGGTTTCTTCATCAAATTTTACATAGCATCTGGATATGTGTTTCGTCTTATTTGTATTGGACCCAGACTTAGTGATTATCGATGGTTTTTCAAACAAGAGGGTGTTTCTCATTTACATTCTCATTGAAGGGTGATAGCCCTGAGATAATAAGTGGCAGAGAAACATCCTAGAGTTTGAAAGACCATTGGTAATCTGTTTATCGCTATTTTGCCTATGACGTTGTTGATGTTTACATTTACCATGTCATGTGTGCCCTTAGTTTCTGACGATAATTTTCAATCTCAAGCAAGTAGCATATAATGATATGAAAAATTATCACAAAAAAAGATTAAAGGAAAAATAAACAAAATAGCCATAATATTTATTATCATTCCATATTATATATCTGAGAGTCCCATCCAAAGTTGAAATATGAGGTCTGGGTGCCTGTTCAGACTTACCATGTATGGGGTCCAGAACAATTCCTGTTAGTCCATATTTTATACCAGATAGGAATCCCTGTCCAGCAAGAGCTAAGCTGTGTGGTAAATCTCTTGGTGGCTGGTGTTGTCTTCTCTGTCTTTTCTGTAAGAAGATTTCAAACCAGTTGTTTACTTATAAACTATGATACCATATTTTCAGTTTAAATAATAGTGTTATTGATCAATAGAAAATTAATGTCTTTATTTTCTGAATTTGTGTTTTCTCTATTTTGAACAATTACACCAAAAGGAAAGCTTTGTCACAATGTCATAACTTGTAATACTTATAAACCATGATTAATGCCTTAGAATCATCAAAAATTGTGAGAAAAGGAACTCTGTTTTATAAGACAATGTTCTTGGCTGACAGCATGTTACAGCAGAATTTGAGGCTTTCCTTTGAAGAAATCTGAAAGTTAATAAAATCTATACTGGAAAATATACATACTCTCTGGAATTCCTCATCAAATGACATGTATGCAAAGGCATTCCCTAGTGACCCAGTTACCCTGGCGACTGAATTTGATGTTCCTCCTATAAAAGATTTAATGTAAAAAGAAAGTAGTAATATCACAACATTTTAAATTTTTCTTTCAAAGGAAAACAAACATTAATTTATTGAAAAATTCAGTCACAAAATGCATTGCATCTATCTTTTTTTAAAAAAGATGCCATTATCAACTGCAAAAACAGTTGAAATACAAATACTATTATAATGAAGTAGTCTTATTTCAATGCTATAGAATAAGGTGTGTTAACTAACCTACAATATGGCTGATTGCACTCTGGAATCCTCGAGCCATGTTTTCTGAAAAGTTTTCATCACCTCTCAATGTATCCTGTAAAATAGTATACAGGATTTTCTTTTCAATTTACTATTTTTTTGTGATCTGTATTTCTTTTCTAACATATCCTATGAATACTATACTTGGATGTAAAACAATGCCAAATTAAGAATTTTCATAATCATGTGTAATTTTGATTTATTTTTGGACATAAAAAAATTTACTACATTCATTCTTCAATTGTTAAAACAACCTAATACCACTGTATTACCCCACATCTGTTTTCTTGAATTAATGTAGCCTGATCAAAATATAGCAAAGAATCTAATTCAATCATTGCTAGGGGCCATTTTGAACATGCAGTGAAATGAGAGATTTTCTCCTGTGAAAGTTTGTCTTTTTATATTGGTTTTGTCGAGTGTTTGTACGATTTTGTATCCTAAATTAATAAAATCAAAATCAAAACTTTATAACAATATAAAACTGAAAGGAGAAACATAAAGGATCTGTATTAGTAAGACCAAAACTGGAGTTCCCTACCTACTTCTACAGAAATATAAACTTAGAAAAGAAGAACTTTTATTACTTGCTTGTATCTATTTTTAAGCAACACTAATTACTAATAACGAGCAGAAAATTAATTACCATAACAGGTTCATAAAACAGTTCACTGACGCCTGTGGTCAGATCTTTAAAGAGTCCATATGGATTACCCAGGACATCCAGACCCAGTATGATAACATACAGCTGCATCATCAGCTGTTGTCTGTAATGAGCTAAAGCCAATGACCACATCTGATCTCTAGTGATGTGTAATCCTTTTTGTTCAAAATGTACCATTCTGTCAAAAACAGATAGAAATCAATATAACAACATATAAAACATACCATTCTGGGTCTTTTATAGCCAACCATATGGTATGGGAATTTCTCATTGCTGTCTACAGAGTTCATTGCTCATGCCGTGTGGATGCAATAGAATGTGTCCCGTGCTTGTGATGTATGCCCTTATATTTTTCTGGTAATGTTTTTTTTCCTAGTGAAAAGTAAAATCACAAAAATACTGAACTCCGAGGAAAATTCAAAAAGGAAAGTCTTCAATCAAATGGCAAAATCAAAAGTTCAAACACATCAAACGAATGGATAACAACTGTCATATTCCTGACTTGGTACAGGCATTTTCTTATGTAGAAAATGGTGGATTGAACCTGGTTTTATGGCTAGCAAAACCTCTCACTTGTATGACAGTCGTATCAAATTCCATTATATTGACAACGATGCGTGAACGAAACAAACAGACACAATTGGTAAAAATGTCAAAATTAGGGTTACAGCAGTCAACATTGTGTTATCATCTTAATTACTATAAAAACAAACAAATGTTACGAAGAAGCACAAACAGGGGCATACATCAAATTTAACATCCTCATTATGCTTATATCATACGATTTTATTTATCTATGTAAAATCCACCTATAAAGGATGGAAGGTTTTAAGTACTGGCGTAAAATCGCGCGTTTGAAATTCGCACAGGTAGACATAAAATAATTTAGTCGTTCAAGGTATAAAGAGATACATAAATACAGAGTCACGTAAAATGGATATCACAAAAAACAGACTTAGCAGTAAAAGTAATATTAATAAATAAAATAATAGTGTGGTTAAAATTATGACGGGATATATAAGTCAGAGTCACGTCAAATGTATATCACAAAAAACAGACTAAACAGTAAAAGTGATATTAATGAATAAAATAATTTTGTCGTTCAAAGTATGACAGAATACATACGCACAGAGTCACGTAAAATGGATATCACACAAAACAGACTTAACAGTAAAAGTAATATTAATAAATAAACTAATAGTGTGGTTCAAATTATGACGGGATACATAAGTACAGAGTCATGTCAAATGTATATCACAAAAACAGACTTAACAGTAAAAGTAATATTAAAAATGAAATAATTTCGTCGTTCAAGGTATGACGGGATACATAAGCACAGAGTCACGTCAAATGGATATATCAAAAACTGGACTTAACAGTAAAAGTAATATTAATTAAGACAAATAAAAGAATACTTTAACACGTGAGAGAGCTGTCTTCATCTTTTATTACCGGTATATTAATGTTCTATTTCTTTATATTTATGAACATGTATCATCCTTGCCCCTTAAGGGGGCCTCAGTGATGTCATTTGATCTGTGGTGGAGAGTTGTCTCATTGGCAATTATACCACATCTACAATTTTTTAATATTCTACTTTCATTTGTTGAAAATATTTGTTTTCTTCTGTGCGGTTAGATGTTGATATCCTTTTATGTTCTTTCTGTTAAACTTATTCAGTATTTTATATAAATACAATTTATACAAGATCTTCTAAATTTAAGTCAAACAGAAAAGAAATAAACACATGAATATATTTCTCATATTACAGTCTTTACTTTGTTAATTCTCTGTGATTAACAATGACCATGTCTTGTCATTTCTATGGAAACTAAATGATGTGGACAGGTATTTTGACAGTACAATACATAAAACTAGATGTATTCTAATCATCACCTTGGAAACTCCCTGAGAGTTATCAATAATAGTTCCCTTACAATTATTCAATGTTAATATCTCTCTTAAGGTTTAATCACTTACTTAAGTTCATTATCTTTGATTTCAGTCAGTGTAGCTCCTACTGAATTCCGTAGAAACTCCTTTATATCTGAGGCTAAAGATGGCTGATCTTCTCCACAAGTATGAGGTGTTCCAGACAAGGAGAAACTCACATTCAACTAGAATAAAACAGGGGAAAAATTAAAAAAGAAACAGATCCTGCAAATCTTTCAGTTCCCTGTTTATCCACAATATAATATTTTGTTATTTTTACATTAAAAAATATTTTTAATGTAGATTCACTGAGATAAACTATATAGTATATTTATAGTATATTCAATGTTATTTTTTAAGGTCTGTATTTACAACAAATTTCAATAAAATCTTTCCATGATGATGATCTATGCTTGAAATGTAAAATTACCTTGACTGGGGAAATCTTGAAAAATTCAAAAAATATACGGTTTGGTAGACTGGAAGCCTGTAATAACAAAACAAAACATTTATAATTATAATGACAGTCTTTTATTGTTTTTACAAATAATTTTTCTACAACAATTAAAACTGATATGAAACATAATCACAGTATAGAAGTACTACAGTTCCATTTTGTACTTTAACTGCAGGGATAACAACTTAAATTAAATTTAATTATGGCAAGTTTTACCATTCATATATGCTTGCTTAAATGATACATTGAAGCCTGTATTGATTTAAATCATGTATATAATCTTTGACTGCTTAAATTAATATTTACCATAACATCAGCTATTTCATGGAGGGGTCTCTGAGCTAGCAACAGGTCTGATCGTAATCTTTCACTCTGAAATTATATCATAAATCAAGAAATATAAACATATGAATTTCACTTTAATATATAAAAAACAAATTTGCTTTTTTTTTCCACTTGTAAAAAAGAAAGAGTAAAATTCTGTGTTTTGATGTCAAAGATATTGACATGTGATATATTCCATGTGGATTTTTTTAGATGCCAAGATCTATTGTTAGTAAAATAAAAGCTGGACTTTTTCTAATATTTTAAATACACTAATACTGTAATCCATTGTAACCTGAATATGCTTATTACTGAAAATTAAATTAAACATCGGAAAAGTTAATACATGTACAAAAAAGGGTCAAAGTCTCTAATGGCTAGGTTGCCATATGTGTGACTAATCAATGCAGAATGTCAATGCTGGAAAATAAAAGTTTATAAGTCCAGAAAAATGTGAAAAAAATCTTCAAACAATTCCATAATTTTCAACAAATGTATAATCTTTCTGTGAAGTCTTAGGGATCTTAATTGAAAACTGTTGAAATTCAAACTTGTCCACTCTTTCATAAATTTTAATGTAAAATATCTAAGTTCCAAGTCTGAAGAATGAAATACTAAAAGCAGGCCAAAAATCCACATAGGTGATCTAATCAGCCAATATCAAAGAATCCCCATATTTGTTTTTATAGTAAATTTTAGATCTATTCAGAGACAAACAAACAAATTTTGGGGAAATACATTTCATAATTAATCATCCAATGCGATGTCAACATTGCCATTTATCTGTGAAAAGACGAAATGATCTACAGGTTCACAATCCAGTGTCATTTCGAAAACAGATGAGTTTGGTACAATGTTAAATTAAGGTATATAGTTTTTTTTTGTCAAAGACACGTGCCTAAAATTCTTGACACCCAGTATTTCTATGTCCTCCACACTGTTTTGTAGCAAGGAAAAAAAGAATTATGTTCCAAATCTAGTCACTGGTAATCAATTAGCTTTTCAGATATTATAAGTTTTAAATTTGCAATCTCTTCAAGGACATGCATTTTTCCTAAAACTGCATACTAAATAAATACTTCAGTATCAATATACACTATGATAGAGCTCAAATCTGCTCTGTTCATAGATAAAAAAATAAGTATTCATCACAAAAGCATATTGAAGAGAAGCATTTACTTCCACTACTTTGACAACAATTGAGAAGGCTGTTGAAAGTTTCCACTTCTTTTAGGAACATAACTCAGCATCATATCATAAATCTAACTGTACTGATTTTAACATTACTTTATATTTCAGACATGCCTGCCATATGCTTTAAGTTGGTTTGGTTGATGGAAATAATAACTCATGAGTAATTGACAGACCCTTCTAATGGTAATTCTGGTTAATCTGAGCCAAATCAACTCATTAGTTTCAAAAATGTAGATAAAAAAAAAACATTATGTTCAACCAAAAAAGCTAGCAGCTAGTAGTAAAGCAGATTGAGTTCATAGAACAATTTATTGCTAGTGCATAAGTTATATTATAAGAGAAGTTCATAGTCTATTTGAATTTTTTTATTGGCCTGTTCAAAATATATATACACTTGAAATACTGTAAAGAATGGTTCCAACTTCTATCTGCCTAATGCTAAAATCTGTAGAGGGGAATACTGGAAGAAATTAACTTGTTCTGTTTTGTATATTCAATATGGATTCATTATTTTAATGATATGCTACTATTACCAAGTCAGTGAATCCAATTCTATCAGATTTTGTAAGGTGCTTTTAAGAAAATTGAAAATTGTGATGATTTTGTGCTAATGTGAATTACGTAACGAGAAAAAATGCTTCAATTCTTAAAAAAAAAGCAGAAGTTGGTATTCAAAAAGAGTAGGAAGGAATGAATTAAGAATAAATATTCACAGGAAAAGATAGAAAAAATAATGATACAGAACAATCCAACTTGAAATTAAGACTGTTGCTTTAATTGCTGTTCTTCATCTTAAAGGTATTTGTTTTATTATTATGCTAGAAATCCTAATTTGAACATTGTTGAAGTTGACAGGTCTAGGACACCTGTCAACAAACAAATCTGAATTTGACATGTATTGTCTGTGATAAATAACAAACATTTCATAAAACATACATCAAACCAGAGTTAATAAATTCACAAAAATCAACAGTACAAGAATTGTAGTTAATGTATCACAGCAGAATTGTGTAGAATATCTATAGAATTGTCTTACTCTGGTTAACATGTCCTGAAAATAATTCAAACATCATCACTTCACAACATATCTATAGAATTGTCTTACTCTGGTTAAAATGTCCTGAAAATAATTTGTGTGTTAAACATCATCACTTCACAATATCTGTATCTGTAACATTGATATGTCAGGCAAAAGCTATAAAACCTGACGACATTTTATAAAGTGAAAAAACAAAGTTTGGTAACCATGGTGATTGCATCTATCCCATTCAACTTGAAATAAAGCACATCACATGTTAATCGGAGTTTTTTACCTTGTCTGAATCCTAGAAGTTGACAGTGACAATGGGTTTAATGTCTACGTCATTTGGTCTTTGGTGGGGAGTTGTCTCATTGACGATTATACCACATCTTCTTATTTTTATATTTAGAACTATAATACAACAGACAAGAGACAACTTCAATTTTTCCCACTGTGAACTTTCTCAATTTAGAAAAAAAATCCAGTGGTGATACTGAACATATTTTCTTGACATCAACCATACGGCTTTCTAAAGAGATGGCCTAATCATTGCCAATAGGAAATCTTGGTTTTTTATGCTGTAGGTTAAACAGGAAAAACAAGTTTTGGAATATCATATCAACTGAAAGATATGCAACTACATTTGGAATGTCCACAAGGAAGGGAAAATTGAAGTAATCTTTTTGGTAGGAAAGTTTAATTCTCAACTGGTCCTCACATTAATTTCCAGATGTAGGTTTAAACAATGTTTTTTTTTCATTTAGATGGGTATGAACCTCCTGCTTTATACCTATGACATATTTAGATGGGTCAGATAAACTTAACTACAATCAGCTGCGACACCTAATCTAACGAATAATTTTTGTAATGATTTGTTTGCCATATAAAATCCAATATTATTTTACCTCTGACTGTTCTTTCTGAAACAATGAAGAGAAGACATCTTGTATGGATACAATGAAACCCCAGTCTAACTGTACATTTAATTCTTGCATAATAATCTGGAACTGTCTGAAAAAAAATTGTATCAATATTGAAGCAGTGTTTGGTTATTGTAAATTCAGAAATTATTGCGTGCATTTATTATTGCGATTTCAGGAAGGTGAGTGCATAAAATTAAACCCACAGGGGTATAACAAGTTCATTGTTTATACTAACCACTCTGTGGGGGTTTAAAAATAATATACTATACCTAAAAGTATCAATATTGTTTTCAGGGACCTTTCTTCTGATCATGCCAAACTCTAGGAATGGTTTGGGTCCTTTCTTCTTAACTATATACATAGGTATAGGGGAGGAATACAAAGCTGTCTGGAAATAGGCATCTAACAGCTGATTGTCTACCTGTAAATTACAAATCTGATTAGTACAGTTATATACATAGATATAGGTGAGGAATACAGTGCTGTCTGGAAATAGGCATCTAACAGCTGATTGTCTACCTGTAAATAATAAACCTAGTTAGTACTGGTATATACATAGTCCAATTTTTGGGATGAATATAAACAACTGATCTTATATTTATAAACATTGGATGTTGAAATAGGTTTTGTAGATCAGTATGTATCACTACTAATATCTCTGCTTTAGAGACTGATTTTAGACGACTTATTTTTCTAAAAGACAATTATGGATGTATTTGTATCCTTTGTGCCTCTGTGCATTAAAGTATAAATCTGGTATTGAGACTGATCTGATTATATTATACTTTAAAATGTTTGATTGTCTGGCTTTTAGAATGACCTTGACTTTGAATGATTTAGCAGGTAAGAATTAGTGGCGTTTCAATTTGCAAGTCTTTGTATACATAACTGTCTTGTGTTTGGATTTACCTACACTTTATAGTATTTTGTATCAAAATCAGAAGATGAGGTATTACTGCCAATGAGACAACTATCTGTTCATCACAGTTCAAACGACATGGCAGTTTTAAAGCAAATATAGGTCACTGCATGGCTTTCAACAATGAACAAAACTATATAAGAGGCCACATCATGACAAAAGTATACACTATTAATGTATGGTGTTAGCGTTTAGACATACCTGAACTTTGTGGACTTTAGCATGTATAAATGTCTGGTGTTCTGACTGACTGTAATGGAACAGCAGGCCTGGAGGACACACCCTTCTTAGCTCACCCATGTAGGGTTTCATCATCCTCAGTTTACCTACATTGCTGAAATCCACCTAAAATATTAAGTCAGAGATAGGTAGGTTATAATTTCAATCTAAATTAAATCAGTAAAATAAAAAAAAAACTTTCTTTATTTAACATGATCTTGCTTCTAATAACCAAATGAATGGCTTGATAGATTGAAAATTTAAACATGCAATTCTACAATTGATAGTACACAGCATAAACCCAACTCATCTCCAGCCAAGTTACAAGACTATCATACCTGCCAACCCACCCGTTTTGAGCGGAGACTCCCTCGCAAACGACGAAATTCCGGAAATCTCCTGCTTGCCAGTCCGCTCAGGTGCGGGAGTATAGAATCTTCCGCTTTCGGATATTTTGACCTGGAATAACCCGCTTTCGTAATTCTCTGGTTTTTTCATTAATTTCAATAGAAATAAATAAACAATCGGCGATCATTTGAAAACTTTGGTCAGTAGTTTTTTTATGTTTGATATATAAGTAATTGAAATTCAGTTCTGCTATGTCAACTTCAACAAGATAGAGGTCTTTGTCTGGACCAAGCGGCAGTGTAAAAAAAAAGAAATAGATAACTGCATATCGAAAATACGAAATGTCAAGCAGATTTGAATGAAAGATTTTCAATTTTTACGACCAAGTGAACTTGGCAATGATTCTTTTTGCACATCATGTTTAATCAACTTTTCGATTTCTTCTGATGGTCTGTACAATGTTTGATAGCATGCTTAGTGTGAGACTCACAACAAAATCAAAATATGGAATGTTATGAGTTATGAGACTCGGAGGTATTGAAAAAGGCTAACCTTAGATCATAAGCATATATTCATTAACTCTTATTGGTGTGTTGTAGATGAATATGAAAACAGGTCATATATTTAACTTGAAAATGTCATTCGCACAAAATCTTCCCCTCAGCTGTCATAGCTGAGGGGGAGATCTCCCTCTTTGAAGGTTTCAGAGGTTGGCAGGTATGGACTATCCAATCCTATTCTGTAACAAACCTCTATCCTATCCTCAAGATTGGCATGTTCCACTGCATGATTCCATTTATCCTCCAGCCAAGTGACCAGTGTGACATCCTCTAACATTTTCCATTTGTTTTTCACCTCTATCTCCCACATAGCTGGCATGCTACTGATACTGATGTAGGCCACCTCCTCCTGGGCACGATTGATGATAGAGACACCTATACCACTCAGGGATAACATGAAAACATAGTTAGCCTGTTCTCCTTCTGTCATCTGTAAAATAAATAGATATTAGTAAAACATTAAAAATACAAGAATATTGTAGACTGGTGAAAACTATAGTTCATGGGAAGATAACTCTTGACAATAAATAAAACAAAAAATGGTAACTAAATATTATTTTAAATTCAGAAACAAAAAAATCTGAAAATTTGAATAAATCTCAGCTTAACTGTAAACTATATGTTCAAAGTAAAAAATATTCACTAATTTATACAAAATATCTTTGAGATTGGTTTTGGTCACAGTGACCTTAATGTTGCTGTACTAAAAAATAAAAGATTGTAAAGATGAAATGATGATTTATTAGAACAACTTCATGAAATTTAAGTGAAAACTTTAATGTCGGTAATATAAAAAGATTTTTTTCTGAACAGCTTTGCACAGTACAAGAAGACTGATTCAGAAATATTTTTGATATATTGCAATAGGTTACCACTGTTTTCTAAAAAGTAACAACTAAATCTGGAAACCTTACAATCTACATGTGCTGCTATGTGTGTTGTCCTGGCCTTTTGGTCATAAAACTTTACTCAGTACTTAGAGTACAGAATTTTGCTCAAAACACCAAATCCAGTTTTTTGATGGGTTGATTTCTGAGTCTGAGTACAATAACCGTACTTAAAAGTTTTATGACTGTTCACCCTGTACTACCTCAAGTTTCTTAGAAAAGACTAAATTTCTAATAACATTATAAAGTACAGACACAGTGATATAAAACAAGAGACATTAAAGTTATAATGCTGTTTAAAACGGTATTGCTAAATGACTTAAATACTTTTGTTGTACTGTTTAATAGATATATGCATTTATTGCAGACACATAATTTAGTTTAATGTTTCATTTTATAGTTATTACCGAAATACAGTGTAAGTATGACATTTTGTACTCTTTAATTAGGACCAATAATTGTTGATCAGACTTCACTTTTACCCACAATTATTATAGCTGTAAGCAAGTAAATTAATTTGAATCATAACGCAAAAGTTTATGTCAAAAGCTTCTTATCACCTTGATATTACAGATGCTTATTATATTATCTCTTATTAGTAAGAATTAATAAGAATCAGAACAGAACACACATTCTAGGAAAACATTATAGTCTAATATTAAAGATTAAATAAAGCTACATTGATTCTACTAATTCATTCTTGATTAAGTAAAGGGAATATATTAACTATGTCAAATAACATCTATAATTATAGGTATTACAAGTTACTAATCATGAAAAGTCTATATAAACTATGTCATATAACATTTATAATTATATGTTTTACAAGTTACTAATCATGAAAAATTCAACAATCCATCAATTACACAATAGAAAAAATTCATAAATGGTTCTGTGGAACCCTGTGTCTTGCTTGTTATTCTTGTTGTCAGCGTAAAAGTGAGATGTTGACTGCCATAAACTAAGTGCATTTATAAATGTATATTTACTAAACACAGGGAAAATATCACACTTTTTTCTTCTTCCGAGGCTATTTCTTGAAGAAGCTTCTGTGGAAGTTTCATAACATTCCATGAAGGATTGACAAAGTAATT